>VWYE01007323.1:26050-498010 GCA_013398995.1 Alaudala cheleensis
GGCTTTTCTTTGCATAAAAAGTTAAGCATCTCTAGATAAGCTCGTAGTGTAAGTACTCAGAATGTAAGCATTGTGTAAAGCTTGTGATATAGGCATCTACAGGAAGCTCAGCTGAGGAGGAGGAGGATTCTGGTTTGCCAAGGCACAGGGATTGCCAATCATATCACTGTTTTTACATGATTTTTGGAGGAGATACAAGGATTTTTTGTTACTTTTTTTGGCTCTTGTTTAGTTCTGGGGAAGAGTAATTTAAACATTGTGAAGGGGAGTTATCGTTTTCCTACAGTGCATGAAATAAATATTTCTATTATTTTTTAAATGGACTTCTGGTTCTAATCCAGTTGTTCTCTCCCCATGACAGCATCTTGGCACAAAGCAGCCTGCTGTCATGCAAATAAAGATCAAATAAATGAAGAATGTCAGCAAAGTGTAATATAAAATGAATAATTAGTTGTCAAAATTTCAGCTGGCTCCCTGTGAGTAATTTTTCCCTATTTTTCTTTTTTTTCTTCCAGAAATACAAAGAGTATGAGAAGGATGTTGCAATAGAAGAAATTGATGGCCTTCAGCTTGTGAAGAAACTAGCAAAGAATATGGAAGAAATGTTTCATAAGAAGTCCGAAGCCGTTCGGGTAAGCAGCTGATTAATCTGCTATTTCCTCCTGTGATGTAAACCTAAATGTAGAGTTTAGGCTCTGCTCTGAGGGCTGTGCTAGCTATTGAAGGTGCTGAAGTGGAAATGCTAAAGCATTCAGGAGTATTTTGGGATCACTGTTCAAGAGAATAGATTTAAATTATTTATACATTGATAGATGTGAGTGTGCAATGAGATTGGGACTACCAATTTCCAGTGTGAGAGTGTAACACATCACTTGTGTGCAGTAAAACACAACTGCATATGGTTAAAATGTTAGATTTTAAAATATCCAGCCAAAGGGGACTTAATTTCAGTGCTCACTATTATAGAAAGAGTATTGCAGGGAGTTGAGAAAAAGATGCAAACACTTCAAATGATAAACACTTTAATTGTGGCAAGGACTATATCACTCTTCAGGGAACTTATCAATGATCATTGAATAACTAGATAGCTCTCTGTATGTCCATAAGTTTTTGTGCTGCTTTTTTTTCTATCTCCATTCTGATCCTCCTTTTTTTTTAATAGCTTTGGTGTCTATTAGACTTACTATAAAACGAAGAAAAAGTTCAGAATTGTAGGTTTTATTTTATCAAATAGGAGTTTATTGTAACTTGTGCTCTAAAGAGTAACAAACCTTCCTGCTGTAGTTTTCCTTTTGCATTATTCTTTGCTAGAAATTGAGGTGACTGCCTGGAACAATGGCTGCTGTGGCATCAGCCCTGTCAGCAAACTCTCAGGGCAGTGTGGTGATGCTGTTTGCCATCAGCTGCTCCATTTCAGCCAGACTTATCTGCTCAATCGAGCTGAAGATCCTCATGTGTCCCCTGTAGAGCTGGAGGCATCACCCGAGGACAGGGATTCCTATTGTGCAACTGAGGATACAATTTCACCTTCAGCCTTGTATTATTTGTTATGGTGCAAAGGGAGGAAAGAATTTGGCTTCGTTTAAGAGGTTGAATTTTTAGGGCTGGCAGTGAAGTAAAACATTTCAGCTTGTAAAACTGAGCACACTTGGCAGGGAAGCAGAGAAAGACAATAAACATGGAACCCCGCAATGCTATTTTTACAGTGTGTTTTTCAGAGGAAAAACTGCACTTTAATATGTGTGCAACAGCTTCCAGAAGCCTGAAGAATATTGACTTGGGGAAGGGGGAGGACCCTTTTCCTTGTTTCTTAGCAGAGAAAACTGCTCCCCTGAGATCACAATGTGAACAAAGCGTTCTTGGAGCAGCATTTGTTTGGAGTGAGAGGTGACCAGTGAGCTGCACACTTGGCTGGTGAGGGAACAGAATTCCATCAGTGAGAGTGCTGGTGGGGAGAGCAGTTTGTGTCTCAATTAGAGCTTCGTAACAAATGTTTAGAACAGGTTTGGTCTCTTCATACAGATGGTGTTTCTATCTAAGGAGGAAAAAAATACAGGATCAATATAGACCACCATGCTCTGAGCAGAAACAAGCCCAAATTCTGTGAAGTTAAACCATGAGTGTAATCTTGAGTGAATGGATTTTAGTGCCAGAAAAAGTGACTGAAATCCAGAGCTGCCTTTGCAAAGGAAGCTAAAAGTGTGGTTTGGACAGGGTCACTTCTTTTAAGAAATGATTTCTTTAGTGTGCTTTCCAATTAAGCTCTTAATTTTTACATAATGATATAAATTGGTCCTTCTTGGTGCTAGAGATGTAATGAATGACCTGTTCTGATAATAAGTAGTGCTCAGTAATTTGCATCCTGAGAAGTACAAAATCCTTTGGTACAATGCAGTTTTTGCATAAGTTGCATCCTTGGTTTATCACAACTAATTTTCCCCTCCTATCTGGGAAGGTGAGATGGGAATTAGAAAACTCCTGCGCTCAAGAGCTCTGTTCCATCCTGATACTGGATCATCCTGTCTCTAAAATAATTGGATTTTGACATAAGCTTTTGATGGAAACTTGTACAAGAGCAGTGAAATGTGGAATTCAGAGTAATATGTCAGGTATATTGGTGGTGATGTTGGAGGAAGTATTAAATGAAGAATACCTTACAAAATATCCCTCAGCCTTAGAAATAACTGGGACATGACTGTGAGACTGCACATCCAAGGACTCAGCAAATGTGTTCCAGTGTTAGCCCAAATTATTACCCTACACCACTGAGGGAATTAGCTTCGAGAAGACATCAAAATCCATGGTTGATTAAAATGTTTTATCCAAAAGTATTTTGGGTTAAACATACTTCAGGTTCTAGTAGATGTAGCACTCTCAAAAATGTTCAGAAATTCATAGTGCATAAAGTGTTTGATTTGTAGAAAAGGCCGAGAAGGAGGACCTGGATATATGAAAATAGGATGGCTTGAATAGGCCTCATTTTTGGGGTTTTTTCTTGTTTTTTGTGGTTCTGCTTGATGCTTTCAAACATATGAACTTTTTTGAAGCTACTGATCACATGTGAACTCTTTTCCCTCCTCCCCTGTACTATTCTGGATGAATTCTTATCTTTGTCTCATCGCTTTTCACAGTGATTAGTTGGTTCAGTGTGATTTTTATCATATTCATTCCCTGTTTGAATTACCCTTCAGGATGCAATTATCCTATCACAGATTGTCCTATTTTTGTTCTGTCAGATACATAAGATAAATGGAAAACTGAAAGTACTAAACCAATTATATAACCTTTTGTCATCTACTTACTGATGGAAAACCTTGCAAGCAACATTTTTCCCTTGCTCCTTCTCCTCAGTGCTCACTATTTACCTTGGGTTTATATCAGTTCAGGATATTCCTGTTAACTATTTCCTTCCTAATGCTGCTCTACCTGATTGAATTTTAGGCAGGTAACTTTGTGTTTTATTGACATGAATTAAGTTAAAATCCCTGAGCTGCGGTTTTGATTCAGTGCTGTTGGTGTTCTATCTGTGACAAAGGTAAATGTATCCATTTACTTTTAATATTATCATGCTTGAAATGGAAAAAAATCTTACTGCCCATAAGGTGACAGACACAGAAATGCTTCTTGCACTGTTCAGTAGTTGTTTTAATTTTACAGCCAAGCACAAATAATCCCTTTGAGACCTTTGTTTAGTTTGCTGTCACTTGAGGTTTTGCTGCTTTTCCTGGACTTTTAGTTATTTCACTCAGAGGAAATTTGCTTGATCAGTCTTAAAATTACCTGTGATTTTTAAAGAAATATAATTTTTAGAAAATTTCATGATACTTCTGTGACCACTAATTTGAAACGGAATGGGAATGAATCACTGTGACAATGCTCAGTAACAAATGACAGTGGCAACAAACTCGATAGTGAAAAAGAGGTGGAGTTAAAACTGTTCATTTGATGTTTTTACTTTTCCTAGTTATTGATATATTGGGAAAAACTGAAGGCTAGATGGAAGAGAAAAACATAGAAAAATGAAAGATAACCAAGTTATTGGGGAATATTTGAAAAGCTATTTTATAACTTTAGCTTTGTACTAAAATCTTGATTTTTATTAATATTTCCTTGTAAATAAAGAAGGGCTATAAAAATGATGCTGATTCACTGCTAAGATGGCAAACCAAGTGTTAAGGATGGTTTTTCTTTAAGGCAACTACACTTGCTGCAGTGGAAAATGCAAATAAGAGGCTTCTTTTTATTAACTTTTCCTGCTATAGCTACCTGGTGTTCATTGTGAAGCTGATTCTCATTATAACTGTACTGTGAGAGGTAATTGCTGTTGTACAGTAATTCAATTTCAGTGCATTCATGCATCAGTAAACCAGAGGGGTTTATCTAGAGAAACCTGGGACTCTAAAGCTTTTTATCACGAAATTCCACATGCAGACAAATGTTCTTCCAAGGAGTGGTCTATCAGCATTTACATTTAACAAACATTTGCACTGAAGAGAAATGGATTTTTTTCCACTGATGATTTTTACACCAGTCTTTAAGCTTCCTTCTGATGCTATTAGGGTGATAGTGTTTATGCACAGTTCAAGTGTTGTGTGTGTTTGAGGTGTTTGTGCTCAGCCATAGGCAGATGTGGTGTGCACATTTTAGTGTGCACATGGATATTTGTGTGGGTACAGATCTTTAGTTGGGCATTTTGGGGTTTATATGTGTAATGTCAACAAATGCAATTTACTATTGCTTTTCTACATGTATATGTACACATATATGTAAGCAAAGCATTAAACAACATGCACTGAGTTCAGATATTTCCAAGCAAATACTGGTAAATTGGTGCTCGGTCAATAAATTAATTTTTATTTAAATTGATGTGTTAATGAGTGCAAAATGAACTTGATGAGCACAAAGATCACAGCAAGTAATTCAAAGGTGAGAATGAAAGTTGCTAAAGAATGCTTCTGCATTCAGAGCACTAAAAATTCTTCCACAGAGTGTATAAAAACTCAGTAAAAAATTAATACTGAATACTGTAGTCAATAATTGTAGCTTTTATTTACAAACCACCTCCAAGTACTTTAAGCTTTCCTTGATTGTACTTGGAATTTAACTCATTTTAGTGGAACTAAAACTAGTGCTGAATTCATTCCTATTCAAATCAACAGTGAGGAATATTCCAGGTGAAGTTTGAACTGATTTTTTTAGAGACTATATGCACTGGCTTGAATGCCCACTGTGTATTTTATTGCATTGTATTTTCATTCTGATTTTCTGTCACTTTGATCAAGGCTAGATCAGGAATGGCATTCTTGAGAAGAGAAACAAACAATCATTTATATTTTATATTCACGCAATATAATAGAAATAGATCTTTAATGTCAAAACATATTACTTTTCTAGGCTCACCATTTCCAAGATAGAATAAACCAAGTTCCTTCATTGAGCTAATTTGCATCTGTAGAATTAGAAGAAAACTGAATATCAATGTGCAAACTCTTAACAGCTGCAGCTCAATGGGGGCTGGATGGACCCCTGACTTTTTAAAATAAATATAGTAAGAAAGGGTATTTTTTAAATCTGCAGATGGACATGAAAAAAAAAAAAACCTCAACGTTAGGTTTATAAAATTACTGAGGGAAAAAATTATAGGTGGTTGTGGGTGGAAGGAAATTATGGTGGATCAACCCAGTATCACTATAAATAGTTTTAACTGACAGAATAAAGACATAATGAATAAAGCAGAGATGGCTACAGTTGTGTTAATTACTGCTAACAAATTAAAGGTTTTCAGCAATATTTTTGTATTCACATTTAGTATTTTAACTGTAATTGTTGCTATTTAATTTTGGTGTCATTTAAACTTCCTCATAGTTTTACTCATCTCCTTCATGTGTCAGTTAGAAATTTGTGTTCTTGAAAGCGTGAAGAGCTTTATTTTTACTTTTCTGAAAATTAGAATACATTAGAAAATGAAAAGATGGGTAGCAATCCACTGAGAGTGGAGAATTTAACAGCATAATACATAACCTTGATAGTCATAATTTGGAGAATATGTAAAGGCACAGTAAATATTTCTCTTCTTTATTGCTGTTGGGCTTGAAGATTGCTTTTGGTAAATGTGTAGAATTTAGGATATTCAACAAATGAGGGATTGGCAAACCTATTCTAGTGCAAATCATCTGAATCCCACATTGCTGCTTTGCTTTTGAGTTCTTTGAGTTTGCCAAGGAGTTTGTGTATTTATAAGCAGATACTGCTATGTGTTCTGGAAGGGGGAAGGAAAAAAAAATCTGTTTTTATTGGAGTGTGGATGGGCTTCTTTCCTCCTTAACCTTCATTGCCATCCCATGGCTGTGGTGTGAGAGCTCAGACTGTGCTCAGGTGCATTTGCTGGTAAAGAGGAGGAATGTATGAAACGGGTACAATCAGTTCACCTCACACCTGCCCTGTGTGTGGAATGCAATAAATATGGAATAGAGAGCTTTAATGGAAGTGCATTTTTCTGACTGGAGATCTGTAGAATCTCTCTGAATGATTGCAGGGAGCCCAAGTGCATTGATTAAATATTAACTCCCATGTGTCCTAAAGCCCAGGTGAGCTGAGTTGTCAAAACAGGTCCTGGTAGGGGGGGAGAGGTGAAACATGGCAGAGCTCAGTTATGTACAGGATGCTCAGCACCCAGTAATTCCTGCTCCCAGCTCATCACTGCTGCAGCTCTGCCAACAGGGAGCTTTCATTGTCTGGGTACAGTGTGAAATAAATATCTACAGAAAGTAAAGCAATTTGAACCATCTTTGGAGTTTGTCTGTCTTTAAACCCTGGCATGTTTGTATGCTAAAAGAAAAAAGGAGTCCATGGTCTAGTCAGTCTTAGGAAATTTAGTGAATTTCTTGGAGTTCAAATTTAAAAGTCCTAATTTTCCTTCTTTTTATCTTACAAGTACTTTTTTTCTAAAGAAAATTTCAAAGCAGTTGCTGCTGGAGACAATTATGATGGTCTTACCTCTAATGCAAGAAAAGAAGAAAAAGTATTTGAAGATAGTGCACTCAAGCATTTAGCATTTATATAAAAATACAGCAAGGAAATCCAGCCACTTCACAGATGAGTTCCTGTACAAGACTCCACTGCAACAGTACATAACATTCAGTCTCTGCAATCAACATAAAACAGTTTTTCAGACAGCAGGGAAAAAAAAAAAAATAAAGCAGTTTTGGAAGAATGAAGTGGAATAAATTAGCCTTATTATCCTTCCTTCTTATCAGTGTTTTAGGGTATTAGCATATTTTAGTGCTTTACATTAACATTAATTATTTTAACAAAATTACTCATATTGTCCAACTTTCTGTTCAGTGAGGGATTTAAACTAGTCACTTCAAACAGGAATGTTTATATTAAAACTTAATTTCACTTGCACAACTGTCATCTTCTCAATTTTCAATTAGGATTCTGATCTCATATTGCAAATATGTATCCTTGAATCTACTTGTTGGAATTATAAAAATAAATAGTGGTACTTTTATGTCAAAGAAATTATAGATGTTTGGTGTAATATCAATTCTAGGGGGTTTATTGATACGTATTTTTAATTGATTATAAATATTCTCCTGAGAAGATGCACCATGACTTGCTGTTCATGTAACATTAGCCTGTTTTCTGAAACCTTGTGTTCCTTTGCTTTAATGCTCAGGTGATAGAAAAGATCTCTTCCTGTAGAGATTGCTCAGCCTGCCCCCGTGCAGAGCAGGTTTCCAGGCTGCTGCCTCCTGTTCCCATGCCATGAATGATGCCAGCTCCTCTGCTCGGGCTGTGGAGTGTGAGGAGCACCAGGAGCAGCAGTGAGGAGGATCCTGTAATAGCTTTCCTGGAGGCATTTAATGGATGGTCATTTATCAATATTTTGAGGAGGAGAGAGACTGTAATCTCTGTGTGATTCTTCATTTTGAAGTGCTCAGAAGCATTTCAATGAAAAGAGGTGCAAGGAGAATTCATTAATGTTTTTTTATGAGCATTAACTCTTCCCTCTGCCCTGTGATGGAGCTTCCAGCAGGGACTGTGCCAGGTCAGGAGTGTTGGCTCAGCCTGACCTGCCACTGGAGCATTATTGCATGAGAAGAGCCTCCTACACAGAGAACTGAGGGCAAATACCCCATTTATCCTCTTCACTCCCACCTTTTCTTGAGTTTGACTCCAATGTAATTAGCTAGGAAGAAACCTGCTTAATCTAAAATACTCCCAGCTGAGCTGGTTTTTATGTCTCTAACAGCTGATTATGGATTGCAGACATGCCCAGCAGTGGTCAGTGTGTTTCCTTGCTCTCTCACCTTCTGGATTTTTCACACCTACTGCTTCAAAAGTCATTCTGCCTCCTCTTACTTTCTCTGGACACTACAGTTTCTTTTGTCTTCTCATTTGAATAGGATTATACTTTATACAATAAACCCACCGTGCTCCTTCTCCCAGCTGAACAGTTTCTTTAGGACTGGAGAACTGTGAACTCTGCACAGACTCTGGCAGTGTGTTTTTGAAGCTCATGGGCTCTCTGAGCATTCCAGTGAGCTGCTGACAAGGGTGGGGGGTAAAGAAACTCTTCCCAGCAGAACTGAATTTCAGGTGGTCACAATTTCTGCTGGAATTAACTCAGAACATCAGGATTATCACTAGTGGTGGTATGTGACAACTGTTTTGGGAGACAAAAGCACACCAACAATGAGAAGCTGCTTCCTTTCTTTTTTATTTTTTTTTTTGTCCCTTGAAAAGCTGGGGCTTATTTTGAGACTGGGTTAACCAAGCATTTAGTTATTGTTCTGTTTTCAATGTATTTTAAACAGCTGTCTGAAATACAATTGCAATAAAACATCAGATTTGATGCTGTAAGTAGAATTTCAAATGTTCAAAACGAATCTTTCTTTTGATGAATACCAAGAAAAAGGCTCAAGTTTTGTTTGCTAATGTTAGACTTGTCCTGGCCCGTACTTTGATGTGCTTGCAAGTTGGCAATGAACCTTAAAAAGAAATCTCCCTTCTGGCTTCCACAGGTGCTTGCTCACCTCTCCTTTCTCCTCTGCCTTTGCTCCACTGAGCTGTGGCATAGCTGTGCAGAATAGTCTGAGAATTTTAAGATGGAAGAATTACCCAGTGCAGAATCCCCAAAACAAAAAGCTAAGGGAGGCTTTCTTTCCCTTGGATTAATTAGGATCTTGTTCACTGCGTGATATGAAAAATATTTGTAAGAGTAATGATCCAAATCATTCCTGTCTCCCATCTCATTCCTGGGCCTATGATGGACATTACTTTCTATATTTACTCATGAGAGTGGTGGTGATGACTTGGAAGTACATTGAGCCATTTCCCCATTTGCATGATTTTGTCAAACTCTGGTGACTGCAGCTGTTTAGGGAAATTGTCCAATTATTTATAGGTCACTTCAGGTCTGGTATTTTATGTGTTGCTGGGCTAAATGTGCTTTGCTGTATGAGAGGGTGAGAATCTCCTCCCCTGTCTGTAGGTGATCAGTTCCTCAGGTAACTGCAGAAGGCTGAGCTCCTGGCTCTCAAACCATGGGTGTCTGGGCAAAAATGCTTCAAATCAGTCACCTGGATCTCTAGAGCTTCAGTAAAATATAAACAAAAGTTAAAATTTCGTTTTCCTAGGGAATAAGGCAGGGTAGCTCACACATGGCACATATTGATAGATTTGAGATTTTGCTGGACGAAAGGACCCATCCTGAGTCTCACAGTGCACAAATTCTGTGGTGCTTCAGTCTGTGACACTGGAGACCAACAAGCTTTAGGGCTGATAAGAGGGGTGGAAAGACTCTTACTAAAATAATATTGCTGTTAATCAATTTAACTAATTGATTGAATTATGCTTAAAATTAAAACGTTCATGGATTTCAAATCACTTCCAGAGATGGGCTCTGAATGTGAGGTTTTATGAAAATGTCGAGGCAAAGCTTTCCATGTGCACAGCCAAAAGCATCCTGATCCATTTCTGTTACAGATTTAGGATTTGTGGCAGGAACAGCTGGGGCCCACAGCTCTGGAACACTTGGGTGGGAGCAGGTGCAGAGCCTGACACCTGGGCTGGAGTTTGCTTTTCTCTTTTGAGGAGACAAAAAGCTCAAAATCACTGGGTGGGGGGAGCAAAAGTGGGAACTTTGGTCTTGTGGTATTTTCTGTTTGGAAGGAAGAATATTGTGTGGCTCATGTTATCCCAATCACTGTGTCATTTAGTGCTGGGGCCACAGCATGGATAAGTGCAGGCATTTACTTCAGGAGCATCTTGATTTCAGTGCTGTGTAATTTTGCCACATTATCTTTAGTGTATGTTTTAAAATTATTTGCAGTGAAGGGAACAAACAATGAAGTATAGAGATCACTTTTTAATTTCTTTTACCTCCATATAGATAGATACACAGCCATGAATTCTTGGCTTAAATGCATTTCTCTGTCGTTTAAGCTAGCACAGCACATCTTGGGTGATTGCTTCTGGTGCTGTGCAAGTGCTCCAGGAGGACAAATTGTTTGAGTAAATCGTAACCAAAAAGGTGTTTCATGTAAGAAATAAACAGTTCCAAACTAATACTATAAATTGAAATTTTATTGATTAGTCTGGGTTGTTTTTTTTTAATATAAAGTTTAAATTGCAGCAATCACTGTGGTACAAAGCACTACAGAAATGCTACATTATAGAAAAATCTTGTGCCCTGTGTTTTCAATGGATCATTGAAGAGCAGTAGGATATGCACAAGCAAAAAGGAAAGAACTGCTCTGTACCTGTGAGCCTTGGTTTTAAAAACAAGCTGGAACTGGAGAAGCAAGGTGTGCTACAGCAAAATCTGTGTGCAGAAAAAGAGTTAGGGAGCATTTAGAGATTTAATGCAGTTTCTCATCAGCCTTGGCAGGTGTATCATAACATGGACTGTACACTACAGCCTCCCCAACAGGATTACAGGGCAGCTTTCTGTACAGCAGGAAAAATTCAGGGACATCTCAGGTGAATTCTTTAATTCTGAAGTGTGAAGATAAGAGATTGTTTAAAACCACTGTAACTGGTGAGCCTTGGGCACAGGTTAAGGGAGAACGTTGCTAAACATCTTTATTTGCTTTTTATACCTCAGTTTCTTTCATCAGTGGAGTTTAAGCATATGATACCCCTTGGGGCCAGCACAACATGGCCATTTTCTACTTTTTTAACACAACTGTGCAGGCTAGAATAACATAATTTAGAAAGATTGGCTTATATTATAATTTTCCATTATATTGAAAAAATGGGGTTTTATCAGAAAAATCATACTTTTATTGCTCATTTCCCATAACTTGTAGTGAGATGGTAATTTAGCACTTTGTAAATGTGCCAGTAAATCAGTAATTCTTGAGTCATTAATTTTGCATTTATTTTAATTGTGCTGCTTCTATGGAAATTCATGGAATATCACTTTTTTACGCTTGACAAATATTACTACGGTGTGATTTTTGAGATGGGTTTAAGAAAACTAAATTATCTTAATGGAAATATTTTTGACATATAAAAATAGGAATTTTGCCTTGATTTGTGAGTTAAGCAATTTTCATTTAAATGTCACTATGAATTGTTATAGAAATGGGAATAGCTATTTTCCTTTTGCTTTTAGATAAATCCATGCTCATGATCTAGTAATTAAATCCCTAACCTCTTGATCTTTATTTTTGACTGAAGTTCAATAAGGAATTGGATAAATTCATAAAAGATGAGTCCATAGCTGGCTAATTAATATACTAATGGACAGCCTTTAAATCAGGGAGCCCATAAAACACTGATTGCCATAAGCTGAAAACATTTACTGAGAAAACAGACAAAGGCTTTTGTCCTGTTTCTCAAGTTCTTTACTCCAGCTGGAGAGAGTTTGGGAGCTCTCTTGTGTCTCCCTGTGCTGACACTCATTGCTGAGATTCTGTTAAAGACACAAAGAATTGAACTGAAAGAGTTATTAGATGAATGCTGTGTTTTGGAAGGATCAGGTAGTTTGAGCTTCTGACACAGTTCTTTGGGTGCTGCTATATTCTTATTTTAAAAATCATATTTTATCTGAAAAAATGCTGAATGCTTATGGCTTTTTCTTCTCCTCATCTGTCACCTTGTTTTGTGAGCTCAGAGAGGGAACCATGCAGGTGGCACTGGCCAGGCTGCCTTGTGCAAACCCAAAGCAATGCTCAGGAGAAGCTCAGACCTTTGCATGGTAAAGGTGAAACAGTCCCTCAGAACTAGGTCAACACAACCCCAAAATATATATAACAAAAAGAACTCAGAGAGATGCCTTGGGTTTAAAATAGTCTGGGGTCTTCAGTGGCTTTTGTGTCTTCTCTTTGCATGTTGAAGCAGCTTTGTTACACGTGAATGTTGATGGATGTGAGCAGGAGAAGAGGTGAATTTTACTCTCATAACAACCAAATCTAGTTCTCATCTTTTAGCCAGATCTGCATCTCTGTAGGGCACAGGCAGGATCCTCCATTCTGTTCCTGGCTGCAGGAGGCACTTTTGAACTTGTCCCCAGCACCTCCCTCTCCATTGGAGGACACAATTAATTGGGAGAAATACATTTTATTACTTCATTTCCCTCCTGATGACTATAATGCAATATATCAAATAAACACTCCAACAAATGGCCTGTGGTTTTTCATGGCTAAGGAGAGGCCTGTGTGGCTGGGAAGCTGCAGCAATGGAGATCAGTTAATTATTTTAGGCAATTCCAAGTGACAGTGTGCACCAAAAGGATTATCAGTGCCTTGACAGACTTCTTGAAGCCAGAAACTATTGTAACTCTTGCTTTTGGAGTTTCATTGAAATTATTTAATTAACTTGGTTCTTCATTTTTATCTTTTTTTTAAGCATATGTTCTCATTAAAAAATACTATAAAATTCCTGATACTGTTTTGTATCTTTTGTTCTGAACTCTGAGGCAATTAACTTGCTTCTTCCATTCTATATCAACACTGCCTGATACTTTCTCCCCATATCCTGTGTGGTCTGGCTGTCTCCTTGCCAACATTTGCTACTTTTAAAATAATTTCTCCTGATTGTCTAACATTTTATTGGATGTTTTAATTTTGCTTCCTGATTTTCTTCCCTCTTTATGCTCAATCTTTTGTAAATGAAGTTTAAATTGTGTTTAATCATGGTTCAGTCTTCTCTGCACTGCTGGGTTACTCATTGTGTGGTGCTTTATCTTGCATTCTACTCTGCTCACCCACTGCTTTGCCCCTGAGATGTTTTTAAGTGATGATGTTGGTGTCTTTACTTTCACCCATAATTAAACAAATTCTTTATCTTTGCCATTGGAAGCCTGTTGGAATCAGCACTGACCTGATTTCACCTTTCACCTGTGCATTTACCAATGTAACAAATGAGATGAGATTTGTGTGTTCATAGTGAGCATATGAGGAAAACACAAAGGGATTGTTTTGTTGCTTGTTAATAACAATGAAGGAGATAAAAGGTCACAAGATACTTTGTGGGTGTAAATGAGGTGTTTGTTTTGAAGGTAAGGGTTTTGAAAACAAGGCTTCTACTCTTTCAGAACGCTAGAAATGATGATTGAAATCAGAGTAGTTGAATTAATTGATTGTAGCTAAAGCTGCTTGGATTGTCTTCTACAAAATACTCAAAATGAAGGCACAGTAGTTTGTTTTAGTCTGGTAGCACTATCTCTTCTATTTTATCTATCCCCTAAGAGAGCCACAAAGAAATTTGAAACGATTCCAGCCCCTCCCCATGTTTAGAACCAGGTTGCTTTAATTTCTTTTTGCACTCTACATTTTAAGCATCAGTTACTTAAGAGCTGTGCTACCACATCAGAAAAACTTTGCAACAAGTCACTTATTATGCATAAATACTAAGAATTCCTGTCTTGCAGTAAAGGAAGGAAGAATAAAGCAGTTTACTATAATATCTTAAAAAATTATTTACTAATGACTGGATTAGAAGTTGGTTTTTGTCATGCAGGTATAATCCAGATTAAGTTTTGCAAGACTTCTTTATTTATTTTTATAAATATATATATATAAGGAATATGAATGGAACAGGTGAGAGAATGTAGTTGTGTCACCACAATCTCTAGATGATACAGTCAGGTGATGGCACAGAAAAGGATGTGGTTTTATTACAATACCAGCAGAGAAATAGAGCAAACTTTAAAAATGATTAAAAAGTAAAGTACTAAACAATGGCTTTTATGTTATGTGTTCTTTAAAACATCTTTATGGCACATATTATTGTGAAAATCTGTAGGCCTGTGTGTTTTTACTGTTGGTAGCTTGTTAGAATGTGGCAGGGAAAGGAGAAACATTATCTTCTGTAATTGCCAAATTGTAAAAGGCCAGCTGCTCCTGCTGAGGGTTCTCAGAGTTAAAGGGATACAGGGTGTATTCAACACAAACTCGAGGTTTTCTAAATGACATAACTCAAATGTTTCATTGAAAATGGCACAGCTAAGACAAACATAGAAGCCTTTCATATATTATGCATGAATGAGTGAGGTCTTAAATAGCTTCATTCTGCAGCAGAGAAGGTGAGCAGTGTGGTGTAACGTGGTGCTTCCTCTCACAGACACAAATTGATCTTGCATTATTCTGGTTTTGCTGTGGAGCAGGACTCAGGAGGATGCTCAGGTGTGAGTATAATGCTGTTCTGGAGTTCAGAGACTTGGCATTTATAAGCTGGCACGAACACTGTGTGTTTCTTCCAGGAGAATTCAGTGCCAGTCCTGGGGCAGATGCTCCATTGGTGTAGCCCCGCACTTTTTGTGCTCCTGTACAAAATAAATCCACACTGTTCATGCAAATCTCACAAGCAGGGACCCCTGTGGGTGCTGATGTGCATGGTATACTTGATTTCTGGTTCATTTTAATTTGTTAAAGTAAAAGTCTTCCAAGGCACTTACAGGGCAAGATAAACTCACTGACATCCACTCATT
The DNA here is from genome assembly GCA_013398995.1 of Alaudala cheleensis. Taxonomy (NCBI): domain Eukaryota; kingdom Metazoa; phylum Chordata; class Aves; order Passeriformes; family Alaudidae; genus Alaudala; species Alaudala cheleensis. The sequence goes on from VWYE01007323.1 coordinate 40,995, forward strand.
GCAACCCTGTAAAAGTTGAAAGCTCTGATGTAGAAAAACTTTTGGTGCCCCATGTAAAAAAGATTCAGACTAAAAAAAAAAAAAAAAAAAGCAATTAAGTGGTTTTATTTTTCCTTTATATCACATAAAATGCTTTTTTGTGTTATCATTGCTGCTGGTATAAAGGAAAACATCTTGGACACTAAATTTTGGCTGCTTTTCCTTTCAATCTACTTGTGTGGTGACAAAAATAATTTGGTTTCAAAAGCTGTTTAGTCCCCTGCATTGAGTCAGTCACAGTTAACATATTGACTGAGCCATCCTGATTGCAATGTGGACCTTTGTCCAGACAGAAATTAGCACCAGCAACTGATTTCACAGAGGGCTTGGACCAGTCTTCAATGGCACATCTGAATTAATGCTAATGGGACTGAATTTAAGAAAGTGTTTTGCAGGAGAAATGTCTTCATTTTCTGTTATAAATGTCTGTTATTTGTTTCCCCCTATTTGTGTTACAAAGCATTAATGCTTTAAAAAGTGAAATGAGAAAGTGTTGTGGTGATTTTTACTCCAGAAATTAATAGCACTGCAATCCTCAGTGGTTGAACATTTAATTTCAGACCAAAGTGCAAGAACATAAAATTAAATCCTGGATGAAATTTCATTCAGTCTGATTTCAGTATTAGTTTCTTATAATGCTTTTTGGGAGACAAACAAGTATTACCTACTGGCATGAAAAGAGCCTATAAAATTTAATAAAAACACAAAGTGGTTAATAATTAATATACTTTTTATTGGGGTAAGATTTCATTTTGTTGCTGTATTTATTTCCATTTTTCCTTCAAAAAGGACATTTTAAACTCATTATTTTCTGTTGTAGAGTTTTGCTTCTTTTGAAAATACGGCCTTCCTTTTCTAGTAATTTTCTTATACTGTTTATTTATGAAGAGTTGAGAATAGACCAGTTAAACATGACTTTTATTGCTTTCTCTAAGTGCTGTAGTGTTAGTAAGCTAGTTTAGTCTGCTGGTTATTACAGCAAATATGAATTATATAATGAAAATAATTTTAACTTTTTTTTGGTGCAGTAATAATAATAAAATTAAAAGAACTAGGAAAGTGAATAATTGATTCAGAATAAAAATGAAAAATGTAACTAAACACTTTTAATTTGCAGTGTTGTATTTCACTTGCCTACTCTCACTTTTACACAGCCCCCAATATATTTTCTAGTGTTTTACATATTATCACATTTATGGTTAAAAGCTGTGAAATTGTTCCCTTTTCTCTTTCTCTCATTGGGGAATTCGAGTACTCTGAGCCAAAATTAGCATTTGGGTCATTACAAAGACACTGCTGATATTGTATTTCATACTTAATGAATCTTTATTGGCATCTGGGTTTAACCTTGACTCTGCTTAGTGAATCAGAACTTGGCAGTCTCTGAGTAGGTGCTCCACTGTCCTATCAAATTCCAGCAGAGATAATTTGGTCTTTCCCAGCGATTTCATTGTAACATGCAGCATTGTGATAATAATAAATGCAAAATAAAACTTAAAAATAGAAGTTACATTAAATTTTTTAAACTTAATATGATTGTATTTTTAATAAAGGTGATGTTCTCATCTTTTCTAATGTTCTGCTAAAACCAAGCTGCTCCATCTCATCATCCCTAAAGATCTCAAGGCTTGGTATGAACCTGTGAGTTTTCAAAACATGCAATTATTTTTTAGCAGAAGAGGCTAGAGAAATTGAAATGTCCTCTATGTGCAACAACTGAGAAGGAGATTGTTTCCAAGTCTTAACTTTCAGTATCTCAATGCAGCTCTGGAGAGCTCCCCATGCCCTTTATGGGGAAGCCTTTCAGTGCTTCAGGTGTCTCAACCTGAGCTCTCTCCTGTAGCTGCTTTTCCTCCTTGCCCAGTAATGCCATATGGCACCTCCAGTATTCCTGTTCTGTTCCATTGTGTATTCCCTTTATCCTGAAGGGTTTTAGGGTTGCCTTCCTTTGAGGCTTTTCCCTCCCCAGATTAGGCAATACCTCTTCCCTTTCCCTGATCTCAGACCACTGTCCATCTAAAGCCACTATTTAAATGTAAGGGGTTTCTCTGTCACCCCTGGAAGAAATTCCAAGGAATTGTTGAAGGGACAGGGATTGCCCGTCCTTTCCCTCACCTGCCCGTTAATCCCAGGGCCAGACCCTGCACCACTGGGATTATTGGGATCTTTGCCCCTTTCCTTCCCCCCTCCCCCGGTTAAAAAGAGGGTCCTGCCAGGTGTAAGAGGTTCTGCTGGGGGGATCCTGCTGTGTTCGAGTTCCACACTGCTCTGAAATAAACGTCTGGACAAAACCACCCCTCAGCAGGAAAGGTTTCTTTCTCCACTTTTTGTCTCAGCTCTGAGGAGGTCATGTAAGCTCTGTCGCCCTGCTGTACCCCTTGTCCAGGGTCCCCTGTGCTCTGGGAGCCTGTCTGAGCCTGTCTCAGAGCAGAGCTGCCCTTGCTGCCTGCCCTGCTGGGGAAGGTATCTCTGTGGCACAAACCACAGGAGCTGTTTTCCCTGTATGAGCCACCACGGGACACCCCTGTCCCTGCTGAGAGCACTGTGGCACTGTTCTAATTCCTTTTCATCTCCAAGTAAGTAGTACAGAAGAGAAAAAAAATTTTTGAAAGATGCTGGGATTCTGAACTGACAGAAAATAGTTTAATAAATATTTTTAAAAGGTAAGAAACACTGAGAAAAATCCCATTTTTATATAAGTAGAAACTCCTAGAAGACATTTGCAATCCTTGAACACAGATTAATGTTTTAATTAAAAAACCATGTATGTTTCTGGTAGCTGAGTGCAAATGATACTGTGGTGTGTGGTGACTGGCATAAGGAAATATCAAAAGCTTTTACCTAGTGGTGACCCAGGGCTCATGGTCCAGGCAGGTGGTGCAGCAGGAGCAGCCACCTGGCTCAGGTGTTCACCCTCCAGGCTTCATCACATCCCATTTGTGGCCTCAAAGCCTCACTCAGGGTTTGGTGGCTGTGTTCAGCTTTGTGCTGAGGATTTTCACCTCCTGCTTTTGGGTGTAATAAAGGCCCCTGTGACCTCTCTCATTTCTGTGTCAGCTGTTTGCTAATACCATAATTCACAGCACAGCTGCAACTTCAGCAGTGCAGGTTTCACGTCTTAGGAGAGCAATAATGGTCTTAAAAAGCTCAGAGGAGAGGAGCAAAGGCAATTGCAGGTTGGAATGTCTTTGTTGCAGGAGGATTCCATGCACGTGAACTCCTCATTCTTGAGGAAAAGAGCTGAGGGTGAGAGTGAGTAGTGCCACAAACGGTGGGGAGGGTTGGAGAGCAAGCAGCTGCTCTGGTTTCTATTGCAATGCCCAAGGGAGGCTGCTCAGCTCTGCTGCAGTCCCAGAGCTGCAGACTGGGAGCTTGGCAGGGTACCCCTGGAATGTGGATGGTTACTTTGTGCTTCCTTGGATTTCTTCTTTTGGCCACTTGTGAGACTCTTCTGGTCCAGATGGGCTCTGTGGTGTGAATGCACACACCTGCTCTCAGGTGTAGGAAGGGAATTCCAGTCCGGCTCTGGAGTGCTTGGAGCCTGAGGACAGACTCAGCAGCTTCCTAGCAAGGAGAGAGGTTTCTGTGTGGAAAGCTAGTTAAACTAAGCTGAAGTAAGAAAATTTCAGTGCTCAACAATTGCTGCTGCAGGGAGGGTGTTTTTTAAGGTCAGCTCAAATCTAGAATCCATCTATCCAAATAAGAGTTTATGAATGCAGTTACCCAGACCTTTTTGGCTGTCATGTGTTCAGAGGCCTCTCTCACTTGTACCAGACTTGGCCTTCTCTCCTTGCACACACACACAAAAGCCTGACAAGTTTTTAATCTAGCTAATTTTTAAAAAACAACTTTGTGCTTTTTGTCTCTATTTGAAATCAAGCTCTATTTCTAAACCAGAGGGCCATTTAGTTTTCTTTAGTTTTGATGTATGTGTAGCTCTTGTACTGACCATTTTGAGGGTTCATAAAGGACCATTTATTCTTCCTCAGAATCTTGCCTCTGGCAAGACACACTGTTGCAAAGTGGTCCCCAAGCTCTGTTTTTTATCTTTTTCTCATTTTAGCAAATACTCTGAATTTTGCCATAGGGAATACCTGGCATTTGTGCTCTGTAGATGCTCCTCACAATTCACAATATGTCGTGATAGGTACTGTGTGATGTAGAAGGAGAAGGTTGAGAGCAGTGGGTTCTGTGGGGTGTAGGTGAAATGTGGAACACTGCAATCGAGAGAGAATATTTAAATGTCTCACTTAAACTGTCAGGCAAAGTAGATATGCAGTGAATGCATATGTTCTGAGAATATAAAATCTGCTCATGTGCTACCTTCAAAGAGAGACTTTGAAACAGGGATTGCAGCTGAAATTAATTCTGTATGGCACTTTCCCCATCTTCTGGAACTGGCATCACATTTGCCTCAGAACAAGACAAAAACTAGTCAGACATAGAGAGAGCTTCTGGAAATGGTAAAATCCTCACTGGAGTTGTGAAACAGCAAAACTAGTAATAAGATTTGATGTATCCTTTAATTTTAATACTTCTGTCTACTCTATCTGGATGTCACTTAATTAAAAAAGAAGGAAAGGAGCACCACCAAGGCATTTATTAATTTTGGGGTAAGCTGTGTGGAATCTGTCAATCTGAGTTCACCATATCTCTAAGATTCATTTTCTTTGGATTTTAAAATAAACCTTAAACCTCAAGGATGAAATCCCACTATGGCTCACTTCATTACTTCCAGCAGACAATAAACCAGCCCAGAATTAGCATTTTCCCCACAGCCATGCCCCTTTCCCCTGCAGCCTGCTGTGCAGGGAGGCTTTTGAGCTGAGGCCTCTCCCATTTCTGGAGCTCTCTGGCTGCTTTAGCCCTCTTATGCCCAGGAAGGATCTACAGATCCTTGCATCAATCTGTGGCTGGTCCCTGATAATTCCATCAGTGCAAATACAGGGATGTACCTGGGATATTAATCTTCATCCATATTAATAAGCGAGGCATTGTATTCCTAAACCTCCCTCCTCTCAGTTCACTTTCTCTGCCACCTGAAGGAGCAGCTTGTTTGGTTTTGTTTTCCTCTCTCTGTGGCCAGGCTGCAGACACTGTGAGCTTTGTGGTGTTTCTCTCAGAGTGAAGGACAGAATTAATTGGCTTTGAAGTTTCCAAATCCGTGTTTCTGAAGAAGAGATCTGCAGTGAGTGACTGTGGAAGGGAGCCTCTGTGGAAGCCAAATGGCTCTGGAACCAGAGCAGTGCTGGCTGGGTCAGATGCCTGCTCTAAAGCACTTAACATGAAATTGAAATTGGAATGGTTTCCATCCCTCTGGTGGAACTAGCTCCTCTCACTGCCGTTCAAGCATCTGTGCAGATGATGATTTTTGTCTGGTATCTCTTAGAAAGTACTCTGAAATCTAGGAGTATTTATTTGCTTATTACCTTCTAAGGGAACCAAAATGAACAAAGCAACCCAAAGACCACTGAATTCTCCAGAAAGACTCACCAGCAGCATCTGAGCTCAGACAGCATGTGCTGATGTCCTTGTGCCAGGAGCTGCCCAGCCCTGGTGCTAAAGAGCTCTCTGCTACACATCAGGAAAATTCCTTCCCTATCACCCTACATTAGTTGGGGACTTGTAAAAACCAAATATTTGCAGTAATTTTTGAGAAAGTGGTATTAAGTTTGGCTTTCTTGAGTGAAGCTTTAATCAATAGGCAATGATTAAAATGGGAATATGAATAATAGGAAGGGACTCATTCCCTTGATCCCAGAGCCAGGGGGCTCTTGGTGGTGTTTTGTCTGATGGTTCCAAACCCTTAAGTCCTGATTTACTCAAGGATGAATTTGAACCTCCTGAATGGATGTGCATTGTAGCTGATCCTGACCACTTTCTACTTGCCCTCTAAACTCTTGGAATGGCAAAGTATGGATTCTGCTGGATGCCATTGCTGAGATCCCTGACTGAACTCCATACTTGGGGACCCTGGAAAAAACAGCTTTCAAACAGCTGTTGGAGACCTGCAGATGGATGTGGGTTTGTGTGATTCCACTGTGAAGAGCATCATTAATGGCTTCATTTCTGTGCAGCAGTGGAACATTCCCCAGTGACAGCCTGTGGGAGGTGGGTTTACCTTTCACAGGAGTAGAATGAATTCTAGCAGGAATGCACAGCAAATAACCTCACCTTTTCCTTTTGGCCTCTCCAAATACAGAGCAGATTCCTTCTTTCTTGCTCTCCCCACTGTAGGCAGTGCTGATATAGGATAGAGAAGCCTCTGAATGACTGAAGAGTAATTGCTAAAAATCAGCACCTTCTCAGGTAACATTGCTAAAATTAAAAATAACCAGTGCATATTAATCACCTTTTGGGACAAGGAAAAAGTTTTATTTTGCAAGTTGGAGATTGGTACCCTGCTGACACTCCTGTGTGGTGTGAGGGCTGGTAAAACATCCTGAGTCAGGTTTGAGACATTCAATTCAAGCCTATCCCTACTATAAAGAGAGCTTGCTTGCTACTAATTAACACAACTTGTAGATTTGGTTTGTTTTAAGACAAATTAGTCAGTACATGTAAAATTCTCATTCTTAGAGTTGCTCAAAAATCTGTGCTGCAGTAATATTAATATATGGCTTAAAATGCAAGGTTCCTCTGCATTTGAATTTTTAGAACAAAGCTTTTTAAAAGAGTTGCCTTACAACCATGTGCAAAGACAAAGTAGACTGAATAAAGTAGGGTTTCTGATAGCAAAATGGGAAGTGATGTGCAGAGTCTGTGGTGTTTCATATTGTAAATGTGATAATTGCTAGACACAGGTTAGTTGGAAATGTTTCTAGTATTTGATTTGTCTTTAGCATGAAAGAATTTCATAATTTATAATGTTTTAGACAATTGATGTGGAAGAAATCTGTATAAAATCTGTTAAATGAGCTGAGAACTAAATGACACAAAGTTACATTGGGGACATCAATAGTTAGACATCTCAGCAGAGGAAACCACATACTTTTTCAAGGTTTGATCTTTATATGTAAACAATATTTGAATATAGCAGTTGCCACACAGAACTCAAGAATTTCATACTGTAATGTGAGGTGTCTGAACAGTTATTTTTGTGCAGCATTATCAGAATACCTGCAGCAAGCAATCAGGTGTCTTACAGAGCTAAGATCTCTTTTTTTATTCTTTTAACTCTTGAACCTGATACAAAACACTATCCATTTCAAAGAAGTGGTACTTCCAAATAAAATTTAGCTCCAGATATATAAAACCCAAAAGAGAAAAAACAAATCCCAAATCTGAAATTTATTTTTTAGTTTCTGAGTCTGAGTAATGAGATGCAAAAAGAGTGACTTTGCACTGTGTTTCAGGGAAGATGACTATCCTACTAAGGTTATTAGAGAATTATGCATTTCACCTTTCAAGTGTTATCTGGCACTGCCACTACAGTTTGTCATTAGCATATCCTTTGATACTTCCATGGCATCAGGAAAGGCATAAACATAAACCAAAACAGAGAAGGGACTCACAAACAAAACAATATTGTTACTGTGTTGGCTCACTCAGAGTGGTGAATTTTTCTTTACCTTTCCTGCAGTCTTTCAAAATGGAGATAAAATTGTTTTAAGGACAGTGCAAACTTGTATCCCAATGTGAATGCTTTGGGAAGCGAGCCCAAGCCAGTGCAGTCTGCATAAATGAGTGTTAACTGTGAAACTGCTTGTAAGGGTGGCATAGAAAATGGTCAGAAATTGTAATATTGGGACTTTCTATTAGCTTCTAACCCAGCTATCTTCTTCAGAATCTTTATTTAAGATGGGTTTTTCCATTGATTAAGAAGTAGATTTGAAGACAAAGTAGCTGCCTGGTGAAATACTGTGGGACAATAACTTTCTTCCTTTGGAGGCCACCCTCTCTGTATGGACCAGACTAAACAGGGCAGGGCTGGAGCTGCAGATTTCCCTGACTGTTTCTTTGCAGATGTTAGAAGTAAATATATATAATAAGTGTATGAAAAAGAAAAGTTATGACACTGTGTTATTCTTCCCTTTACCTTGCCTCAGCAGACAGTAAAGAGTGATGGTGGCCAGTGCAACTTCTGTACCAAAATGGGATCTGAATTAATCAATACCCATATTTATACACAGGAGTGTTCCACTGTGGTATTTACAGCTACTGTGCTGTTTTACTACTCTAAAAGGGCTTACTCTTTGGTTTTTTTGCTGTTTCTCTTAATGAGGAACTGAAATATTTTCCTAGATGTATCAGTGGAGATCCCTGGGGTTCAATGCCTGCTTTTGGAAATCCCTGCTGAATGTCTGAAGAAGAAAGCAATATCCCAACTTTGAGAAACTGAGGATTTAATTGCCATTTGCACGGTCTGTTACACATTTGTGTAATAAAATTGACCTTGCAAGTTTTATTAGTGTATGACTTAGCCATCATTCATACTTCTTAAAGATTCATGGGAAATGTCTTACACATTTTTATTTGAATATCGTTTGGCAAACAGTTCAAACACCTATTGGAAAAAGACTTAACTTGAGCAGAGTAAGCAGCATATGCAAAACAACTCCTCAAAATCCCCAAACAACAATAATCTACCCCTCCCTCCACCCCACAAAATGTCTCCCAAAACTCAACACCAAAGGAATTCAGAGCTGAGGCTGCCAAGATGACACTGTTTTACAACCCTAAGCCCAGCCTTTATACCCAAGCAGTTCTAAAAAAGGGTTTCTCTTTACTTCCTCGCTCAGTTGAAAACGATCTAGGCTGAGGGTATTGCAGACATTAAGCCTGACCACCAGGACATGGTTTTGAAAAGCCTGGAAATGGCACATTCTTCAGCAAGCTGTGTAATACCTGCTCTGGGAACATGGCACTCCCCATATGGAAGTCCTGCTGACAGCAGCAAAATAGTTTTTAAGCACCATGTACTGTTATCCTGCTCCAAAGAGCTGTGAATTGTGTGGTGTGGAAGCCTGGAAGCCTGTACCATTTCCCTCTTCCATCTGTGCACCATGGCTATGGTGCCAGACAGGTAGTAGACTCTGCTGTGCTCTGCTACCCTTCATCTGCTTTCATGACTCCCACTAGTAAAAGCAGAATTGTACAGCTGAAGTTCAGTTCAATCAATGAGATTCCATATGGCAAGGGGTTAGTCACTTGTTTTCAATGCAGTCTTTAAAGGGGATGAGCTTTTAATTTTGATGATATTTAGGTTCTTAAAATCATGAGTAGAGTGCTGTTCAAATTCCCTGGTTTTAATGGATGATGTGTGTTTAATACAATTAAAAAGCTACCAGCAACCAAAAAAAACCCTGAAACAAACCCCAAACCAAACAAAAACCACAACCAATCTGCACCCCCCCCCCTCAAAAAAAAAAAAACAAACCACCAACAAAAAAACCCTCTGACATTTCTAGAAAAAAGATGTGTCTTTAACATGCTGGAAATGTAACTGATTTTGAAAACAGATAATATTTCAAAATTCTATTTTCCAGTGTAAGATTAGTCTTTTGTGAAATGAGATTATTTTTTGTTAATTTTTTAATACACAGCATATGTGCCGTTCTTAAAGTTTGAAAATTTTCCCCGAACTCAAACTAACCAAATGCCCCCATAAAATGTTTGACTTCTTTTCCCCCTCTTGTTCTTGATAATTCTGCACCAAGATTACTCACACCTGGTGCTTTTGTTTCTCCTCAGTATTCTGATTGCCTCTTGAAGCTCTTCACAATTTCATTCTTCACAAATGGCTCAGCTGTCTGGAAAAACGCCGATTGCTTTTGTGAATTTCAGCATTGATAAGCTCAGTAAAATACTCTTTTGATCTTTCTATAATTGTTTTAACAAAAATATATCTGCATTTCTGTGTTCATTCTTCAACTTTGATTTCTTCACGTATTGAAGTTGCAAATTAATCTGCCTCTATCAGAGTTATCTTCGTTCATCTTCTCAGCTGTTCTGTGTGAGTTCTGGCTTTCAAGTTGCCTGCTGAAAATAAAAAAACTGGATAATTTTTCTCCTCATGCTGCTGATTTACAAGCTTTTCTCTGGCCCTCTGTTGTCCTGTTTTGGTCCTGCCTTTATCTCTGTATTGTCTCTGCATGTTTCATACTCACAGTGTGCTCCATTTGCTGTGAGCATTTTCTGGAACCTCTAAGGACTCTTCTAAAGCCTCAAACCATTCTTGAGTTATTCCCCAAGAGTTTCTGTTCATGTTTTAAAAGAATTCCACCTGTACACTTTTGCATTTCTCAAATGGAATCCAAACATTTCATACATCCTGTTAATTTATTTCAGTGATTCTTTTGCCCTGCTCTGTCAGGATGGTGGTTGTGACACTGCTGCTTGGTGATTCCTCCATCCCTGATTGGTTTTGGCATCAGGTACTTTGCCTAATGTAAAAGTTTTTCTGTTGAATCCCCGAGATGAAATCTGGCTTTACCCCTTTTTATTTCAGCTACTAAAAAAGCCCCAACACTCAAAACATAATGAAAAATCCTTGTTTCCAAGGTCAATCACTGAAAAAGTAGAAAATACCATTTAAGGCTGGCAGTAGATTCTTTTTATTCTGATACATTCCAATTATTTAATAACTTTTCTTTAGGCCTTCTGATCTAATGAACAGAGCAGACTTACTCAAAGGTTAAATCAGTACTGCACGGGAAGAAATTGTGCATTAAAATATAATATTTTTATGTTTAAAAAAAATGAGTTTTCCTGTGTAATATTCAACTTTGTGTGCCAGGGCTATCTACTCAGAGTGTCCTCCAGAAAATAACCCTCTAGGTCTGATTTCTCTGATTCCATGCTAAAAACCCTATGTTACTGTGCAACGATCCTAAAAGTTGGAATTCTTTCAGGCTGGCTCCAGTTAAACCCAATGTTTTGTTCTTCACTTTCCTGGATATAAGATGCTAAAATAATATAATAAAGATGTTCACTAGAATAGGATAATTGACATAAGAAAACTGGGGTTTTTTGTTACAGACTATTGCCAAAAGGTGGCAGTCTTTGTCCCCAAAATCCGGCGCTCTCCAGGAAATGTTATGTATGGCAAACATAATTTATTCCTAGCTGCACCAGATAATAAAAATTACTTTTTAAGCAGACACAGAGGGTAAAACCTCCCGTATTTGAAAGTTAAGGGTGACACAGCTGTAGTTATATTTTATTTTGACAGTGGAATGTTAAATAACAAAGCTTGGAAGGGAGCAGTGGTGGGGAAAGAGCACTTCACAGGTAGACTGCTAATGAGCAGGAACTACTTAGGTCTCAGGTTTGGTTAGTGCCTGCAGTACTGCAGCTTTTGGAGATGCTGGTAGGATCTGATGCTTTAGATCAGTAGGTTGCTGTGCTCATCAATCAACCCAATGAAATGAGTAGAAACAATCCACTGCCATTAAAATTCATGTTCAAGTTGCTGATTTTTCATTACAAGTGATTCTCTTAGATCCAAGCAAAGCACAGATTGGTTTCTTCAATAATAGTCTAAAAACTGCATCTGATGATAAATGATAGCCTTGCTAAATAAGTGCAAAAATTTGGTTTTTTTTTTTNTAAATATGTGCAAAAATTTGGCTGTATATTTTTTTTGTTTGGTTTTAAATTGTGTTTCTTTTGGTTTTGCTGTTGTGATTTTGCTTTTTTTTTGATAGTGAGAGCTGCTCAGGCCGTGGGGGGAAGGTGGTTTTTTTGGTAGGGCTCTGTCAGATCTGGAGTAAAGCAAGGGCTTCCTCTGCTTAGCTGAAGAAATCCCTGAGTAGTCCAAGAAACATGTGAAAGTTAGTAACATGTCAACATCTATTATATTATTGAGCTAAAAGTGAGAAAAATTAAGGTGTATTAGAACTTGCCAGTGTTATACTCTGAATTCCAAAGTGTGGCAGGCAAATTTCTTGTCACCAACTGAAAGCATGGAAGGAGTGTAGACTGAGTTGCACTTTGTGTTTATTATATATGCAATATCTCTGTATACTCTCTGTCTAATTTTCTGAATCCTTCTCCCAAGGTTTTTCCTTTAGTGGTTATCTCAGATCTTCTGCCAATAGTTACAGCAGACCACTGAGATTTTTTAGATAAAGAAGTCATTACTCTGTCTTTTTAAAATTTTTGTGTCTATTTATTGGTGCTTCCATTATATAGATTTTATATAATTTATATGGATTGTGTAAAATATCAGAAATAGAAAAAAAATCCAGTTAGTGAGAAGTCATTCTGAACCATTTAAGTGTTACACAGAAGTGTTCTCCATTTCAATTTGCTCTTTATTTCTTCAAGGGCCCATGATGAAAGCCTAATTACTGAGCATGTTTGACTCATCTTTATGTCCTGGTGTAGTAAAAACATTAATTATAATGGTTTGGTCATAGAAAATACATTTAATTTCACCTACTTTTCAGTAGAAATGCAGAATGTTTAGGGTTGGAAGGGACATGAAAGATCATCTCGTTCTACCATGTCATGGGCAGGGACTTCCACTATTCCAGGCTGCTCCAAGCCCTGTCCCATCTGGCCTAGGACACTTCCAGAGATAGGGCAGCCCCAGTTTCTCTGAGCAACCTGTGCCAGGGCTCACCACCCTCACAGGGAAATATTTCTTCCCAATATTTAATCTAAACTTGCTGCCTTTCAGTTCAAGGCCATTACTCCTTGTCCCATTGTTAAATGCCCTTGCACAAAATCCTTCTCCAGCTCTCCTGTAGCCCCTGTAGGTACTTTGGCATGACATGATTTTCATCTGCATTCAGTTTATTACTTTAGAATGAGTAGTAACTGTTAAAAGGGCATGGAATACTCTTCTAAAAAGCTAAAGCTGAGGAGTTGCCCAACAGGTTTAATAACCATAAAATGACAAGTTTTGCAATCCAACACTGCACAAACACACCAGGTCTATCATGAGCCCCTTCCAGTGGTACCAGTGGGGTTTCATGGATAAAGTGTTTGCTGCAGGTGTGTCCTGCTGTCACCCCACAAAGCCTGGGCTGGAGGAACAGCCCCCCATTCTCATCCCTGCCTTTGGCTGTGCTGTTGCTGTGCCAAAGGACAGATTTATTGGAGTGTACAAAGTCAAGGTGTTCACTGAGGCTCCAGCCTGCAAAGTGTAGGTAATTTCATGGAACAAGGATTTAATAAAAGGGGAGCCCGGATGGAAGCACAAGTTAGCCTGGATCTACCCATTCTCTACTCTGTTTGTGATGCTCCATCTGTGTGTGTAAGATTCAGCAGCCACAGAAGGCAAGGAGCATCAACAGCTCCAGATCTTTGTGACCTCGTGGTTTGTTTGTGGAAGTGCTTTGCACATGTTTCTCAGGATCACAGCTGACTGGGACTTAAAACTGCTTGTAGCAACAGTAATGACCTCAGTGTTTTTTAGTTTTTTCCCTTGTTAGGACTTTGCAGGTTGGAGCACATTTTCTGGTTGTAGATAAATGCATGGTGGGTAAGGGATTCCAGCCAGCAGAGGAAGCCAGCAGTGTGGGGTGGTTCACAATTCCCTTATAATCCAAGATAAATGGAGAACTATTGTTATCATTTACTCACTGCCTCTGCAAACTTAAGTTAATAGTTTTTGTTGGCTTGGTTGTAGTCTTGGTTGTTACTTTTTGAACCTGCAGGTGCTGGTTAGCTCTGTGAAGACTCTTATTGTTCCCCAGGTGCATATTAGAAGCACTTTGAAAGTCAAGAGAAAAAAATTAGTAAGAAAAATGGGAGCATTCTATGAAATGAGCTCCCTAGGTCATACCAAAATCTAGAGGTGTGTCAAACTTAATGGAAATTATGTGCTGTGTTGCATATTTACTTTGTTTTCCAAATAAATCTGCATAGGATAATTAAATGGTGAATGTTTCAGTTGATAAAAACTAATTAAGAGGTGAAAGTGTGGCAATCTTTTAGTCACTAGGAGAATACAAGTTACAAGGCTCTTCTTAATAAGAAACAAAACACCCACTGGATTTGAACTCATTACCTTTAGAAAGCAAAGCAGATAAGGTATTGACTATGCATTGCAGCCTTTCTTTTGGGTTTGGGAATTTGCAATTTGCCATTAATTACAAGGGCAGTTAAATAGTGTTCTTAAGAATGAAAAATACTATTTACAAAAATATTTATTAAAAAAAAAAAGGTAAATGAATAGATGGGATGGAGTCTGTACCTGAATCCAGACTTGTCAGTCTGTATTTAATGAAGACTTTGGCAAAGTGAGACCCCTGTGCTCTCTGGGACTTAAGCATTAATCCACAGGGTACCAGCAACATCTTTCAGGTGCATGGAATTGATGTCCAGTTACTGAGTCTGGACAAATGTCCACACCAGGGAGTTTTTCCAAAATGTCCAAAACCAGACTTTCAGCATAGTCTTTTTTATCATTTTTGTACCAGACCAGCCAGAATATACTAAACTATGAAAAGACTAAATTATCACTTAGTCTGAAAGTTGATTTTGTAATTATTTCCAGCATTCTCAGCAACCAAGTCTCCAGAACTATAAAGTATGGTTCAGGAGACCAAAGAAACTTGGAATTTTATCTTTGAACTTCATCTTTTTACAAGAGAGAAACTGGGGGAAATGCACTGGTTTACTCTTTGAAACATAATACTGATGTTCTTTTCATTAACACTCTGTAGCACTTCTGTGCTTGGGAACCAGCTCTTGAAATTGGCAGGGCTGAGGCCTTGACACAAGGTTTTCTTCGAAATTCTGTTCCAGCTGGATCAAGTTTTTAGCATTTGGAAACTCCACACATGGAGGCATATGGCCATTAGAAATGTATCACAGCAAGGCTGTCTGCAAGTGAAATCTTTGAAAGTTCTTTGCACTGTGAGTTTTCCGTGCAGGGTTGAACAAGACCTTCCCCCAGCTGGATCATTACTCTCTTACTGCTTGAGGCAGCAGCAGGCAGGGGAAACAGAGTCTTTCTCTTCTGAGGCACTGTCAGTGTGCCCATGTGCCTGCTGGAGCCAGGAGAGAGTTCTCATGTCTCTGTGCTCATGTTGGGGCACTGGGAAATGGGAGGGCCAGCAGCCAAGGGGGTCTGTTGATGGCTTTGGGAGAGGCTGAGGAAGGTACTGCCACAAGGAGAGCAGAGGCTGGAGAATAATGAGATGGTCTAAACAGACAAAGGCAGCAGAATTAGACTGTGCTAGTGCAAGATTTTCTAAATGTGCTTAATGACAGTGCAAAGGGAATAGGGAAAATTGGAAATGGAAGTCAACAAAGTGAGGAATTGGTGGGGACCTAGAAAAGAGTGGTCATGAATATGCTTGAGAGTGTGAACACCAAAGCTGTTATGGAGAAGAAGAAAGAATAATTGGTAGGTGCTCCAGAAGAAGTGAAGAGTAGTGTGAAAAACTTTAACAGTAGAGTTTGGGACACTTAATGTGATATTAATGAGCTCAGGATATGGAGAGAGGAATAGGAAAGAAATATGAAGAGGTCTAGGGCTGTGCTCAGTAAGGGAAGGAACAGGACTAAGCCATGGCTGTGTTTGAAGGCAGAATTTGGTACATTCTAGTATTGAATCCATGCCTGTTTCACTTGAGGTGCAACACTGGATGCATAAGTCTTTGGTAAATGCTTGCAAAATCCACTACTGATGCATTTAGAAATGGATACCAACTGCCTTCTTCACACCTTCACAGTAATTTTCTATTAGCCTCAATATCTATCTTAGAGAATTCTACTTGCAAAAGGAAGCTGGGAAATTTTTAGTTGAAAACTTGGTGTTTCATTTTTCTTCCAGTTTTTTTAAATTTTCCTTTTCAGTTCATCTATTAGCACCTGACATCCTGACCCTGTGAAAATTAAAACCCAGTCCAATGGACATTGCATTGCTGGGTTTGAAAGTGAAGACAAGGCTCGGTGCCCTGTGATCGAGTGCTGGGCTTACAATGGAAGGAAGTCCCTGCAAACTCTGGAACTGACCTTTGTTTTGAGCAATAAATCTTGAGGGTTTTTTCCTGCTGTTGTGTGACAGTAATCTGGTTGGAAACTGAAAGGAGGATAGTATATCATGACTGCTTTGGTTGAAGTAGACCACAAATTGCAAGTTGAATTTGAATTAACTTGAGGGACTCAGCCTTTAGTGCAGAGGTGAGGAAAAAGCTGAGTGAGGGAACAAAGCAAAGACAATTGATTTCACTTGGTGCTTCTAAATGTAAACAGAACAGAAACACCTTGACTTGTCCCAGGGCTGCTGTCAGGACAAAGTGTTGCTTCAAGTGTCCTTTCCCCTATTGAGTGAACACTGGAATATTTCCACTTCTCTTTAGCTCATTAGTGTTGCACATATGGTGTGGGATTCACCTCCCTTAGTTTTAATCCTATAAAGTCAAACATCTAGTGAAGGAAAAGTTCCAAAGGTCCTTCTGGATCCTACGAGCTATTTTAGAATGGAACATGCAGCACATGCAGCACCTTTGGAATTTGCTGTCTCTACATATGAAGGATGTTTAGGAAACTTCAGTGGAGAGATGATCAACTTTGAAATAGATGAGGTTAGGTGAGATAAATCCTACCAAAGGAGGATTGTGTTAAAAGAATTAGCATGAAAACAGTTATCCCAAATCATTCTCAAGCAAGACCTGCCAAGCACTCAGCAGAGGTGCTGAGAGCTGTCAGAGCTGAGGGAGAGCTATTTTTGCTCAGCCATGTACCTCCTCACCATCCTCAAATGCAGAAAAGACAGTCTGGCATTAGCCAAGCAGGAGAGCAATTGTGAGAGTCAGGTAAAGAATATGATCTGTGGCACCCTAAAATGTGTGAAAATGATTAATGAATCAGATGTTTTAATCTAGTGGTTTCAATACAAGAGAGGAGAAAAAGGATAATGACACTTCCAGGTTATTGTTGACAATATATTTAAAGGTGTGTGTAAACAGGTGGGTCTATGGACTCATAAACGGTCCTGATTTTGGAAGGTGTTTTACAAAGTAACATTTTGATTACATTTTTAAATTTATGTGGAAGAGAAAAATTCATTGAAAGAAAAGCTTTACAAATAGTATTGCCATGTTNAAAATTTATGTGGAAGAGAAAAATCCACTGGTTGTGAATTATTCATTGAAAGAAAAACTTTACAAATAGTATTGCCATGTTGCAAGTGAAATTAAAAGGATTCATAAAGGTATTGCCAGAGAATTACACAACCTTGGGTTGGATGTGTGGTTGGTGCAAAATGCTGAAGAATCTTCCTTTTTGGCTCTGAGGCAGGAGAGGTGGCTGAAGGAGCTGGCTGCTGCTGAACCCCAGCCAGGCTAATCACATTTTAAATATCCCTGGAACAGCTCTAAGTTGTGTCTGCAGCGGAACTGATTCCTTGGTGTCTGGGACATACGGAATTAAAAGTATGGAATAAAACCCTATTTAGCACCTCATTCTGCTCTGTGCTAGACATAATAACATGGTAGGAGCAGATTTGATAATCTGCATATTTTCTATCTGATATATTGGCTTTTTGCAGCCTTTGAGCACTGAAGAACTTGGTACAAGACAAATGTGTTATCTACTTCATATGGAGTCTTCCTTCGATGCCCTGGCAATCTCCAGATGCCATAATTAAATATAGTGTTGGCCTAGTTAAGTAGAAATGCATCTAATTACTCCAGGATTGTCTTAGCCACTGTTACGCAACGTGTGAATTTCATGTACTTTAATCCACTTACAGTTTCATTTCTGTGTTGTCCAGCACTGTGCCAAGCTGAACTCTCATTGCTTCAAAAAACCAGCTAGCACTCTAACAACAATCAACCTGAATATCTGCCAGTTTTGAATGAATATAAGTGGATAATTGAAGTTATTTGCGATAATTGCATGTGCTAAGCTTTTAATTTATTTTTATCCTTTATTTGTAATTTCTGCTTTGATTGTGCTTTGCTGCACTTAGTGTGTCTGAGCATTGTTTGTCTGGGTTGCAGTGGAATTTGTGCAGTTTTCCTATGGCATTAGTTGCAAGGATTATATCTATCTTAAACCACAAGCACTAAGGAATTTGAATAGCAAGGTAACAGGGACTAAATAATATTTGATGCATCTTAGTCACAGCAACAGTAACAGTGCTAAAACTTCCTAGAAAATACCACACAGCTGAGGAGACCAATCTGGGGTATAAAATGCACTGCCAGGCTTTCTGAAATGAGGAAACCTTCTGTGTGTGTCTGTGTGTCCCCACCCTCAAGGAGTGACCCAGCCAAACTGGCAGTCTGCTCTCACTGCCCTGTCTAAAGCCAAGTGTGTTCCTGAGAGCACCAAATACCCCTCAGGGTCAGCATCAGTGTCTGATGCTTCTCCATGGGTTATGGCAAACACCTGCAAAGCTCTGTGTGATAAAACATTGAGATTGGGAAGCCTGTTTGCACATTGGGGCATTCATTGCTGTCTGATATGATCCTGGGTTTGGGCATGGGAAATAAAAGTGAGACTGAGGAACAACATCAAAATCTCTCTTGGCTTCTTTACCTTGTCTGCTAAATGAGCTGTGAAAGGAGCAAACCCCAGAACTCTGAAGGAAGTAAGGAGGACCTGCAGCAGAATTAGCACCATGCCAGAATATTACCTAAGCCCACTTAATGCTAATAAATCTTGTTCTCTCTCAAAACAGCACGGCCTTTTCAAAGCACCTGCAGCCTTACAGATTTCCTGGAGAGAAAAACCCCTTTTCCACAACTGAAATGAACCCCAAAATGGGGAAGTCACAGGAAGGTACCTGGGCAGTGTTTGTGAGGTTTAGTGATCTATTGCTGAGTGCTCCCACATGCACAGTGTAGGCTTCTCACGGAGCAGCCAGTGAAGAAAATTGCTCTGATGATGGAAACACAATCTCCTTTCTCTCCCAGGAATACTTTCAACTGCTGAACTATGTTTAAATAGTTATCTGGCAGCACTTTAGGAAATATTTTTGGCACATTCACAGCTCAATTACTGTAAATTTTGATTGGAAATTAGACATGCAAATCAATACTAAGGTTATTAAAATTGAATATTTCATCTGAAGAAGGCTGACTATTGGTAGTTGTAAGTGGAGTTTTCTGCACATCAAAAATGGATGTTTCAGCATACAGAACTCTGCTGGTTTTTGGCTGGTAATGGCCCAGAAACTTTGCTACAAGATATAAAAGAAATAAGGTTTTAAAAACAGGCATCAGTTTTCCTTTCTTGTTATCTGCTGTTTTTCTTTATAAAGTTCTTTATATTTGATTAAGACAGAAATCTTGGTTGCAATTCCATACATAGGAGACAGGCCTGTAAAGTTACACAAATGAGGATTATTGTTTTTTCTTCCAAGACACATGTCAAATCAACCTCGACATTTTCAGCAATCTCAAGCAGATCTGATGCCATGGGAAATATTGAGAAAGTTTGTTAGGGTGCAGGGCTATATTTTGCTGAATGTATTTGATGCCAGAATATAAGAGCACCCTACAGGTTTGTCTACACTTCTTTAATGACTGTGATATGCCAGTGCATTTTTTGAATGAAATGTTGTTAAATTGATATTATGGAATAGAAACTATTTATGTTATGGACTGAGATGATACCAGTACCTAGCTGATACTAGTTAAAATTAAATTAGACCCCTCTTTTATCCTTTTTTTTTGTGATTTATAACAGTTTGGTTTTGAGCAGAGCAATTTTGAGAAGCATTTCTGGTTTCATGTGTTGCAGTTGGCTCATCTTAGAAAAATATAAAGGAAACAATGAATTATAATTTTTTTAAAGATTTCATAGCAAAAGAGAGAAGGGAATAACTTCAGACAGCATTTATAGATAAAGATTAGTAATCCTCCACAGTTCAGGGGTTCAGAAACTGTTTCAAATTTGGTTATGCTTATGAATTTATTTAAGCTAACTTCAAAATGGGATTATAATGAAAGAAAATAATTGAGAAATAATCTGATACCCTTAAAAAGTACATGAAAAGAGAAAAGATCTCAGAAGCTAAAATAATTACCCTACCCACCCTCTGATATTTGTGTGATGATTTTTTCTTGAAATTGTTATTTGAAACTTTTATTTTCACCTTTTTTCCCATTTCTGATCCTTTTCCTGCTTACTTTTTGTTGGATTCTTCTTGCACCTCATCCATTCTGTTTCACCTTTCCTCTGCTCTATATATAACAACCTAACTTGAAAGAGTATTTATCTGGGAACACCAATTCAATGAAATTATAGTATCATTTGTCAAGAAAATTACCTTGTTAGGTAATTTGAGAGATAACTCAGTGATTTATTAAAAAAATATACTGTGAGGTAACAAACTTTTATTTTCATCTCTCAACTTTTTCTATGTTATTTATGCTATCAGCACCACTGAACGTACAACACACTGACCTTATGTTTTGGTGACCATTTTGAGGTTTTTTGGGGTTCTGTTATTTATCTCCTGCTTCATGCCCTGTTCTTATCCACGTTGCATTGTGGTTTTCTGGGACAGGCAGTTCATCCTTCTCATGCTTATGTGTGTTGGGAAAGTTCTAAGGATTAGTTCCTAAACTGGGGGAACCTCAATTAAGCTGTGCCTAAGAACATTAGAACTGCTTTATCTCAAGACTGTGTGCTGCCTTTCACCTGCCTGTTCATGTGCACACAGACACTTCCCCACATTTAGGGCTACATTTTCCTAAAGACACCCTCAATGGTGTGAGTGTACTAATTCTCACTCTGTGTTCAGAATTCATTCCATGGAAGTACATGCAGATAACTCAAAATTCCCTTCAGCATTACCACAGCTTGGGAAGCATTTATTTGCTACAGCAAGGATTTGAGAATATGGTTACTCAAATGAAAATATTCTGGCATTTCTATTAAGGGTCATTATAAGCTGTGTAGCTGAAATTGCTAATGATGCTAATGTTGAGACTCATTGCTAGATAACTGCTCAGTCATTAAAATATTTTAAAAGGGATTTTTTGCCTCCATATAAAAAAAAGGTTGCAGTATTACACGTGGTTTTTATGTTTTTGCCTGCAGAGTGCTGAGGAATTTCTTCCATTGTGCTTCATCCCTTTGGGGACCTCTTAAAAAAAAAAATCCAGCCAACCCCCCCCTACCCCACCCCTCAAAACACAACAAAACCCCATGAAACATTTGCATTCAATTTCTTCATTCTGATATAATTTGTGTATATCCAGTAATATGTCATTTTGTGGAGCTGGGCTTATTATTGGCTTTCCTTTTCTGTAGCTCTCCTGGATTTCTCATGGTTTCCTTTATAATAGTGTTGAGATACTTAAAGCAAACTGTGGTTAAGGACTGATACATCGAAAATGCAGCATATGCTTGTATTTTTTTCATTTCATGTACCAAAAGCTTAATTTTTTTATTTAGCTTTGTGAGGGCAAAGCACAAAATGTGCTTACATATTTGCTCATATAGCTTCAAGGAAAAATGTCAGTAGACACTTCACTTCTTTGTCATTGAGTTTCTTGTAGAAAATGTTGCTGAAATGTACACTAAAAAAAGTAACAACTAAAATCTTAATGCATAATTCAATAAAATAGCAAGCAGTACTTTCCATTTCTGAGCTGCCCTTGTTACCAGATGTTTCTACTATTGCCCATCTTATGCTTCTCTTGTTATTTCTTACATATGGGGATAAATCTTAGTTTAAATTTATTTCACTGAGGCAAAAATGTAATTGAAACACATTGGGATCAATACAAACTATATAAGAAGCTGTGAATTATTTTTCTAGCCCGCTAGGTACTAATATCCAATATCACTGGTATCTCATGAAATACTATAGTAATTTTTCTTTTGATGATTAAGTAGGTATTGCAGCACAGAAAGAAAAACATGGTTTTCTTTTCATTGTGTTCTTTTCTGTATGAAGAATTTTTTTGATCCTTTCACTTTTTTACTCTCAAACTCATCAGTCATGAACTTTTGTATCAGGTGAGCACAGAGTAATAATACACCTACGGCTTTATAATGAAGGCAAACACATCTGCAGTAATGCACTGAATTAGTTATTTTACATAAAAGGCCTTTTTCATGCTTGAAAAATGAGGGCTATATTTGTAAAATCCTTTCAGCAGGTCGCTAGCACGCTGAATAAAGATGGGCTTCTGAGAATGTTTAAATGTGTATGGATTTTTTTTCTGTTGCTATAAGGCTTCCCCCTCAGAGGAGAAAATTTGTGCTACTTCCCTTTTTAGGTTCTACAGACAAAAATTTGTGGCTCAAATGAATGTTCATTAATGTTTCACATTGCAAGGTCTGTTTCTGATACTATTCAAATAGTACAGTAGTGGGAACAACAACACAGAAGTTCACAGTTTCATTTGAAATGTTTTTCCATGGATCCCTCTCCCGCAGTGAGTTGGGATGTGTGGTTATTTTTGGGTTCTTTTTCCCCTGTACGTAGGAAGGTGAGCTTGGACATTTTGCCAGTTCAGTTCTGGTTTGATTTGCCCAGTATTGGAACCAGTTCAGTTCCAGTTTGGGTCAGATGGGTTTGCTGTGACCAGCTGGGTTTTGACAGGACAAGATGTTTGAAGCTGGAAGCAGTCAAATGTCAGGGAGGTGCTCCCAGCACAGTGGGAAGGCAGAGCCTTTTGCTTCTCTCTATCAGCTGAGGCACCAGGAGTATTTCCAGTTATTAATTGAGTGTTTGAGATTGCAATTCTGCACCAAAGTCTGGAGAGCCTTCCCAAGGGGGTGTGCAGGGAGGGGGCAGAAGCCCAGCACAGTCCCTGGGGTTTTGGTGCTGGTGCTGGCTGTGGGATGGAGCAGTGGGGGAAGGCTGGGACTCGCTGCTGCTCCTGCAGAGCCCCTGCACAAACCCTCCCTGCAGCCACCAAGGCTCTGCTCAGACTGTCAGCATTCTGCTCAGCCATTTGTTCTGCACTGGCAACCAGAAATATTTTCCTTGGTTCCGTTTCCATTATAGCTCAAAGTGTATAGCAATCAATATGAATTCTGATTTCATTTTGATTTATATCCAAAGACTTGATATATGTGCAAACTGTTATGAAAAGGGGGGAAAAAAATGTGTGCATGGCTGCCCACTCTGTGTATTGTTAATGAAAGTCTGGAGCTTGCTTTGTGATGTAAATATGTGAAAATATCTACGTGCACCAGTGTCTGATAGAGCAAAGAAAGCCAAAGACACAGAGTATATATTGTTTGATTTTGGCTTGTACATATAGGAATGGTCAGGTAGATTAAATGAAAACTAGGAGTCTCTTCCATGGTTAAATACTATGAAGTATAAAAAACCTTAGAAATGGTATAATCTCATTTCCTAATAGAATATCTGCAGCAAACCCCTCTATGAATTAAATGGTAGAAGTAGCTGCATTTTGGTGCAACTGTGTTTTTTTCCGGTCAGATGATAATGGTGAGGAACAATAACTACTACAAGGAGTTCTGGATATTGTTAAGAGGGCAAAAATACTACTGAATTGCTGCCATCCAGTTCATGTTACTTCTGTAATTGCAAAAAAATCTTGTGATAATGTACCACGTTAAGGCAGCATTTCAGTCTGCTTGGTAAACAAACCTAGGCTGCATTTTTCTTATAATTTATAGTGGATGCGTAATTTAGAAATTCATTTTTATGTCAGTTTCTTGAAATCAAGTGCATTATTAGGGAATGCCTCCTATTTTAATGTTAAGGAAGATTTGAAAAGGGCTCCTATTGGCAAAATAAAGTCGTGTGAGATTAACTTTATCTTTGTTCTCTCAAAAATAATTTCAGGAAGCTGAGCACTGGTGAAAATAATAGACTTTTAAATTTCTGTATTCATTAATAGGTGATCTGTTTTTAGAGTTTTGTACCACCAACAGTGGGTACTGAGGGTTTAAAAGACTTGGTCCTTTATTTATTTTTAAAAAATCTGGATCATATATTTCTTTTCTATTCAATGAAGTATGAGAGCAGATAAATTGCACAAAGCTCAAACAATCTCTGTTTTTATACCAGGTTATAAAGTTGTTATCCATTATTTCAATAACACATCTTTGTTTTTTTTGTTTTTTTCCAGCGTCTCGTTGAAGCTGCAGAAGATGCTTATCTGAAGCATGAATTTGATGCTGACTTACAGGTAGTAAATAATTACTTTCTTCAATGTTTATCATCAGAGTATAAATAATGGTTTATTCTTAAAATGGCTTATACAATAGCTTGAAGAGCTGCTGTAGAAAGCCAAGCATTTAATAGAATGATGCTGATTACAGAAAATGGAATTGTGAGAAACGGCCCTCACTTTTAAGAATTGCAAATGATTAAACCTTAACAAAATACAGGAAAGGCCTGAATAAGGAGAAAGGGCAGAGCGCTGGAGCCGCTGTGTGTGCTGTGCACTACAAAATGGCTGCTCTGCCTTTTATACCCCTGGGAATTGCATCAGGAAACCCTGCCCCTCCCATAGCCTGTCAATCAACTCTTCCTCGCTGTCCATTGGTGGAGACTGCTTCCTTGCAATGTGATTGGCGGTGAGGTGTTGCCAAGCCACGCCCCCTAGCAACGAGCCTTCCCCATTGGCCGCTGCCCCATAGAAGGGGCTCGTGTGCCCCTCGCCTTCCCCTCACACGTGTGGGACAGCCCGGTGGCGGCAGAACAGAGGGGAAAGGGGACTGTGGGGAGAACCAGGACAGCTGAACAACAACATAAATACATATCAATACAGCTTCTCTTACCACTCACACGTGTGGGACAGCCCGGTGGCGGCAGAACAGAGGG
Source organism: Alaudala cheleensis (assembly GCA_013398995.1). Classification (NCBI taxonomy): domain Eukaryota; kingdom Metazoa; phylum Chordata; class Aves; order Passeriformes; family Alaudidae; genus Alaudala; species Alaudala cheleensis. The sequence continues at coordinate 65,707 of VWYE01007323.1, forward strand.
GAAAGGGGACTGTGGGGAGAACAAGGACAGCTAAACAACAGCATAAATACATATCAGTACAGCTTCTCTTACCACACACACAAGATTCATCCCTTAATTGCAAGAGCCAGCCATTGCCATTGCTCATCTATGACAGAGTTAATGAATGCTGGCTCAGTATTTTGACAGGTTATGTACTTAGTGCTTGCGTGTTGGGACCCCAAACAGGTGGCTTTTACTCTTTCAGAGATTTCATTTAAATTCCCTTGCACGGCTGTGTGGGTCACATTTCCAAGCACAGCAATTACCCTCTGTTGTGTCTCTGCAGTGTGCTGGTAAGGAACTGGTCTGCAGGGAGTGGCATCTGGAGATGAGGTGGCACCCACAGGGATGGGATCAGCATGACCTTGGTTTGTGCAAGTGGTTTGTGTTTGGATCTGTGTCTAGAGCTGGTTCTTCCTGGGAGCCCTTGGAGGTGCATCACTGTTGAGTGCTGCTCCTTTAGCTCACAGCTAAAAATGTTTAAAACAAAAGCCTTTGCCTGAATAAGACACATAATTAAAAAAAAAAAAGAGGTTTATTTAAAAAACCAAGTAATTTAACCTGACACTGAAAGTTTAACAGAAAGTCTTACTCAATGCTTAGATGATTAAATACCTCCTTACCTTTAATTGAATTCCTATATCCATGGTTTCTTGAATGCCGTGTTAGGTTGAGTTTTGTCTACCTCTAGCTAGTTTTAATTTTAAAACCTCCTGTGAATATTTGCCATCAGACAATTTAAGTTTTGGGCTTAAAGAAGGAAAGGAAACAGCTACATTTTCCATAGACATTTTCCCATATGTGTAGCTAAGAAATAAACAATCTGTTAAGTTCTGTTTTCAGATTTTGCCATGGTTACTTCCAGTAATCACAAAACACTTTATTTTAATAAAAATATGATGCAAATTACTGATTTATGTGCAGAAAGGAAGAAAAAAATAGTCACCTTATCAGAACCAAGCATAAAAAAATTGAGTTTAGAAGGCTGCGATACCAAGGTCTGTCAGCCCAGGTTGGAGTAAGGCTAAAACGAGCCCCTTGAAAATGATAATTCACTCTATTGTTGGATATTCGGGAGTGCTGGGTTCTGTATTCAAATGCTTTAGAGTTCTATTCTACTCCAGCCTTGCAGAGGTGTGCTGCACTTCATTTTGTTGAACTTTAAGCCTTGGAGAAATAGGAACTATTGTCTGAATAAATCAGAAACACACTTTATAGAAGAGGTTTTAGAGGGCTGCAGTAAATGCTTCTTCACTGCAGGACAGTTCCCACTTTGACAAAGTCCTTCATTTGCCGGGGCCCTGGCGATATTAACACTTTCAGGAAGCCAGTTAAAAGCCGTTTGTGTCAGCAGCATTAACAGGACAATCAAATCTTTGTGTGGAGCTCTGTTGTTTATTACTGTCACGGTCCATTAAAGCTAATCAATTGTTAATCTTGGTTTCAGCGACCCCTTTGCAACCCTTGCTGGGTGATTGTTGTTCTTTATCAAAAATCTCATAATACCATCTGCTCAATAGAAAGTAATGGCCAGGATGATTTGATAGTGTACATTCAAGTGAAGGGGACAGAAGGCTTATATAATGTGCAGTGTATACAATTCTGCTATCAAAGAGGAATTTTTTGGCATTTGTGTTGCTTTGGCTGATGTGTGGAAGACAGGATTAAATGTTTTGAATTAGTGATATGTGATACAGCACCAGCCTCTGCTCTTTGTGCTCAGATATTCTGGAAATTCAGAAAGCAAATTAAAAAAGTGGGCTTTTTTTGTTTTGGATAACGAAAATAAAGAGGGTAACATCTTCTGTTAGGAGATGTTCTATTAAAAAAAAAATCAAATAATTTATAATTATTGTTAACTGAAATTTGGCTTCCTGATCTTTTTACTACCTCTGTGCTTGGGAGTGTGTTTCCTAAGTCGTGAACTGCTTTGTTATGGTTCACAGAAACACTGTGGTGAATTTGGTCTTCTGGGTCTTGAGGACAGCATAGGCAATATTGTTTTAGTGCATAAAAATGATAAAAGGAAGAAATAAAATAATATTAATATTTTTATTGACTGTAGAAAAGCACCAACTTAAATAAAATAATAACTGTAAGAGTTCACCTTTTAGACTGCTGGTATTCTCTTCAGCAATGCTGAAACTGTATTACTTAGACTAAACCTGATCCCTTCTGGGCATTTTTCTTAGTGACATTATTAGTTTTGTCCTTAGTTATTCTGTAGGTATTCTAATCAATAGACTGTAATTCTGTGTAATGGTCTAAGCACTCAACTGTCTATCTCTGGACTGAATCTGTTGGCACCGCCAACCTTGTAGTTATAAACGTAAATAAAATTCCCAGGGAAATTGCAATGAATAAATCAAAATAGGTGATGTGATGTTTAACTCATCAGCATTATACATTGCATGTTTGAGTAATGGCCAAACTATGAATCAGTGAAAGCAGACTTTAAAGATTTACCTTGCAATATTTGGGGTTTGGGAGATTCTTATTTTTTCTGTTAGGGATGTGAGGTTATGAGGAAATAACCATCTAAATACTACTTGCATTTGAATCTCAGTCCAGTGTTTTCTTACCTCATAGATATGGGTGCAAGTCATTCAGTGTTATTAAATATTATTTTCAAGTTTAGAAGTGGAATTTATTTAGTCATGCCTAATGTATTTGGGGAGGTAAAATAAGTTACCATTTTTAAGTCTACAGCAAGTTGCTGTCACAATATACTCACAGGTGTAAATAATTGCTTCTTTTCCTTTATATGGGAATGTCTCTGTGCTCACCTTTTTTAAAAATGAAGCCATTCCCCTGATTTTGTGACTTTAGCATGATGGAAAAAACCCCAGCACAGAGGTCAACTGCCTTCTCATATGCCCAGCAAGAGTACCAGTGTATTGGTTGTTGCAGGTTTTGAAGTGATTCTACAATCATCCTTTAGTTTTCCTGGCTTAGCCGTTTGCCAGGGAAAAAATTTGGAGAGAGATAATAAGAGGGTAATATTTTCTGCTCGGAGATGATCTATTTAAAAAAAAAATTAAATAATTTATAATCATTGGTAACTGAAATTTGGCCTCCTGTTCTTCTCGTACCTCTGTGCTTGGGGGTGTGTTTCCTGAGATGTGAACTGCTTTGCTGTGGTTCACACAAACACTGGTGGGTTTGGAGTCCAGACCCCTGGAAGAGGCTCTGAAGTTGAAAACTCTCCCCTGGAGCTGCCACGTCCCTAAGAATTTGTTGCATATGCAGCTGATACAGCCACGTAGGTTTAGAGCTTTCTCCTCCCACCACACTTCATCAAACCACTGCAAACTGGAGTTTGGAAGGGTAAAAGTGCCCCAAGGTGACAGCAGCTGCTGCCCTCCTGCAGTGGGTGGTGAGGCACCCTGAGCCCTGGGCTCCCTGTGCCCCCCGTGTCACTGGGACTGCTCTGAGCACACAAACTCTGCTGGCACCATCTGCACTGAGGGAGGGCAGGATCCCTCTCAGGGCTGGGCTCTTTCTGCCTTTCCATCATCTCAGGAGTTGGGGCTGGTGCTGGAGTTCTCAATGCTGCAGTAAAAATAACTTGTGCTTTGTTTCTTGCAAACGAAAAAACCCTGTTCATTTTAGAAGAAAGATTTCTAAAGCTTAGCTCCTATCCAGCTTTTGTACTTCTGACCCCAGTGACAGGAGGAAGTAACACAAAATTTTGACACGGCTACTTGTTCATTTGCTGAATGATTTCATTACAAATACACATCTGCAGGGTAGTTCTTTTACTTTCTGTGTGTTAATTAAGTTCATTAGTTCATTTGCTTTACATTCCTGATAAGTCTTCTCTGCATGTGTGTGATGTGATGATAAAATAGCAAGGGTATTTCTTTCTGCTGGAATCAAAGGTGGTGCACAGTTGATGCACCAGAATTACCAGATTTGATTTTTCTGATTGTTGTAGGTTTATTTCCTGCATGAGATAGGAGAGATTCGAGTGCCAATGTGTTAACATGGTTGACCTTGTTTCAGTTTTATACCCAAAGACTAGAAAAGGATTAATCAAATAGTTTTTAGGAAAATATTAGTTTCTTTTAAGAATGCTCTTAATTTAGTGGGATAAAAAAGGAGTACTGGTGTAAGGCTGTTTTTCATTATTCATTTTTTTTAAGATCTATAACATATGGCTGAGCCTTAAGGAAAAGGTTTGCAAAACTATACCAGAGTTAGGTACCTGTCTGCCAGATTTTGCTGTCTGTTAACTCCAAATTGCATTTCGTGTCCTTGAAAAATCACATCCTTACTCTCAGACTGTGTGTGTTGGCTACATAAAAAAGTCTTGTGAAATCAGCAGATGGACAGTGAAGGGGTTTCCAGTGGTTTACACATGTGAACAATGCACTTTTTTATACGTAGTTTGAAAATCTACAAAAAGTAAGATTTCAGATGTTTAGAAGAAAGCACAAATAGTAAAAGAGGACTGAGGAACACAGTTCAGTTTATGTGGTTTACAGCTTCTGGGTCTAATCCTCCAACTGTTATTATTAGTCAATAGTTTATTGTTTGAGGGGAGCTACCTGACTTCTTCTAATTTTGCAATTTAGCTGTTAGTTATGTAGCTTAAATAAAGATACAAAATCATAACCTAAATTGATACTACAAAAAAATCTGACCAAAAAGTTTATTTAGTATAATGATACCAGGCAAAAATTAATAAAGATGGATTATTAAATGCTTAGGGATTTAATCAAAATTTAAACAAATAGATGATAATTACATTGACATCAGGTACTGAAAAATACAAGGACAAAAGGAAATTGAGAAGAGCTATTCCACATAATCTTATGAAACTCCTGTTATAACACATGCATTACTTTTATTGTTAGTATTTCAGACAAGTCTGTTTGCATATTTATCATCTCACTAATATTGCATGGGGTACATGATAACTAGATTTACAGTCTATTAATATTTTTCTGGCTGTTAGAATAATGTCCACTAGTCTGAAGTCAGCTCTTGAAGGGTCCTGAGCATCCACAATGGGAAAGGGAAGCCTGTTGGACTTCAAGCACTTGTAACCAGCAATTGAAGTGACTTTCTGAAAAGTGCATTTAAAATAGCAGTGCAACATCTGAAGTTTGACAGACTTCGTGGATTATTTATCCAAGCTGCTCATTTTCTAAATCAGAATTTAGTCTGTCTAAACTACAAGCCTGAAAACAGCCTAAATTCCTTTTAAGACTTTCTTTGAAACATTTTGCAGGCCTAAGTGCTCTCAGCTGTGTTTGGGTGGGATGTGGACACTGCAGCTGGAGCTTCCAATGAGGCAAGAGGGCAAAGAGAGCCCTTGCTCACACAAACCAATCTAAGCTGTAAACTTCTGCACATCTCCTGCAAAAGTAGCTGCAGAGCATTACAGTTTATTCACCTGTAAAATCTGCCCCTGGATCTCATTCTCAAGGTGCCTCACCCAGGATCTGCTCTCAAAGGGGTTCATCTCCATTTCACTCTGACACTCGGGGTCTATGTGGTTTTGTTCATCCAGCTGGAGGCATAGTTTGGATACAGCTTGGATGTAAAATGCAGCCAGGACATGTAGATGTGTGCTTCTTATTCTAAATAGTTTGAATTTTTCCATCCCGATCAAAAGATAAGGGAGATCAAGGAAAAACAGTAAGCAGAGGATTCAGAATGTCCTTAAAAACTGACTGCAACACCAAAGGCTCAAACTCTTAAGGATTACAGTGCAGTTTAAAAGCTAAAAGGAAGGAGAAAGTGCACAGAAATGTGTCTAGTGAGCTAATGAACTTCAAGGGCAGCAGGCTACATTTAAATCATAAAAGCCTCTGTTAGGGTTTTTATTTGGTGTTAGTTTTTCCTTTGGTATTTTCTTCTTTCATAAAATACTTCAGATTTTTTTTTTTCAGAAATAGATAAAAGGTTCCTCTTTGCAGTTCTTAGCTTTGTATTATTCTTATTGATTTCTGTGAGCTCAAATGAAGGACTTCCCAACTGCTCTAATACTGCAACAAATTGATTTTCAGATTTTTAGCCCTTTCAGTGGAGAGCACTTTAGCTTGTATGCTCTTTCCTATTTATCTGTTGGGGTTGGCAAGAAGAAAACTGATTTGGCTGTGAAACTGTCGAGACATCAGTGAATTCAGATATAACTGGTGAAAAAATGCAGCAGAATTCATACACAAAGTAATCTTCAGAGGAAGACTTCCACTTGGCCTTCACTGCATGCTTGGCAGGGATTATCAGAGAGTACAGAGAAAGAGGGGCCCTGCACCTTTTTGGTTATTTTAATTTCAAAGCTTTTATGGTTTCTGACTCGGTGGCAAGTGAAGAGAAAAAGAGAAACAAGGTTCCATGAAGTCAGACTAGCAATATTTCAGCTCATCTTCTAATGATAAATGAATTCATAAATGTTTTGGACTTTGGCGTTTTGTAGTTTGGGGATTTTTGAGCACTGAGGGAATATTTTTGATGTTTTAAGAAGATTATGATCAGTGGATATTTTCTATTTCTTTTTGTCCTTCCACACATTCATCTTGACAAGAAACTAAGTTCTCTTACTACAAACAAATCAAATGTAAATAACTAGAGTGATTTTATTTTTGTTTGTTCATAACTTCTGTTGATGAGGAATGACTTTGAGCACACAAGAGCAGAGTTTAACTCGCTGTCTCAGAAGCAGAGGTGCAGGAGAGATGATTTTCCAGCAGTTTTGTAATTTAGGTGTGGTTCTGCCTCACGGTAGGGACCCATCCAAAAAGAGCAGTAATTCTCTGCCTGTCTGGTTCAATAGCTGTCCTGTCCACACAGGGTTTGACAGCACAGGAACCGGCAGCTCTGCTCTGAATTTGGGACTGCAAATAATGTTCTCTGCTTCTGAGGAAGTTTGGCACAGATTCCTGGAGGTTGGTTCTTCTCACTTCAGCTGCAGGACTTGTCCTCTTGGTACCCTGAAGCCAGAAGTAGTTTCCAGACATTTCTGGATTTATTCTGGCCAGCCTCTGCTGGAGCAGCAGTCTCTATCTGAAGTGTGTGAGGTGTGTGCTGAAGAACACTCTATAAATTCAGTTCTGCCTATCAAGTATGGACACAGTGCTTTTGTCTCGTGATACCTGCTGTAAATAATTACAGAAATCTGAAACCTGGAGTTGTCAAAGAACTGTATGACTGGGCTGAAAATGCTGTTTTCCTGAGAATTTCACCTTTTACATTTATTTGGTCCTTTATTGTGTTTGCTTGCTACCAGCAATGAGAACAAAATAGCTTTATCATCCCATGAGTGTTTTCAAAATGTGAGGTGCTCTGATTAAACATTGAGACACCCCAAAGGTTTTCCTGAGCAAGAGAAAACTTTGCTTTGGAGCAACTTACAATCACATTGGTGGGGTTCTCAGGATATGATCAACCTGTTCAAGTTGCTTCTCTGGTGAATATTGAATTATTTGTATTATGTGAAGCAATTCAGCAGAAGAGTCAGTGAGGCACTCAGCTCAGAAGAGCCTGATGGATGGGGCAGTCGTTTTGGATCTCAGAGGCTCTAGTCTGAGTGTCTCTCCTACTTGATTCAGAGGATAGCTTTGAACAGCAGCATAAATCTTTTCCTCTCTGGCACAATTCTGCAAAAAAGAAATGTGTTTTCCAAAACTAAGAAGAGTAACAGGTCACATCTAGCAGGACCAGCAAGATGGAACAGGAGGTCTTTACATACAGATAGTGCCTATACAGTTTTTCCTTTCCCATTCTCAAGTAATTAAGTATCTCCAGGCTGGTTTTTTAATGCTCTTGGTATACATCTTGTAAGTATTAGAGCCATATTTAAAAGAATTAAAAGCTTAGATTCTTTCATATTCACACAAAGTCAGGGGTTTTTTTATAAATAAAAGTGAAATCATATTTAGAGTAGTGGTGAAGCAGTTAGTTGTTTGCAACATGGAATTCTATAATTTATTGTTTTTGCAAGGCAGTTCTTTAACTTATTCCAATAGAACAGACAGAGGAATAAACAATTATTGTTCAGATAAGAGGATTATGATGTACCAGAAGAAACCAGTCCCATGAATACGTTCATTTTCAAGCAGGTAATAGGGAGAAAAAGAAAAATGAGAGAGACAGTATGAAATGAACATTGAGCAGAAAAATCAGTGACAGTACTTAATCCTTAAAATTAGAGTGAAATTTCTCATATCAAACTGGGAGTGAGGGTAAACTTGCAAGAACTTTACCTGAGACTCCCAAATAATTTACTCTCAAAATGCCCCCAGCATTCCTTCCAAGATTGCCCAAACCAGAACAGAATCAGGCAACGTTTTTGCCCAGTCAGAGCAGTGTGTGTGCCATTCCTGCCACAGTTCACAACTGGGCACTTGGGGGCTTTCCTGCATTTCAAAGCAGAGTGTCCTTTGGGAAGAGGTGATCCCACCCTGCCCCAGGCAGGGATGTACCACAGGGCAGAACAGGTTAAACGGGACTAACTTTGTTTTGTGAAAGGAAGGATGTGGAGGATGCAGAAGCAAGCAGAAACAGTGCAGAAAAAGGTTAGGAGTCAGAAGACTGTAAAATGCAGGGAAGAAGGATGGAGAAGGAGGAATACCTAAATAATGTGTAAAGGCAAAGCTGTTAAGTGTTAATATCTTAGTGTTTCAGGAGTACTGACAGTAATCTTTTTGCAAGTCTCTCTGAGAGCCATTACCTTTGCTTAAAGTGAGGCTAAAATGGAGAAACCATTTTCATCTACTTAAAAAAAAACAAAAAAAAACCTTTGGAGGGAGCAGAAGAGTAGGTCACATTCAAATAAAATTTTAAAACAGGTTTCAGAGAAGTCAGGCAAAACAAGTACACACTGGGAGTGAGGGAGAAACGCTGCATAGATGAGGAAAAAAGATCAAAATGTTATTGAAAAACATGCACTCCTTGAGATTGCTGTAAACCTTTGAGAACTTGGCTTATCGTGGTCAGAGCAGACAGAGATGATGTGTTTAATAACGTGTCTCTCGTAGATGTTTATGGGCCTCTCAATTTCCAATTCTAACTAAGCAAGAAAGCAGCTAAAGAGCCAGAGAAATGACATACAAGGTGAAGTTCGAGTTGCCTGTGCTTAATGTTTGGCATATTGGTGATAGCAAACAGGAATTTGACATTGAAATTCACTTCTTGGTAGGCAGTTTTTTGACTTCCTTTGTTCAGATTTGTGGCCTTGAAAGTACTGGACATCCCTCTCTCACAGAATAAAAAAACCCCAAAACCAAACCAAACAAACAAAAAAACCCCCCTTGTCATCTGAAAAAGCTTTTCAATTAGCTTTTAGCTTTGTGCTGCAGACAAGGTCAGCAGAACTCTGAGCCCTGTGCCTTTGCCCTGCCCTCAGCACTGAGCAGGGTTCACACTGGGAGTCAGACTTACTCCTGCATTCCCAGTCCTGTCAAGATCTTGGAGAACGTTTTAAGAAAATGCCTCTCCTCAGTTTAAGTGATGCCAAAGGCAAGTGACAGATCTGAGGAGTTTGATCCTATCAAGATTAATTTTGAAAAATTCTGCTCTGCTTAGCTTTCCTTTCTCCGTGGATATTCAGTACATGTCCAACAGCACAAGGAGAGGGTGATGTACAGGGATTGTTGTTTTCTGCTTTAAGTCTTCTACAAAGGCACACTCAGTCTCTCATCAAAGCTGTGTGTCTGAGATATGTGTTCTGCCAGGATCAAGTGTTTTCTGAGTTCCCTGGAAAGTGTATTTTAAAAAAAATCTCTTTGAAACCTCTATTTAGTTCTTGTACTTATATCAGAAACTAAATGCAGGTACAGAATGTTGAAAGTGCAAGATGCTTGAGGTGCTTAGGGGAACAGGCAGAGCTGGAGTTAATGCTTTTATTTATAAGGCTCATTGGTCAATGATACTGAGCTCTCCTCCAGGAAAAAAAGATCCTTAATTCACTCTTACAAAATTCAATGCCCTATTGTTCTCACTTTTCTGAAGTCACTGTTTATAACATTGCTCTCCTCTCCCCTCTAAGGAATAATATAATTTATTGGAGCAGTTCATTCATAGTCTATGTGATATCTATCTTTTGGGACAGAGATACCTTTTGCATGATGTACACACTGTTAACTTCAAACTCTTCCTGTTTGCTTTATGTGCAAGGCTTCGTAATCAGGAATATTTATGCATCCTGGTACCCAGTTGTGCTGTGCTTGCTGTTTTCTGCTCTTCATAGAAAATTAAACTTTTTTTCTTTTTGGCTCACACCTACCTGAAAAGCAAAAGATTTGAGAATATTACCCAATGGATTTATGATTACTAGGCAGATAGCCAGTAATAAGCAGTGATATCTGATACTACAGCCCAGACATTCTCTGCTTTTTTCCACCTTTTTCCTATTATCTCTAGGTTTAATAAACTATAAATGGGAGACATAAATGGCAGACCATCTTTTCTCTTTTTGTGCCTTTTTTTTTTTTTCCTTTGGAGGTGCTTGGTGATGAGATTAAGTTAAGGGTCATATATTCTTCCAGCTTAGTATTTAGGAATAGGCAAATTATTGAAAAGGGTGGAAGTGATCTAGGCTCATTCATTTTTGTGGGAGAGCAGCTTTTTTTGCTACACAACAATCATTTTAAATGGAAATAACAGTATTATAGATAGAGATTTAATGAATATATATGAGAAAGGCACGATAGGAGTCACTGAGCAGTTCAGGGCTTTAGATGAGGTCACGTTTCTGACTTGTGTAGTATGAAAGTGAGTAAATCTTAGATGATCATAGTCGAAATATTTCCAGGGTATTGTACATTCTGCTTCTTGTAGGAAAAAAATATTTTCTTGCCTCTGGCTTATAAGAAAGATATTGAGTGAAAACCAGCTGCATTTGTACCTTAATGTTTCCATTTTGTGCATTGTGTCTTTGTTTCTGGATCTCATGTAATTGCTGACTGTGAAATTAAAATACCAAGCTCATTATTTCAATCCTGAAATATAACTTGCTTTAGACTTATGCTTTTGTCTCTAATTGTAGGGTCCATGTGTTGAGCTTCATTAACTTGAAACAGAAGGAGCCCCCACTTTTGTGTTAAAGTTAATTAAACCTGGTAATGGTTATTGTCTGAAAATTTTCTGGGTTCAAGTGGGTTATTTTGCCTCTGTCTCTAGTTTCATGCATCATTTCATCAATTGTGGTTTGTCAATTCATAATATGCAGGATTTGCCTGGACTCAGTGAACAATGGAGGTTTTTTAATCATAAAAATACACTTGCATGTTTAATTAATGCATAGGTGGAAACTTCTCCTTGTGAAATAGTCACTGGTGACTTTTAAACTCAAATTAAAAACAAAATATTTGGAAAAACAAAAGCAATTATTTTTCCATGAATAATAGGTGACTGCACAGCACACTGCAGATTGATGTCAAGGGCCACAGTTAATGACTTCCAAGTTTTTTTAATATAAAAACTGAAAATTTCAAGATTTGACAAATCTTTATTGTATAAAACCTTCAGACTTAGAAGTACAGCCTATTGAGCTGTGCTCCACATGGGCTTGTGACCATGACTGAGAGGATGAATTAAATATGCACATTTAAATGCATGTATAGTTTAATATTTGTGCTTTTAATAATTCTGTTGAAAGTTCTGCAATTCAGCCCTAAGTATAAAGCATGATGTGCACATCTTTATCACTGGTTTTGTGGGTTAATGCTGTGGGAAATGTCCTCCTTAAAAAATACCTCAAAAAACCCCCTAGTGAAAGACCATGTCTAAGATCAGGCCATGGGTTTTTCTCAACAAAGCTCAATGATTAATTGCATGAAATGAAATATTAGAGGATGTACTTGCCTACGGGAAAAGTGTGGGAAAAAACCAATGGTTTCCTCTTTGAAAAATCATGCAGGCCAAATTTAAATAAATGTTTTCTTTGTGATTCATTAAAAAAGAAAAAGAAAGACACCATTTAAATAACAGTACTTTTATTTAATATTACTTCTCATGCATTTTAGATTTCAGATTTAAACCATCAGCTGTTTCACTAAAGCTTTTGGACTATTCAAATGAGATGTAAAAAAATATATATAACGTTTTAAAATATTATTCTGTGTCCAGTTAGCTTTTTGAAACGTGGAGCATGTGCTCAGAGGAATGTTGCTGTGCCTCCAAGAGGTGCCAATCACAGATATTAGTGAAAGGTTTAATGGATATTCTGTGCTGTGTGAGGCTCCTGCTGACAAAGTCAGCTCAAGAGCTTTCAGCATCATGTGCAAACCAGCATTCTGCAGCAGAGAAGAGCTGAGTAGAGGGGGATGTGCTGTGTGGGAATGGGCCATGGGAGTTTTGGGTATAGGGATGGCAAAGGCCCAGCTGGTTACAGCAAAGTGAGGAGATTTGGTACAGTTTTTATGGCTTGTGGAAGCTTATGTTGGATTTGTGATTATTTTTATATTTTTGACAGGGTGTATGGAATTGTGATGAGGTGAAATTGTCTGGACAGAGGCCATCTGGGGTTATGAAAAGCTGTGGGAGGTTTTGGAGGCTATGAGGTCTCTCCAAGCCTTTCTGCCCAGCCCAGTGGCCTTGCTGCCCTTGCACAGTTCTGAACTGCTCTCCATGCTCTCTTCTCCTTCTGGTCACACTCCCCTCCTCACCAGGAGGGCCTGACTCACTTTCCCCCTCTCCTGCTTCAAATTCTGCCCCCATGGCAGCAGCAGAGAGCCCTGGGGGAGACAGGCTGGGGAGCTGCTGTGGGAAAGTGCTGCCCTCACTCATCCTCACTGCCTTGCACTGGGGCACAGTGTGCTGTATTCCACACAGCCCTGGCTGCTGCTTGATCAGATCTCACACAGGACCTGTCACAGGAGGCCCAGCAGCACTTCAGATCCCCATGTCCTTCCCCATCACAAGTTCACATCTTCTAATGCATTCATTTAGTAGCTGAGGAAACAGTTGTTGCCTGCAAACACCTGGGAATTAATGGTCCCACTGAGTATAACAGTGTTGGTACCACAGATTAATGATGGGGTAGAGATGTTCAAATCTCTCAGTAAAGGGGCAAATCCAACATTGCCTTTGGAAAATTTCCCTCATTTTCACTGAAATTCCTGTACAGGTAAATATCTATTGAGGTAGCTCTCTAAAACTCAAATGATTATTTTTCTCCTAGGAAACCTTAATTTCCAGGCTTTAACTACATGTTAAATGTCAATAATATGAAAAGGCATAATAAGGAGGTGAAATACAAGATGGTATTGTTATGAGAAATTACTCAGTTTCTGTATCCTCTCCCCTTCCCTACTCTGTTTCATCCCTTAGAATAGCAATTTTCTGCAGATTTTATGGGACATATATTCATTGGGATCAATTACAGGTTATAGAATGAGAACAGCCCTAAGATATACACAATTAACACAATAAATAAATGATTTTTTAAAAAATTTAATTCCATGGTAAATACCTTGCTGTGTATTTCCTCCAAATAATTCCCAGTCCTTGACCTTTCTACATTCAGGCAGCACCAATGTTCCTCTTGAGCAGGAGTTGCTGGGCTTGTGGAGAAACAGAACAACCCAGATTTTCACCTCATCTTCCTGTTTTCCCCCTGTGTGTGAGAAGATGAAAATGAGAGGTGAGGTGGTTGTCAGGGCCAGTTTGGGTGGATGCAGTTTTGTTTTACCTGGGTGACTCACCTGTGTCACTCTCACAGGAGAGCCCCTGGTGGGCCAGGATAAATGAAGAGAGAGGCAGGAGGAGATGCAAAGGAAATGGGGTACAAAGCTGCTTCACTGGCTGCCTTGCCCTTACTCCACAGACTGCAGCTCAGCTCTTCCTTTGGCTGGTAAATCATGTCTGCAGTGACAGATCCTGCTCACAGCCGAGGGTGTGCCTGATCCTTGGTCAGCTCCTTGCCATGGTGCCAGGCTCCCCAGGAGCACACAGCCCTGTGCAGGCACCTCAGCTCCCCTCTGCAGATAAACCCTGCCATTCACTGCTGAATTGGGGGAGTGTTCCTTTAGCCCCAGTGTGAGGGAACTCCAGAAGGACAGTGTAAAACCTGTGTTTTCTGATTTGGACTTTACAGTGCCATAAACAGTGACATCATTGTATACACACAAATATACAATGATGAATACTGCAAACACAGTCTTGCACATTGGCTGGAAAATACCTGCTCCAGGCCCAGATTTAATAGGAACTTTCATATTCCGTTCCTGGAATATAAAGCCAGCATTTTTGTCTATTTTGACTTTTGCATTAATAAAATGAGGTCAGGAAATCTGTTAAAGTTTATCTTTAAAAATGTTTTCAACCCAGTCACCTTGTTTTAAAAATCATTTCCGTTTGTTATCTGCACATTTAAGTAGATTGTGTTTCCCTGTGATTGAGTCCCTGAAGGAAAGCACTAACAGATTCCTGTAATTGATTATACTTTAATGATACATAATGGCGAGTTCTGTTTTCCATTATTGTTACTCTGCACGCTGAACTGTAACTGCTGCGATACCAGAATGTCTATTGATATACAATTGATTTAGGAACATTTTACCAGTTGAAATGTGCTGCATTAGCTGAAGCCATGCCTCCACTGCTTGAGGAGAAGCTGCCATTCACACATCCAGGGCAGGTGTTGTACAGATCTGCACATGGCCAGTTCCCCCAGCTCCCTGCAGCTGGCAAAGGCAGCACTGCTGGGGAGCGCTGCAATCACTGTCTGGGTGTGGGAGCTGGCTGTTCTTACATTTGCAGTGTTTAGCTAATTACACTCTTTTCTTTTTGAGTGTCCTTTTCCACCAAGTGATCCACTGCTTCTCTCTCCCGCTCTCACCCCTGCAGACCCTCATGGAGAATAAGGTGGTTGATGATCTGAAGGTGTTGCTTATCTTCCTGCTTTGTATTAGTTAATTATTGATGGATGTCCCCTGATGGTATAAATCTCCCTCGTGTTTAGGTGAAAATTCGAGAGCAGGGGTTACTTTGCATGTGATGGTGTGTTTGTGTGTAAGGGCAGTGAGCACACCCCAGTCCTGATCTGTGGCTCATGCTCCTGCTCCTTGCTCACACAAATAAATGGTGAGTTCTGTTCCCACTTAGCTGGGACTGTAACCCCTGGGCATTCGGCCTGTCCTAACAGAAAGGTCACAGGGAAGTTCTGGTGAGTGATCCAGAGCACGGAAATGGCCAACGTGGGCAAAATGATCTTTAAAAAGCTAATTAAAATGTTGCATTTTGCAGGTGCTGCAAAACCCCATAGAGCTGCTGTCTTCTCAATAATCATACACTATGGAAACTTAAAAGCTAGAATATTATAATGATGTAAAATTGGTGATGCATGTTCAAAGCACTGAATAGAATCATGCAGTGTAGTCAGATAAGGTACTGACTGAGGCTTTGCTTTTGCCTTGATTTTTAATTTTCTTTACTGAGAAGAGGATGGTACTTAGAGATTGCAGTTCTGGCAAGTTGTGCCAACAAATCTCATTTATTGTATTGCAAGTCAGCAGCTGTATTATCAAAATCCTTTATTTTCCAATAATTTAAATCCAAGCTTTCTCATTGCATTCACCATATTTAGCCAATGACCATTCTTAACCAAAAAAAAAAGCTGAAAAACTGCTGTTTGGACTTGGTGAATGTCAATGGCTGGCAGAATCAAAATACCCTCTGTAAATCTGAAATAATTCTGTATTTCAGTTTTAAAAATGACATTTTAACTTGAAATTTCACTTCAAATTCTGAAAACAAGAAAAAGAGTCACTTGTGAAGTAAATCACTTTGGTAAGTTGAGCTTGAACACAATGACTTGCCACCACACACAGATTTTTTGGTTTATTCTCTGCTACATAGATTTTGTAATGTTTTAAATTACATCACTGTATATATATGTATTAACATTCAACACTTGGATTCTGTTTAATATAGGTTAAATATTAGTTTAATGGCTTTGTGTCTGACACTGATTACAATTCAAATCCTCCTTGCATGCTGTTCTGCTGATAGTAATAGCAGCATTTGTAATGTTCAGTCATTGCCATCCAAGTCATAAACAGTAATATCAATTAATATATACTTATGCTTGTGTGGTTACTCTGTGCAGGGATAAATAGAGAAATTATTTTTACTATCAGATAACCATTTCAAAGAGATAAGAATGGCAAATGCAAAGCAGATGAAGTTACTGAAATGGCCTTTTCAGTGGTGATATTTGAATGTTCGTAGTGTCTCACAGCAGTTTTGGAATATAATACACAATTTAATTTCCTGTATATTTGTGTTGTAGAGGAAAAGTTTGTGGACTGTGAAGGAAAATTTATGCTCTAGTGCAATGTATTCTCAGCTCAACCCCACATTGCAAAAGAAACCTCTACACATTTCTTTAATTTAAGAAACATGAGTTCCTAATTAGTTATACATAGACAGTGGTGGATTTTTCCAACTGCAAAATGATTAATAATATGTAATTAAAATGGAACCTGGATCAAAAACTCATCAAGTTTCCCTAATGCCATAATACTGCACCCTTTTCTTAGGCAAGTGATCCTTCCCCAGGGGATCTGAATGCTTCTCTGGAAATGCATTCCTGCAAATGCACTGTCTACTCTCATAAGATACTTCCAAAATTTCCAGTTGGGGAACTTTTTTTTTTTTTTGATATTTTCATGTTAAAAATATGTAACTCATGAGTATTAAGTAAATTTTGGAAAATATGACCAAACGTGTATACAAGGCATGGACACGCTCTGTTAATGTGCTTTATAGATGGAAGTCAGGTGTAAGTAAAGAAGAACCAACCAGCATTAGTCCTTTAGTTTTACCAAACATTTTCTTAAAGAGTGTGCAATTTATTCCTGCCAGATTAAAACAAAAATCCCACCTCCGTGCTTCCTAACAAAGCCCCGATAAACCGAGAATAAAATCTCTTTACACCATTACTGGTCCCCACTCCCCCGTTGCCCGGTTTTGCCATCAGGGACTCAGCAGATCCTCAGTTACAGCCCGGAGGGTTGGAATGAACCTGCAGCAGAGCAGCTCTGGGCCGTGTCCCCCTGTTCAATGGGAAGCACCGTAACGCTGGGAGCCACTAGATGCCACTCTTGTCTCATCCCAGTACAAATCTGGGAGTATTTCTGGTTGTTCAAAAAACACAACTGTGCCCTCCCAGCCCCAAAGTCCCTTTAAAGATGTTCCTTTGGTATTTCAGATATTTTGCCTTTTATTTTTTTCTTAATTAAGCTTCGAATATGACCCTGTTGTTTATAGTTTTCCTTCCCTGCGCTGTAATGCTACACTTGTTTATAAATGTCTCAAAGCTATCCGTAGATGATATTTTTGTTGCTGGACTCTTGCATAGCTGTGTTGTGCTCTATCTCATTTATCTCTTTGAGTGGGATTCACAAAATTCTGACATAGGTATTCATCTAGGTTTAATTGATTTCACAGCCACTTCTGATGTAAGAGCCTCTAAATCTAATTAAAAAAAAAACTCCAAAAAATCTCACCTTTCCATTCTTTTTCTATACCAGATATATTAGGAACCTCTTGAACTTGTTGTGTATTCAGATTTTGCTGCTGATGACCTTTTTACTACATTTGTCATGGCATTTCCAAGCAAGTTGCCTGACTGTAGGTTCCCCAGTTTTCAGGATATTCTTAACCAGGTAGTTGAGGAAGAATAAGTGTAAAAATATTCAGGTTATTTAAGACAATAGAGGAAAAATTTTAAAAGTAAAATAATCCGTACAACCTTCCACATAACAAAATTGTAATGTTCTATCTGCACAATAGTAAACTTGAATTTGTTTTGTTGGCAAGACTGAATCTGTGCTCTTGTTTGTGTGAATTTGATATGGACCTTGTGATTTCAATACTGTTTTCCATACGGAATCAAATGTTCTTTTTCAGTTTTTAATGTATATATAAGATGACTTCTATTACTGTAAGCTACCTGTATGGCAGCCAGAGCTGATGAAGTCACTCACTTGAAAGATGATAAGGTAGGTAACCTGCAAAAGCATGTGAATGACATGGCTGGATAATGATGAAAGCTTTTAGTTGTACAAAGACCTCCTGCACAATAAATTAAGTTAGATTTACATTTATCTGAGTATTTTCTTGCACATGTGGACTGCTGTGAATTAATATGAAAATGCGGAGGGATCGATCCATGGGGATCGATCCCTCTGCATTTGTACCCTGCTTAGTTTCTTAGAGCTGAGGGTTGGTGGTGGAGCTCTGTGGAGAGAAATGTGATTTTGGAACATCAGGAGGTGAGAAAAGAGGGAAAAGATGTCAGTGCATAAATATATGTCAGTAAAAAGGAGAGTGGATTATTTAAATGATGGGAAGTAGAGCTAGCTTTATTGAGACTTTATAGACTGTATGCCAATAAAAACTATTATTCTGTTCTTTTTAAGAAATAATCCAAAAGTATTAGTGGTTTATGGAATTAGCAAACACACTAGATGCAGACCAAAGTACAGAGCTGAGGTTGCCTGTGGAACCTTAACTTTATTGCTTCCATATCTCTGAATAAGAACTCTGCAACTTGAAAGTTCCCTTTTTGTCATTTGCAGTGGAATGATTTAATTTATTTAAGTTTCTGTGATGAACACTTAATGCCTTACACATGGAGGGAAGGGTACAGTCTGTGACTCAGCGCCTGAGTCTGACTGCAGCCTGTCTGCACTGCTGCACTGAGGAAGCTTTTTGTGGTCATTAGCAAAGGCTGACCTCTCTGTTTGTATACAGTGTCTTGACCATGCAATTGGTGAAGGGCAAGTTTAGGGATGTGGTTAAATTAGTCTGTAATTTTATTAAATGGCTTGGGACCATAGCAGTTATTTATTAAAGGTCACTCTGTGGTTCTGTTCTCCTCTACTATCAGATCCTTCCTTTGTAATCTCTTCCCAATAAGCTCCCCATTACTTCCCTTTCCTATGAATATTTGAGTGGTGCTGGTGAAAGGGGAGTCTGTATCAGCTTTTCCAAAGCATGTCCTCATGTGGTGCATCTGGAGGATATAAACCCACACAGAGCTGTACTGGCTCACAGAAATGGGAGGAAGTGTTGGGCTTCCTTCTCCCCAAGGGACAATGGCTGGCAGTTCCCTTTGTCAAGAGCAATTCCGTGCCCTGCTTGGAGAGCTCCATGTCAAGGGTTTGCAGATGCCAGTTTTGCTCAAGAGCCACCATCTGCAGGATCAGCAGCTCCTGGGATGGGCACACACCCTCTGACCCCACAGCAGCTCCCTCACACCACATCCATCTCAGCTGAGAGTGTCCATCTCCCATGGGAGCCCTGTTCCCCATCCTCAGCTCTCCAGCAGCTGGAGCACAAGGGCAGCACACCTCTTACATGTGCTGTTGTCACTGAAATAAAGGTGGGAGTATCCAGTACAATTTTCAGGTGATGTCTCCTTACCCTGATGTGGGTGAGCTGCCAGCATCAGGAAATGTCTTGTCTGGCAATAAATGGCTTTGCTCATTCCACCTTTGGGGCAACTACCAAGGAGAAGGGGAAACTCTGGTTGCTTCTGGAGCTTCCAATCCTGTGGTTGCATCCCAGCTCCTGAAACATCTCTTGCAGTCTGGAGAAGTGCAGGGAGGGGCTGGCCTGGAAGCAGGATGAGCTGCCTGCAGGCTGGGGCTGGATCTGGGGTGCTCCTCATGGGAAACCTCAGGCACAGCTTGTGGGGAGCCCCAGAGAGGGAGAAGACTGTGCCATGCAGGGGTGAAAGGATGTCTGTTGTCATGGTGGGGGCTCTGTGCAGATTTTCCCCCCTAGTTAACTAGGGCTTTTTCCCTCTCTTCCAATATTAAGTCAGGATGTTTTCCTCAGATGTAGAAGGACAGGCATTTTGAAGGAAATTAGTTTTAATCTAATAAAGTCTGTTCCAAGACAGAATTTGCAGTAAGCATAACCTTTTATAAATAAAGCTGAAAAAGTAAAAACCACTGAAGTTAAGAGAAGAGAGGGTACATGACAGGGTTTTTTGAGTAAATACTGGAACAAGGAGGTTTATTCCCCCATTAGTGTAGGTGTATAACTTGGAGGCCAATAAGTGCCAGATAAATATGAACTAAAATTATAAAGTGTGGTTAAGAGAGATATTTTATTTTCAGCTTTTACACCCCTTCACATGTTGAACCTTGTTAAAAAATAGTTACTATGGAATGACAACAATGTAATAGTCAATAAGCTTATGGATTTAATCAATGATCCCTATGTTTTTAGCTGACAAAAATAATAACCTTGATAGGAAGGGATTAGGGCAAATTTATATTGAAGGCAACATAATGATAGTTATTATCAGAGTAGGAAGTTATGATTAGAATCAGGAATGTGTTATGAGAACTTTTAGTGTTATGATATGTCATAATATAATTTGTTTATTCACTTTTTTTTTCCTGTTTTCAATTATTTTTTTTTCCTGTTTTCAATGTATGGAATGTTTCTTTTTGCTGCATCACAGTAAGAAATGGGTAGCTCAGGACAGTTTAATGGGAGCCTTGTAACTTACTGTTGGGTAAAATGATCAGAAAATCCTGAATCCAGTTTTTCTCTGACATCCTTTGAGGTGCTGTGAGGTGCTGGTGTGTTGTTAGGGCCCCAGGGCCATGAGGAAGCTGCTACCTGGGGTTTCCTTAGGTTCTCTGTGTAGGATACAGCTGTCTCTGAGGTCATAGGCTCTCCTCCTAATAATTCTAATTAACTCAGGCACAGTACTGTGCAGGCAAGCTAATACAATTTCCAGCTCATTTTTTTCAGTCTCTGTCTTAAGAGAGTTGCTGCCCTGGCTTGTGCTCCACAGCAGGGTTGTACTTTATCACAGTACAGCGGTCACACCAGATTTAAAGCTGAGTGTAAGGTTTGTGAATGAGAATTAAATATTTAACTCACCCAGGCATTTATTTTCTCCATTTCACTTATCTTTCCAGGAGGCATGTGCAATTTTGGGCAGAGAAGAACTAAAGTAATAATTCCTTTTCCCGTGCTTTATTCCCCTTTATTTTTTCTTCTGTCATCCTGCTTTCACTTAAATTTAATTTTAGCATGGTGAAATACACACCAAATTCAGAAACTGAGAATACATTAGGAATGTATTATTCTTCCTGATTGCAGGTAAGTAAACACCAGTGAAGGACTGTGCTTGCCAGCCCTTTCCAAACCCTCTGTTAGAACTTGTGGAACTGTGCCAAGCACTGATGGACTTCAGCTATCATTAAAAGCTAAATCTCCATGAGATTTTTGCTAAGGTTCACAGAACTCAAGTGAATTTGAGCCTCATGGCAGTAGCCTAAGGATTGATTTATTGTTGTGTACCAAACTCTAAAATGGTTTGGGGTTTCATGTTTTCAGCATTACAAGTAAACTTGGAAGCTGTGATCCTGACGCATAGCTGAGTGCAAAATCCAGAGTGAGCCAGAGTAGAAATCAAAACTGATTCTTCTCAAACCATGCAGATGAAACCTGCAGATTTTTTTCCTAGAAGTCTGTGCTATGTGCCTTTCAAAAGACTGATAATCGCTTGTTCTTATTGTACAAATATACAGAGATAAGAGTTGGCAAACACTCTTGTGAGAAAGAAAAGAGAATGAAGGAAAATAGGTACGAGGGAGCTGTGAGCCAACCAGCCCCAGAACCATACTGTGAAATGATATGACTAAAATATGTGCATGGTAAATAGTGTGACATTGAAAAATGAAACATTCAATGTTACAGCCAGAGGAGAAAATTGCCAGCTCCCAAAATTGGGTTCTGGCAGTACGTTCAGAGAGTCAGATAGGCATATGCTTGATTGCAGTTTGGGTGGAGAGAAAGGAGATTCACAGAGCTCTATTTCAGTTCTTTCTGTATTTTCCCACACTATGAATTAATCACATCTAATACTAATTATATACTTGCAACATTCTGAATTCCTGCATAAACTGTGGAAAAATGTGGAGATGTTTCCAAGACTGGAGCAGCTCTAACAATGAATCCCTGTATGTGCTTTTGCAACTGTTTGCTGTGCGTCATATTCAAACCCAGTTCTGCTCTGCAGATTTACTCTTCTCTGCTTTGATGCTGATTTACACTCCTAGGGAAGCAGTTGGGTGAAACCATGGCTCAGAAATGTGGAAGCCTAATATAAATAAATTAAACACAGGCGCTTGATTTCAGTGAATCACAGCCTTTTGACGTTTATAATTTCAACACACGATTGTCCCCAGCTACTCAACCTCTGTGACTCATGGGGCTGCTTCAGCTGTTGGCTTGGTGGAAAATGTAAAACGTAAGGTTGGGGCTTTTTAGCTATTCTGGGATGCTAGAAGAGCTGGATGCACACAAATGGGGTAAATTCATACATACTGAGAGTGTGTTAGGAAACTGTCTAATCATTCTGAATTATTGATTATCCTGCCTGTAGCCCTTAGGTCAAATGAAGAGTTTTCTCCAGGCTTTGAGGTACAGGCAGGTGTACTTGGTTGAAAATAGAAGCACAGCCTATCTGCAGAGGTAAAATTATTTCAGGAGGCAAATCTGAGTGAGCTAAATTCTTCATGTTGCTAGGGTTGCTCTTGCCTGGAATTAGACAGTGTTGTGCAAGCTGCTGTGGGAAGGTTTCACCCAAAGGGAGCCTGTCAGGGAGCTGAAGTGGTGTGATCAGGAGCTGCAGGTGCTGCACTCAGGAACTGCTCTGTGTCACTGTGGGGAGCTCAGGCAGGGGCTCTGCAGTGCTCTGTGTTTTCAGGTGGGATACCTCAGATCTGAGGGCACAGAAGTACCTGTGATGCTCTGAGGGCAGGTAAAGCTGTGGGGATTTTCCATCAGGCACTTTCAGTTTGGCAGGTCTGACAAATGTGATAATTCCCATCTTGCAGCTCAGGAGTCAAGACTGGTCTCTCTCATGAGATAAACATAATGCTGACTTTTGGGATTTTCTTCCCTGCACTTTTAACAAAATGATTAAAGAGCAGTATCTTTTCAGGGCTTGAATAAGTTTCTGTAAGATTTTGTAGATAAGCTTGATTTTCTGATTTGAAGTAAAAGAATTTGCTTTCAAGGGAAGGAAAATTTTTGAGTTTCAGAAACAAGTTTATAATTTCCCAACTTCATTAACCTGCTAAATTACAGTTAATAGCAGAGACACAATTAGGGAGACTCCAATGAGGCCAGTGTAAAGTAATAAGTTTCTAATTTTTATCTGATTTGCTCAATTTTTTTACTTCTAGTAGCCTGGTGAAGATACATTTACTGCTTCAGTTTCTTCTGCATTTCTTATAAACTAGATTTAAGCAAAGTAGAAAGAAACAAAGACTGAATAGAATAATAAAATACAAAGGGTGAAACTCCTCACCTGTCCTCTTGCAGCACTTCAGCAGATCTGCCCAGTGTGATGAGGTGTACAACAGCTGTCTTTGGAAATACTCTAAAGGTTTGAGAAACAAGAATATCAGAGCTAATTGAGAAGAACATCAGTGAACTAATCTTGCTGCTTTCCATGGAGAACTGTAAAGCTGGCAGCATTTTCAGGGCTGTTTTCTCTTTTGCAGTTAGTATTTGCTTGAGTCCTGCCTTTCTGTAATTATTGTGAGGCTCAGGTAAAAGAAACCCCAACTTGACATTTGAACTTTGCCTGGATGATGCCAGTGTTGGGCATTGATACTTTGAGCTGGGAGCATAAGAAAATGTATTGGATTTGTGGGTCATGAACTCTCAGTGCTCTGATCTCTGTCCTTAGTGCAGACCAGGCAAAGATCTGCTCTTTGGCCACTGCTCACAGGAGTGAGTGCCTGGAGCTGAACTCTTTCAGAACAACTGCTCTGGAGGAGCACTGAAATCCAGGCTTATTTCACCTTCTCTGGCACAGTCACACACAGGATTTGGGGGGTGGGTATTGAAATGTGCAGATCCAAACCCTTCTAATTCTTTATGTGAAAGTGCTATTACATCAGATTAATTTTTTAATCCTGTGTGTGCTCCAAGAGAAATGGACAGCTATTGTTTTCAGCTGCAGCACCCACCATTCACATCAAAGTCTCTGCAGAGCTGTAACAGAGATGAGAAGCTTTTTTAATCAAATATGTCTCCTTTCCTTCAAGTATTTATGGCTTGTCACTGGCTAACTGAACCCAAGATGCTGACAAATATGCAAGTCACTTGTAAAGCAGTTAAAGTACAGGATATATATATATAAGTAGAGACATTCTTCTGATTGGAAAATAATCTTGTAATAATAATAAGTCTTCCTGTTGTAAAATTCTTTCTAAATACAGTAATATTCGGAATGGGAATTAGAGATATTTCGGGGATGACATTTCATTATTTCCAATCAGCTTTACTATAAACAAACCCTGCAGACTTTCAGTGTCAGCATATAGCTCAGGTAAAACTAAGCTCACATTGGTGCTCTGAGTACCTGAATGTTTGCTGAGGATTTATTCATGGCATATTTCTGTCTCAGGATGATGTGTGTTACATTAGGCATTTTCAATCCATTAGCATAAGCCCTTGTGTCTTTGGAAATATTTTTGTCACTAAAGTTTATAAGTCTGTTTTTGGTCTCTATGTTTGTTTAAAGTACAGATCAGTAAATGGTTGAGATGTGTGTTACATTTCAGGCTTTCTCCATGGTGTGTTGTATGTATTGTTGTTCAGATCCCTGTGTGGTCCAGTCATGCAATAAATTATTCCAACAAAATAGCTAATGACAAGCTATTGCTTAATGAAGTGCTTTCATGGCACCTTATTTAGGAGGGAGGATCTTTTTTCTGGCAGTTGGAGGCTTTTGTAACAATATCTACTGTAATTTCTCCCTTGGAATCTACACAGAGTAAGTCATCTGTGCAGTAAACTTATGTCCAGGAAGCCTGAATTAATAACCTCTGGGTCAGCTACACAAATTTCTCATTATTCCAAATACCTTTTCCTGTTGGCTAAGCCTTTTGTTCAAGATGACCCTGAATTGCAGTGGTTATAGATGGCTTATGACCCAGAAAAGGCTATTGGCAGTGCAGGTACATTTTGTCACAGACTTAAAATGAAGCGAGCATGGAACTAAAAGTCATTAAATGTAATAATTATCCATGAAAAGAACTATTACAAACAGCAAATATGTTTATATTTTAATGAATATTGTTTTAGCTGTGGCAATAAACTCAGAGCCAACACATTCAAAACTAATGCATCTTTTTTATAAGGGAGTTTATTAGCACTAATCTTTATTTCTAAAATTAGTATTTAAAGGCAATGGAGGATTTTCCTGTCAATCACAATTAACAAATTTATATAATATTTATATTCTCAGCTCTTCTCCTTTAAAATTACCAAATGCAGTGGAATTTATGTATCTGTAAAGCATCTTTTCCATGAAGAAGACAGTAACAATTAAGAAAAAATGCTATTTATCCTTAAAAATGTCATTGTTCAGATGATGTCTTGGTAACAAAAGATGCAGGATCTCAGATAGACAACTGGTAGGAATGAGGGCTTCTTCATGTTTTTTGTCAGATGAGCATTTCAGACTCATTTGTGACTGAATTGTACTGTATTTTCTCCTGTTATTTTCTATTTATCCTTTACCAGAAAGACAGGAAGGAGCAGTGAAATAGGAAATTAGTTTGTTTAGAGAGAGTAATTAGAGCTAAAAAATGTTTTTTTAAACTGTTTAGATGGCTGAGAGGCCCCTGTGTGTGTGATCTTTGCTGCTGAGCTGAGGGAAATGCACAGATACAAGATGTACCCAGTCTGGGCTGTCCCTGTCTGCTGGGGACATCCTCAGCTCTCAGCAGATCTTTCATGCAAAGCCCATCCTAGCAACGTGTCCTGGATTCCTCAGAGTCCTTGGGAGATGTTATCTCTCTTGCTTCTTGAACCTCAACTTCTAATGATTGTAAACAGGACAGAGCAGCACACGGGGTTGTGGGGTAGTTAATTCAGTTATCCCATCCCTCAGATGGATTTCAAACCAGAAATTTGCCTCTGGTTGACTTAATTTGCCTCATCAGCTCCTTAAAAAGAGTTTATCTGTTTTAATTTAGAGTAGCTAAAGTTGCCACATGAGCTACAGCTGGAACATGGAAATGGTGGTAGTGTTTCTGAAAAGCTCAGTTGTTTCTTCAGTTGCATTCACGTCTCCCCCTGTGCTCTGGTTTGACCATAACTCTGA
The DNA here is from genome assembly GCA_013398995.1 of Alaudala cheleensis. Taxonomy (NCBI): domain Eukaryota; kingdom Metazoa; phylum Chordata; class Aves; order Passeriformes; family Alaudidae; genus Alaudala; species Alaudala cheleensis. The sequence continues at coordinate 91,841 of VWYE01007323.1, forward strand.
ACTTGTGTGTAGGATTCCAACAGCAACACAGTCCACAGCTCACTGAGTGTCCCAGTAAATTGTTCTCTGAGTATCTGAGAATTTAATATAGTGAAGAAATAGTTGTGCAGACTCCAGATAGTTTCATGATGTTGCTCTGACAAATTCAGTTTATGTAATGTGTTCTCCTATTGCTGCTGTTATATTTATCATTGTTGGCCTGTCTTTGCTTGATGTGAAAAAATGGTTAAAAGCTGAAAACATAAAAGAGATTGTTTTTATATTTCATAAACTTAATTCTTGGGCTCTACCCCTCATTCACACAGGTTCAGGATGGCAATAGTGTGCAGATGTTCATTTTACCCACACAGATATTTTTCAATATCCAGGCTCTTAACTTGCTCCTCTTTCCAACCTCCCTTGTCTCCCAGCTCCCTCTCAGGGCAAATAAAAACTCGTATTTGATGTGAACCTGCCTCAGCTGGTTTATGTGGATTCTGAATTTCTGTGTGTAGGACTCACACTTGCTGAACAGAGTCAAGAAAAAGCTTAGTGTGTGATATGACAAAGTACCTTTTGTGTCCTTTTTAAAACTTGGTTAATACAATCAGGACAAAGCAAAATTGTAAAGAATCAGAGAAGTGTAAGTGCATACTCTGTGATAGTCTGTGAGGTGTTTTTAAACACTTCAAACTTATTTTATGAATAAAATACATGCCATTGTCTTTACCCTTTTACTCTAGAGACATGTGTTTCTTTTATTAAATTAACTCATCATCATGGTTTTGTTATTTCAACTGTGGGCTTAGCTGACCAAATTTCTATATTGCTTGAGAGAGTCATTAATCATTTGAAGAGGATTTGTATATGTTCAGTTGCTCAACATCTCATCTCTCACTTTACCCCCAAATAAATTCAATAATGTTGCACGTGTTCTGCTTTCCTTTTTGTAGTCAATAATATTAATTTAACCTCCTGTGTGTTGGTGGGTGGTTGGAAGTAACTAAACAAAGATGGGATTGTAGTGAGCACCATGAAATTCTGTTCTCTTCTAGTTCTTCACCATTTAATTATTTTGATTATCCCCTGTTGGTCTGAAAAAAATAAATCTGGTAAAGTACATGTTTAATTCATCATTCAGGGCCCGGGTTAGTGTTCAGCTGTTGACTGCTGGATGTGAACTGCTTGTTACTCTCTGTATTTGTGGGAACAGTTATTAACCCCAGCCCAGCACAAGGTTAGGCACAGTCCTGTCCCTGAGCCTGTCGTGCTGGGGAGGCTGCACAGCCCTTGCTGAGCACAGAGCAGCAGTATCTGCTTGCTTTACACTGAGGAGCCTGGCTTAAACTTGCTTCTCATGGGACACAGGGAAGGTGCAGAGCTGCAGAAATAATGTTTTTCTTCCTGCTTGGAAGTGGGAATGAGGCACTTAGGGCACATGATGGGAGTATACTACAGAGAAATCACAGAACATCTCCATCAATTAGAAGCAGCCTTGAGGTTGTCATCAACCTGAATGTGTCAGATGAGCTGAACGTGCACAGAACGACGCTGATCTCACTTTAAAAGTTTTTATCTTACCTGTTTGTGAAATAGTTTGCTTTTCTATCTCTATAGCACTTTTAAACTGTATGGATGGTACTGGGCACCATTCACTGGTTACCTCGTGGTAAAATGAAAAACATCAGAGTATATTAGTGCATTGATTTTGAAGCAACTCTGCCATTTTGCTCTTCTCTTTTACAGAATTATTTTGCAGAAGTTGTTGATCCTGCTTGTTCATTAGCTTGGTATTAGCTGCAGGGCTTTCAAGAGAAATGAAAAAATCCTGTGGTTCCAGCAAGTAATAAAAATGGTATTAAAATGAATTAAAATCTTGCAAGTTTTTTGCATCTGTAATGATACACACATGGTATAATTTGTTTAAAAAGATCCACCCCATAAAAGTGGTTTGGGGAATATTTGAGTTAGTGGACTTTAGAAGAAAGACATCCTGACAACCTGTTGGCTCTAAGTATTCTGCATCTGTGATTTGGCCACACCTGTATCAGTGGGATGCTACTTCTAACCTAAGAAAAGCAACAAAAAAGAGACATAATGAAGGTTTTTAATGTTCTGAAAATACTATTAATCTAATAATGGCTTACTGTGTAATGTTTTATCTTGGTTTTCCTAGTTTGAAAAAAGAGGATCAACCCTACTGCAGGATGGAAGTAATTGCAAACCTGATACAAGTGTGATCAAAAATGTTTTTACATCCTCCAGCCGTCAGAAGTACCCATTAGTCTTCCCTTTTTTCCTTGATTTTGCACAGTCTGTCCTTTTGGAGTGACAAGATTTAGGCTAATTGCTGCTGCTTCCAAAGTACTGTTTAAATAAAGCCTAACAAACCTCTCCTGTTTATAAGCAAGAAAATCGAGCCACTTCTAATGGTCTGTTCCTGAACTGGGAGCAGTAAGTGAGGAGCCCTTGTCCCTGTCCATCAGGAATGGGAGGAGGCATCCTCAGCTGAGCCCAGGGAGCTCTGCCTGTGCTGAGGCCACTGGAGGAGCAGGAGGAGCTGAGAAGGGGCTGTCCCAGCCCCAGAAGTGTTCCTGTCCTGCTCACACTGCAGGGTGTGCAAGGGATGATGACCCTTAGCAAAGGGCCACTCCATCATAGTGATAGATTTGGCAGGTTGGGGTTTTTTGCCTTTTCACCCTTTCCCAGTGTTTGACAGTAACTGGGCTGCAGCTCTCTGGGACTGGGGGTAATTTTGTGTGTTTGAAATGCTCATCCTCCACAAATGCACAGTCTACAATTATTGTGCTCTGGTTGCAAGAAGATTCCCTTAAGTCATGAAGGTCTTGTTTAATGTTGCTCTAGAAATTTTCATTATATTTCCATGGCTTGGTGCATCTCTAGGATCATGATCCCTGGCTCTGAACTCATTCATGCAACTGGAATCTTTTTAACCTAGGGAGAAGGGAAAATTATGATGTCACCAGAGCAGGGATTTGTTTTGCTCTTTAGCAGAAAGTATTCTTTGGAGATTTCTTAAGTGTATGGAAATGAACACACTGAATATTTGCGATTCTAGACCCAACAAAAATGATATCCAATAAGGCTTGTCAAGGTGTCCAAAATATTAAACCAAAAGCCTGTTGCATAAATGTTTTCTCCTTCCCTGTTTCATTTACTAAATTTTAGTGACCAAAAAAGTTTTTTTCAGTCTGATGACTAAGAAGAGACTCTTGAGAGCTTTTGCATGTAAAAGTAAATATTTTTGAAGTTATTTATCTGTAAAGGAAAAGGAGGCTTCATCTGAAACTTGTAACCTAAAATGATGTTTTTCAATTTTAATGGATGATTTAAAATAGCCTTCATAATAACTCTCTACATTCAGTGAATCAGTTAATTCTTACAAGTCTGAAACCTTGATGTCTTATCAATTCACTGTTATAATAGATTTTTATGCTATAATGAAGTATTATTTATTTATCCTTTTTTATGGCAATTTTAATAGGATAATCATATTGGGAAGGAATGTATAGCCTGGGGGAAGGTCATCTTAATTTGATTGTGTAGAACACAGAGCAGTTATTTTTTGAGGATGCAAGTAATGTTTCTGTACTAGTTCTATAATTAAAGTGGAACTGATAACAACTTTTCAAATCCCAGGTGTTTTTTGTACCTTGCTGCTGAATTAAGACATAAAAAAGAGGGGGTAAAGTGCTGGATGTTCCTGCAGAGGAGCAAGGAGGAATCTTCAGAGAATAATTGGAAATTATAAAGATTGTCTCTTACAACAAGAGATGCTGTTTTCTCAAGCATAAAATCTTTTTAAAATCCAGAAGTTTTCATTGAATGAGGCACTTTGCTTTTATGACCTTTTATAATTACTTGCTAAACAGACCAAGTTATTGAATACAAGAGCTGTAATCAAATGCTTAAAAACATAGATTCTCCTTACTGGACAACTGCCAGAAGAGATTTTTTTTTGAGCTTAGAAACAGATATGCATTCAGATTCTTTAACTTGAGTACCAGAATGGGGACCACTGTCTCCAGTGTGTTCTTAGTAGGGCAGCCTCACTCAGAGAACTTTCTTCTTTTTGCTTTTCACATATCATGAACCTTTCTGTTTTTCTTAGAGATGTCATTTATTTGTCAGTCTTAAAAAACTTTTTGTCTTTTTTGTTTAAACTCTGATAACAGTAGCTATTTTGCTGCAACTGTTGTAGATATTTCAAATATTGTGCATTTCGAGCTGTCTCTGCTATTTCATGGTAGGTTTTGCTTTCCCCTTATGTTCCTACTTCACTTTCTCTGATGCTCTAATGTTTTTAGGCTCAATACAAATGCCATAAGCTTTCCCTAATTTAATATCTTTCAGATACATTTAACTTTCTCTTTAGATGAGCTGCAAAATTACAGAAACACTGTGAAAATGGCTCTTGAGTAGTTAAGAATTATCAGTGTAATGCAAATATTGCTCTAATGCTGTCTCATTAGTGCAAAACATTCCCATTTACACCTTTCTGCTCCTCATTGCTCTGTGAATGAGACTTTTTTTGCTGTCTTGGTAAAAATAATTTCTATAGTTTAGAAAAAAAGATACAGCAAACTAAAATTGTGGCTTGCATTATGCTGTTAAAACCCCAAATACTTCATTTTAAAATGCAATGAAAAAAACTGATACTTGTTTAGTCTTATGTGCCAAATACTCTCTATGTTGCAAAGGCAACTTTGTATCTTTTATGTTAAATAGTAAACATAAACATTTATGTTTAAATAAATATACTGTTTACAGTGTTAACAAATACTTGATAAAATATTTGGGCTTCACTGGATATCTATGTACAGAATGATAAATGTAAAAGGCAGTATAGAACAGCAGTCTAGAACCACACTTTGTACAATTCTGCTGTGTGAGATTTGTGCAATGCTTTTCAACATTGCATCTGAATTACTGAAGCTTTGTTTCAGACAAGTATCCATTGTTATCAGGGTGCTTGCTTAGCTGAGACATGATGCCAAAATAAGTGGCTAGGCTGGAATAGAGAACTTTGAAGAAGTTTCCTTCTTACCTTGCAGATCAGTTCTCATCTCCAACCCACCCCTGTGGTTCTCATTGAGGCCACAAACTTTACACTTCCCTGGTTTTTCTATTATTTTGACCAAATACATTTTTGTCATAACTAACATTCATCCTTGTCAGCCATCCTAAGGGATCACACAGCACATGTATTTTTATTGTGGCTGAAGGTATCTTTTGCTGTAAAACAAACTTGCTTTTGCCTGTCAGCATGAATGATGCTGTGAAGCAAATCTGTGATCAGTTCTGTAACAGCCCCATAAGTCTCTGTCTGCTGTGATTCCAGGGTATGGCAGAGCAGTCAGGCTGCTGCAGACTGTCAGCAATGGGATTATTTGGGGTGTGTCCAACATGCCCAGCTCCCTGGTGGGGCAGAATGCCCAGTGTTCTGCTGGGCACTGATCCCTTTAGATTGGCTTGCACTGGGAAAACTTTACAGGGATAAAACTGAAATCTGAGATTCCTATTTGCCTTGTGTTATTATTATGACACAGTGTGGGCTTTCAAAATGTCAGATCAAACATGCAGAATGATGCAGATACTGCCAAGGAATGTACAAGCAAAAACCCCAATGTATTTACTTGAGCAAATCTAACTGCACAAAAGGCTAAAAGTTGATTTTTAGTTCAAATGATTCATATAAAAGCTGACATGAAGGAGATTTCCTCACTCACCTGCAGGTCTCTAGGTAAAACTTGAGTCAATTCATCTGTTGGACAAGTCACACCAGAGCTGAGTCTGCTCCTAACCTGGATAATTATCTTATTTTTCATTAGACTAATAACTTTCTGGTGTGTTATATTGTGTGCACTCACAACTCACCTAGTTAAGGTTGTATCAAAGACTGACCTCCACTGACAAGGTTAAATTGAAGTCATTTTCTTAGAGCTCAGGTAGAGTATCTGTTGTCAGCAAACAGGACTTTATCCTCTTTCCCTTGGCTTTATCTCAAATGCAGTGTCAGAATGCCAGATGGATTCACTTCAGTATTTTTTCTTCAGTTTTTAATATTCTTTCTATCACCTTTCAGGTGTCACACTCAATGATTTCCTTGGAAAGGAAGAGCCCAAAAAAGCCATTGCATAAGAGCTCTGCTTAAAAGCTGATCTTTTTCAGTAGTATTTTTGAGCTGCATACATTACATGATGTTTAATCCTTAGAATTTGCAGGACTGTCTTAAATATGCTATTTTTGTAGACTTCTCACTTGAAAAAACACCCTCAAAAAGTCAAAGCCAACCCTCCCTCCCCCCAGACCAAACAGAAAAAAATCCAGAACTAAACAGGAAAGTATTAATAATCTGCAATAGCATAATTTATATATGCTACATATGCTACAATTTGCTTTAAAAAAACCCCACAAACATAAATCATATTATTGTGTATACACTGGTAGAATTGAGAAAATACAGACTCAGACCAGTAAATCAATGAGTACTAAATCAACTGAAGAAACAATCAGTCCTAAATATCCTTAATTGTAAAATAAATTGTTTCCTCTTTCCTTTTTTTTTTTCCCCCTAGTATAGCAGATTTTAGTTGTTGGCCAGCCTTGCCACTTATAGAACTTGATGAAGGAGGTTGTCTACTAATTAACTTCTTTGGAAATGGAAAAAATCCACTGAATGAAATGAAATAATGTCTTTTTAGAGTTGATTTCAAGTATATTCTGACATTCTTACTTGACTTTTGTCCATTTTTCCTTCCATTTACAAAGTGTGATGGGCAAATAAAATTTATATCCTTGAAATTACTAAGAGTGTGTGTGAATTTCTGTAGAAGTCATTCCATGATATGTACCTTAAGTTCAGCTCAAGAAGAAGAGTATATTGCTGCATGTTCTAGTACAGAATAGTTTATCCTCAAATAAACATAGATTTATGTTTAAATATTATATGCATTTACTCTCAAATGGATTTTAGGGCACAGACTCATTCTTAAATTCATGTGATTCTTCAAAGACACTAAACTTTGGCCTCCTCAAATGAGGAAGCACATCACAAATTGTTGCTGAGGGTTAAGGTATTTAAGGGGTTAAAAAGTAGTCCAAACTGTTTGTTGCTTTCAAAGTTTAGTAAAATTTCTAGTTAAACTAGGTCATAAAGATATCAATAATTTTATCTAAATTGCTTTTGCTTATCTGGTTATAGTTCTGTACAAAATAGGCCAAATAGTCTTCAGGAATCTTTAACAGGGAGACAATAATTTCTTGTTCAAAATAAGTCACCTCTAAGTTTATATATATTATATTATGTATATATATGTATATATTAAAATATGCATAATTTACAAGGCCAGCTATGATGTGCATTTCTAAAATTCAGTATAAAGCAAATAATGGTAGGAAATGTCAGTTGGTACACACTGAGTACACATCTACAGCTGTAGTTAATACTCCTGTGAAGTAAAAACACTTTCAGTTTGTCAGGGACGAAGTTCAGCCCCGACAGCAGTTCTTGATCTGGTGGAAATAAGCTAAACAGAGATCATAATTAAGTAATCATCCAGAAAAATATTTAAATTTAGAAAGCTTTGTATTAAAAATAGTACATACATTGTTTAGGATTACAGCTTTTCTTGGATTGCCCTTAATATTTTCAGGGCAGCCAGAGAACTGAAACAATATGGAATTGTCTGGAGATGTATTGATAAATCTGTTTTCATAAATGTACCTGTACAAAGAGTACAGAGGGGATCTGAGAGAGGATAAACATGATCTGTTCTACTTTTCTCATTGGAGATGTTAATCAGTGGATTGATAGATGTGTTAAACTGTTCAAACTGCCTTTGTATGCTGAATGTGCATTCTGAATAGGGAGTGTGGGTTTCTGTTGCAGTATGAATACTTCAATGCTGTGCTCATAAATGAACGAGATGAAGAAGGAAACTACCTGGAGCTGGGGAAGGAGTTCATCCTGGTGCCAAACGACCACTTCAACAACTTGCCTGTGAACATCAGTCTGAGTGATGTCCAAGTACCCACCAACATGTACAATAAGGGTAAGAAAAGAGCTGCTTTGTTTCATCATTCCATGGGCCAAAAAAAAGCACACCCTTGTTTCAAAACGAAGCTGTTGATTAACTGTGCATTATCTGTGTTTTCCAGTTGGCAATAATACTGACATTTTCTATGGAAGAATGTTTAAAGTATGACAGTTGTGCAATATCTTTTGTTTTGTGGCAATTTAGGAGTTTAATGAAGTTAATGATTTGCATATGAGGCTTGCATGAGTTCTGCCATTGAGTGTGGCAGAATATGTTTATTCTAGTGAATTGTTCTCCAGAATTCAAATCATTTGAACACAGCTTACATTGTCACCAGTTTTATGCTCTCTTTGCTGAGATCTAGAACTGTCTTTGAAAGATACAGGATAGGTGGAGGGGAATACTTTTTTAGATTTATGCTTTCAAACTTGTGAGAATATTTCTAGCAGTATGTGTGCTATTCTAGCTGTACACACAAACTCTGCTGTCAGTTTGCAGATAATATTTGGAAGGAATAATTTCTCCTCCCCTATTTGCCATAGGTGCTGGATAGACACTGTGCTAACAAACAGCAACACGAGGGATTAGAAGTGATGGACTTGGGTCTAAAAATTTGGAATGTAAACTAAACTCAGAGATATATTTACTCATTTTTCTTTTGCCACTTCCCTTTAATCAGACAGCTGGATTTTGTATTTTTGCAGTGCTTATACAGCACCTATCTTTTTATTTTTCTCAAGCCAGTAATAAAAGGAAAATTAGGAAGGAAAGTGCCAAAGTTTCCTAACAATATCTACAGTGTATTTGTCATTGGTCTGTAGGAAGCTGCCTAATCTCATTATCTGGTTCCTCTTCTGTGTTTTAACTACATTAAAAGACATCTAAAAGGACATTAAATGCTTTCCTCTTAATACATTCCAGGCCAGCAGTTGGGGTAATTCATGCAAGGATATTGTGTAATGAGGCAAATTAGTTCAGATAAGTTGGTCTGGTAAGAGAAGCAGTGGATGTGGCAGCTTCTTTTCAGAGTCAGGATTCTGACTTGAGAATCCTGAGGAGCCAAGCCTCCTACAATAAAGTCTTCAATTAGGGATTAAAAACTAAATCTTCCCAGAGAGTATTTGAAAGGTAGTGAAATGATTAATGCAGGATATTTTGAAAACACTTGGAAAATGTTTGAAGCGTCTAAAGATACCGAGTGACTTTTTTTGTGCAAGTGTTAATATTTATTTCATCAAGCCTGTCTATAAATTAATTCATTCCAGAATTGCTAAGGAATAAAGAGATCAGGCAACTGTGCTTTTCTGGAGAAGGAAATGATCCTGAGTAGTTGGTGAGAACAGTAGAACTAAAGAACCTTCAGCTATGTGATATGTGCTGCTGCCATGCATTGAATGCATTTTATACGTTGATACTTAAAGGCCAAAGGCCTTTCTGCATCTTGGTTTGGCTTCTCACAAAGGGATTTTCTGTAAAAATGGAGAAGATAGAGTTCTGTGATGATTCTGTTTCTACTTTGTGTAATTCAGACCATCCAAAATTGTCACTTTATGCAGCTGCAGAAAAAAAGTGCATTTTTTAATCATTTAAATGCATTCCAAGTGCAGAAATATGGTTTTTTATTGGCATTTTCCTTGCACATGGACACAATAATCTTGTTTGGAGCCTGTCAATGTTTGGAAATGGTCCTCTTACCAAGAAGAGAACTATATACTTCAATTTTTTGTTGCCCAGTTCTGTAATGCAGAGGGGTGATAACAAGTTAATTTAATCCTAGCCTGAGGGTACAAGGAGTAGATATTGATAGGTTTACAACCAAGTGTCTGCAGAATACCATTTCTCTATAAAGGGCCTGTTGTTCATTTCCAGGTTATGTTTTATTTTATTGAATTACTAGGGAGAGCCACAGCCAGAACTCACAGTTGAAAACAGACAAGTGTGATCACTGAATAGGGCTCTTGAGTCAACGTAGAAAAAAAAAGAACCCTCTTTGTAGGGTAATTCTAAACTTTTTTCCTTAATTTTGGTTTTTTTAGTTGCACAGATATTGATAATTTGCAATGGGTTCAGAGAAGAGTCACAGGACTCATCAAAGAATTGGCAAATGTGCCGTGGACCGAGACCACAGGAGCTCAGTTCATTTAGCTTATTCAGGAGATGATTAAAGGCTTAATTGGTTGTTCTGTAGTTAATTACTAATACCAAGCTCTGTAATCTGGTTGCCAAAGATTGTAAAAATCCCGTGGCTGAAATCAGGTTCCATTATTTTGCAAATTGCACAACTGTGGGCTCAGTTAAGCTTTGGGAAAAGGTTTGGCCTGTTCAGCTTCCATGAGCCATGATCCTGTCCAGCTGTGGAATCACTGCAGTTCACAGTCCCTAAACTGGGCACTAAATGAGATTGGCTTAAAAATCTTGGCATATAAACACACAACTATTCTTCATATATCTTCTGTCTCTCTCAGCCTCTTCACAGAAAAGCGGAAAAATATTGTTGGCAACAATAGGATTTAAATAATTCCCGTTCTAATGACACCTTCAAGTTTGGAATCTGAAAATAGAGCTCATAACCAAATACATTTATGATGAAATCAAGAAAACGAAAATATGATAAATATAAAATCTATGATATTAAAATTTAGCATGGAACATATTGAAAAGGAAAATGAGAGCCAATAAAAAAGTCTGCCAAGCTAATTTGTAAGCAGACATTAGTGCCACCTTGGAGTACAGAGTGCATGCACTTACTGTAATACAGAAGGAAAGATAAACTCATGAATTTAACAAAGAATCACAGCTTTGCATTTACAGTGCTCTTGATCATCACTGTAAAATATAAAGAGCTGGTCTGATTATTGATGTGCTTTTATAATTTTCATTTGCCTCTTCTGCACACCCTCATTCCCTGCTTTCTCCAAATCTTAGAACAGTGTGTTGGTTTTGCACAGCCTGGGTTTTGGCAGCAAGGGGGGGCCACAGTGGTGGCTCCTGTGAGAGGTGTTGGAAACTTCCACCATGTCCAGCAGAGCCAGTCCCTGATGGCTCTGAAGATGGATCTGCTGCTGGCCAAGCCTGGGCCAATTAGAGAGGGTGGTAACATCTCTGTGATAACAGATTTAAAAAGAAAATCAAAACAAAATCATGCAGTTTTTGGCTTTTAGCCAGAGAAGAGGAGGTGAGAACCTGTGAGGGAAACAACATGGAGACACCAAGGTCAGTGGAGAAGGAGGGGGAGGAGGAGCTCCAGGAGCCAGAGCTGAGATTCCGCTGCAGGCTCTGGTGAGACCATGGTGAGGCAGCTGTGCCCCTGCAGCCCCTGGGGATCCACAGGGATGCAGAGATCCACCCACAGCCCCTGGGGATCCACAGGGATGCAGAGATCCCCCACAGCCCCTGGGGATCCACAGGGATGCAGAGATCCCCCACAGCCCCTGGGGATCCACAGGGATGCAGAGAGTTCTCATAGGTCTTATTTTCTATGTCTTCCTATGAGTTTAGAATGTAAATGATTTGGGATGTGCTGCTTGGACATGTCTTGCATATACAATTCCACAGCTACATGTTCCTAAGATACTCAGATACAACTTTCTACATATCAATCAGTCTATTTTAAACAGCTATTCTAGAAGACATTAGTAATAATGTAAAACTGATTACTAATTTAAAGTTTGTATGGTTTCAACATTTGATTTATTACTAAGACGACAGTAGTATATTTAGAAGAATCTAGGAATGTAACATGCAATTAAAAGGTATCACTTGGAATGTGGGTAGGTTATCTGGCAACCATCCACGGGGAGCATGGCAGCAGGAGTGCCACTGGGGAGAGTAAGATTCTGTCATGTTGTTGAATGAGCCAAGTTTTTATAAAAGACGACTCAAAGCTGGTTTTGCAGATGTTGACAGTGTATAAAAGAAAAATAGAGTAGCATTTTCCCTCTTGTTAGTATGAGAATATAGGTAGCCAGGATCCCATGTTCTTTGTCCGAAGTATGTGCTGGATCTGGGATGAAGAACCCACTCCAGTTTTTGGGTTTTTTCCCTAAATCTGTCACCTCATATTTACCCCTGCTTGTGGACAGCAGTGACATGTTTTCTGCCATTGAGTTTTCACTCAGGAGTTTTTCTATGGAAGAGGCTCATGAATGCTTGGATAAATGTAGTTTTTCAGATGAAAACCAACGCCAAGTGAGGGTCAGTGTGTCTTGGTGACACGTGCTCAGGCAGTTCTGAGTTCAGGCACCTGTTGAAAAGCAAAGCCTAGCACAGTACAGTACCAGAGGTGGCACACAGGATCTCATCCACTTACAGCAGCTTTGCATAAAATCTAGGAAACACACGAGGAAACCCATTGTCTCGATATTAATGGAAAACAACTCCTGGTTTTGAGAATTTGCAGTTGGTCTTTGTTTCTAGGACAAGATGGGCTTTACATTTGGAGACAGGGCAAGAGACCAGGTTCTCTTCTTTCCAGTGATTCAAAAATATCAGGATGCAAGCACTTCTCCTCACCTTTTAAACTCTTTCTCAGTGTAGCAGTTTCTTCACAGTAAGAAATTTAGAACTAAAGAAAGGCTTCTGTGCCTGAGAGCTTTTTCATGTGTAAAATAATTACTTTTTTCTAACCCCCTTACATTTAATAAAATCTTCCAATATCTCTGCCTCCATATTTGGTCTAAGATTGAGATTTTGGACTAAAATATTACACACCCAAAGACAACCTTTCTAAATGTTTTTAAAAATAAAAATGCCTTGTTGAATGAGCCAAGTTTGACTACAAAGTAAATTGACAGAAGCAGGGTAAGGGTGACCATATGTGGTTCTATCTAGCAGCCCTGGACAGTATCTCTAAAAGGTGGTGGAGGAGGCAGACATGTGCCAATAGAGATAGATTGGAGAAAGGATCATTTCTTTATTTGGATCAGATCAGATGCATCTTAAGAAGTCTGTTTGATTTTTGCCTTAAAAAAAAAAAAGAACAAAGTAAAACAATTTATTTTGGCAATAGAAGGGAAAGTAGGCTTATATAAGTTGATTTAAAGTAATGGGAGGTTTTTCCTTTGTTGTCAGTTTCTAGTTTACTGAATATATAATCTTGTTTTACTTGCTCAGTTTTATAATGGAGAAACATTTCCTAGAGGATAAACCTTCATCCCATTAACACAGCTGACAGTGCAATTAAGGTCATTCTACTGCTTTGCAAGGCTTAGTTATCCACTGCATTTTTTTGTACTTATTAAAAGTCATTGAACAGAGAGTCTAAACTTAAATACTGGATAAACCCCCCCAGATTTTCCAAATTTAAAAACTCTTAATAACTTAAGTGCATTTTTGCTTTCATCACTAGTGAATGTCTGAGAATACATATGTATATAGATATATATGTAAAGGTATATATATTTATATCTCTATATGTATATATATCTCTCCTGCATGGTGGAGAGTGGTGCAGTCTGTTCTCACACCAAAGGATAATGATAAATATGTGTGATTCACTGAAGGATTGCAGGAAATGTTATGGACACAAGATAGTTTTGTGACCACAGCTCTGCAACTAAGTTGTCAAGTCCTGCATCAGAAGAATTTTCATTTAAGCTGTATTACGAGGTTAATGTCTCTATTTTCCTGCCCGTGCAGAGACAGTCAGACCCCAGTTCTGCACTGCCTTCTGTTTGTACAGCACACAGATCACTCCTGAGAGCCAGGGATATATTGTAAGCAGTATTTTAGTGCTTGCCTGTTTTCCCAGTGCTTGTTTCCAGTGAGGTTCCATTGCACAGCCTGAGGCACAGCTTCTCCCTCTAAGCTCTGTGCCTATTGAAGCATTTCAGAGCTGGCTCAGCAGTCTGGTCCCTTCAGCACAGCCCCAAGTGCCACTGTCACACACAGAGTTACATTTGCATGGTCCTGAAATTCAGCACATGCCCAGCTCCTGTGCTCCATGTGGGGAGATGGAAGCCCGTGCTTCAGAATCCTGTGGAGCTGACATCTGGATCTTTTGGGCTTTTTGCCATTTACTCCCAGTAGAGCCCTGGGGTGACATCACATGAACTCTTAAGTGCCATTCAGAGGTGCACACACAGCAGCACCATGCTGGTACAAATGAATGGACTTCTTCTGAACAGACTCAGTTTTGGAAATTTCTCTTCCCATAGTTTTTTACAGTGATGGCTGTTCAAATTAGTTTGAACATGGAAATGTCCACTCCTGCCATGGAACTTTGGGAAAAGAATTGATTCTTGTGTCTGAAGTGGCCATGGTGAAACGTTGATTGGTGTAGTGGGTAATGCACAAAAGGACCATATAAACTTGTGAAGTCTGCAATAATTACTGTGTTTCATCCATGGCTTTCTTGGTACCTTCTGCTTTCCCTCCTTGCTCCAGCTGAATTGCAATGCCAGTGCCTGGGCATGTGCAGAGGGTTGTCCACGTGCCTGTTCTCCTTTCAGAAACCTGATATCAGTAACTGCCTCACTTAAAAGACATTAGGTTCTGCTTCAGGGAGGATGTGTGCTCTCTGCAGGGAGAAGAAAATATGCTAGAATCAGTTAGTGAATCTAATAATGATATGTCAAAATAAAGCATAAAATTTCCCCAAAAGTGTTGGGTTTGGAAAGTTACTCTGCAGCTTTCATTATACTGGAGACTGGGGCTTATGCTAATGAACAGTGTTTCAGTTTTTTCCTTATATGAATACATTTTAAGCTCAGGAAGCTAGGTGAATTTTAGCCCAGTGCTTACGCTGATTTCTTTTTCATGTTGACATGATTTATACTGAATACATTTCTCATCATTTACCTACAACTATTTCTGACATTTTATCATGTCTACCACTATAAAAGAGTGAATTTTCACATCCTTTCTTACATCTAGCAAGTTATATTTCACAGTACTGCCATGTGATTTAGAATTATATTTTGAGTTCACAGTCATGTTTTTGTGAATTTTGTAATTAAATCTTTATTCCCTACTATAATGTATTTGAGGGGAGCAACTGAATAATGTGGCTTAAATATAATAAGGATTGACACCCAAAACCCTCTCCTTAACAAGAGCTCCCTCTCTCCTCCCCCAGACATTGGACTGTGATCTGTGCATTCTGCTAGTTGCAGTTTTGGCATTGGGGGGATTTTTCTTATCAGATTGGCTGTCTTTGGCAAATACCTATCAGCAGCCCAGTGGTTGGTTAGTTTATAAAATCTCTGCTATCATAAACTGCCAGGTGCTTCAGTAAATTACTTCTGCATTTTTACATTTTCAGGCCTGGGTTTCTGTTAAATTAGGAAATACACCTATGTTACAGGAAAGATCTTTTTTTTTAAGGCAGCTGGAGAGTTTGTGCATGGTCAGGTGAAAATTTATTTTCTCCAAATCCTATTTTCAATTGAGATTAAAAGAACAAAAAACCCAAAAAACCAAAACAAAGCCCAGAAGAAAAATATTCCACTGGATTACAGATTGTCAGGTATCTATCCAGATATATTCAGATAATGAAGCAGAAGTCTTAGTGCAAGATATTGCTTTGTCTTTTGTGACAGAGTAGACAGAATCAAGACAGAAAATAAAATTTGATGATCAATTCTACAGTCTGAAGTTAATGTGTTCCTTTGCAAACTGCAAGCAATAATATCAATTTTAACATAGAGAAGTCTGTCTTTACTGTCTTCCGTCTGCTCTTCTCATCCTGGTGCTGTGATAGAGCTGCTGTTGTGGAGTTTTTGAAGTACAGGAAGCAATTTTATCAGTGCTTTCCATAACTGCAGAGTTTTTCAGTGAGGGATGCTGAAGCCCATGGATATTTTCAAGCATTTCTGTCAAAAGGAGATATGGTTTATGTCAACTCAACTAACAAACATAAGGCACACAATATGTTGCTGAGAGTTTCAAACTGTGTAAATCAAGCTGGTAAAATCCATGTTTTTTAGAACAGCTTCGTGACTGTAAAATGCACTTTAAAGTTCAATAATAATCTTCATTAATAATAGTCTAAATTCATTTTTCCTTAAATTAATACCACACTAATACTAATTCCATGTCAATGTAATTGGAATACATTCAAATATTAACAATCATTTTAACTCTGTAACTGAGATCACTCTATGTGAATATGGATTTATTTTAAAAAGTGCTTTAAAAGTACCTTACAACTATTAAGGTATATTTGTACTTCACTTATTTTGAGGACAAGATGACTGTAAGTATTTTTGTATGGATTTAAATTCAGTTCTTATCATTGCTCACGTTTTCATGGGGATTTTTTACATGGCTGTAATACTGTTTTGCAGGAAGAGGCTTTATCTCTTTGTCTTACAGCTTTGCTGATGACATGATTCTTTGCAGCACATGTGCACTGTCCTTTGTGCCTGCTTTTGTCTCTGTCATCTATCATTTCACTGGCTGTTGAAAGTATAGATTTTATCATGTGACTTAAACCTGTGTTTAAAAGCTTTCTGGTAGGATTATTGTTATTACTGCTGTGGAAAGCTGGCAATCAATTACTTGTGTGCTCTTTTACTGTTTTGTAGATTGTGGAGTAGTTTGGGTTGGAAGAGACCTTTAAAGGTCATCTGCTCTAATTCCCCTGCAAAGAGCAGGGACATCTTCACCTTGATCATGGTGCTCAGAGCCTGACCTGGAGTGTTTCCAGGGAGGGGACATCAACCAACTCTGAGTAACCTCCAGTGTCTCACCAACTTCATCATAAAATTCTTCCTTATATCTAGTCTGAACCTACCATCTTTTAGTTTGAAACCTTTATCTCTTATTCTGTTGCAAGATATTTTCTTCCAATTGTTTCCATCCTTTGCCTCTTTCTACCTCTATGATCACCAATACTTTTAAACTTATTTACCAACAATATGAATGGAATACAACTGTGACTAATTCTGACCTCAATGTCTTTAGAACAAAAGACATTAGGTGGAGCCTGTGTTTCTCTGCTCACCATATTTACTTAAATGCTGAAGGAGATCTTGGACTTAGGCTTCACAAACATTCATTCAGTTTTGCTTGAGCAGTTTAGAGACTGGTAAAGAATATTACCTGTGTCAAATGGCATTTCCATTGCATGATGCTCACTGCATGTTAAAAGATAAGTTTATGCACTACAAGTCAATAAATGCAGACTCTAATCAAAAGTTTTGCTTGCATAGGAAAAAAAATCTGCTGCATGTAATAGAGCCCTCTCTAAAAGATATTGAAATGTGATGAACCACAACCATTTTTTGATTAAGTTAGGTTTTTTCAATTTGATACTTAAAAAGAGCTATGAATATAATTCAGTCATACTTTCCTATCAATGCTTTCCAACTGGCTGCCAAAGTTGAGATTACCTATATTCTAGAATATTAGAACCAAAAAAAATCATTTCTCAAGTGATGCAGAAAGATTATAATCTGCAGCTGGCACATATGCAAAACCATTTTCCTGTAAGGTGTGAAATTAAGAAATAAAATCTTGTCTGTCACTGTCGTATGTGATTTTATGGACTTTGCTTCTGAACATTCAACATCCTGGAGTTGTTATTTAAATAACTCATGGTCACATACTGTCCTGCACCACTATATTTATATTTTAAAGTCCTTCCCCTGGATTGTTTGTCTTCATATTTTAAGGTCTCTAGGACAGTGTTTGTGCTGTCTTCCTAACACAGGAGATTGTTTAATTTAAAAGGAGTTTTCTCTAGTCCAACAGATTTAATCAAGGTTGCAGAGAATGTCCTACCTTCCCATATTTCTTTGTTTGAACTCTTGCTGCCTGTTGGACAGAGATGCACAGACTTCTCTGCTTCTTCCATCTGGTTTTGCTTAAATTCTGCCTCAAATCTGATTCCCAGAATTTACTCAGTCTGCTGCTTTGTTCTTGAAAAGGGCTTTGGCTTCACAGATTTTTTTTTTTATATTTTTTTTTTCTTTCAAGCCTCTGTCTTTAACAGCAAGCCTTTTGGAAATGTTGGCATGGCCACTCAAGATGTGTACCATGCTTTATCTTTGCTGTGTTCTAGTCTGTCTGTGGCTGTGGATCTAATCTGTGTGTTCCTAATACATCCTCATCACCATGGCAACGAGATGTCAGCTCCCAGCTACATGGAAACATGTAGTATTTCCTCTGGAGAGCCCTGCTCTCTCCACTCCTGACCCAGCAGCTGTTGCTTGGTTACTCAGACTGGGGTTTTGCCTTTTGACAAATGGCAGCCAGTGAATGTTCATTACTGAGCACTATCTCAGGTACAATATTAAGAGGCTTTTTGACCTGATGCTCCTCTGTCAATCTTGATGCCACCCCTACTTCCTTGTTGCTTTTAAGGACAAGAAAGTGACAATAATCCTGGGTTTCTGAAAACCTTTAGAGAGAATATGTGATAATTAAATGGTTGTCTGGTGAAGTAAAAACTGTAACTTTACTAGGTAGTGAAGAAGATTGACATTTGACAAAGAATAACAATAGTTTATCTAAATATACATATTCATTTTGTCTACTATTTTAGAACACTGTAATAATTTGTTTTTCCATGCTGCTGCATTACACAGAGCCTTTGTTTTTCCTAGGGTATGTGTTGTGTGAAGAGGAAGGCAGCTTGCTCTTCTGGTCAAGCATTAGTGTGCTTGGCTAGAATATAAACTGTTTCAAGAGATTGCTTGGCTAAAAACGTACAAAGACATTTTTACACTATGCTTTGTTTATTTAGGTGTCTTGCAGCTTTTATTTGGCACATTCCTGAAGGAGTAAATAGTGTTTAAGAATACATAACGGATTTTGTAATGTACTCATCCCAAGATACATTTGGACATCTGCTCAGTGTTTTTAATACTATCTTCAGAGCCTTTAGAACCAGCTGAACATTTTCATATCTTGTATGAGTAAAATTTCCATTTTACTCAACTTGTGCTAACAGTCTTCTGTGCAAGGAAGTGTTACACAAGGATTACAAAAGCACAAGAGAGGTAAGGGCCTGTTGATTTGAGAGGGTAAGAGATGCTGACTTGCCATGGTAGGTAGATAAGTGTGCTGTTATATCCAATACTTGCACATTCATACTCTGTTGATGCTCCCAGGAACAGAGTAGTAGAGACTTAATTTATTATAGCCCAGTACAACTGTGATGCATTTTACCTGCTAAAACATTTCTCTCTAGAGGTTTTCGTGCCTCCATTTGCTCTAGCAAGAAACATGATGTGTTGATAAACACAGGATGACTTTAGAACCTCCTTCAAAGCTTTATTTGTTAGTCCCAACTGCACTGTGCTGTTAAAGTCAGCCTGCTTCTGTAACTCTGTGTCTCTGAATATCTGTGCAACAGGAATGGGACATTTTTTGGGAAGTGCTAGTTTGCATGGTGTGTTTCAAATGGCTTTTGTAAGGCTGGTGGATGGATCTGTCCCTGAGAAATTTCTGTAAGGATGACTTTTATTTCCAAGGCTGTGCCCTGCCTTTGTCATACATCACTTTGACAATAGCTCTGATAAAATTGTCCCTTTTGGTGTGGTGTGCATTAAATATTTTACAGCATGGTTGGCTGGATTTAGCAGCAGTCACATTTGCTTTCTTTTCCCCTGATTTGCAGTGTGCTCCACTGGCTTCCTCTATTGCTCACTGTGACACTTTTCCTGGTCTGCCACTTCCCAGAGGTTTGAATTTCCTGGCTGCTGATAGTTACTCTTCCATCAGACTGTGCAGAAATTTCTTCTTGCCATGTGTTAAAACTGGCTATTTTTTTTTTTTTGCAGTATTCATGGCTAATTTTGCTTCTGTGATAAAAATGCAGTGGATATAAGACCTCTATTCAATTTGCTTAATTTCTGCATTCTCTTAATTCCTATTTTTTCTCTTATACACTTGGAAAACCGTTTCTATCAGTGGTTTTCCATGTTGTTCACCCTTTCTCTTTGTATTGTGGCATCTTAGAGTTCTGTGGTGTGGTATTTTCTTAATATCCTTTCATTTTTCACAGTCCTCAATTTGTACCATGCA
The DNA here is from genome assembly GCA_013398995.1 of Alaudala cheleensis. Lineage (NCBI taxonomy): Eukaryota > Metazoa > Chordata > Aves > Passeriformes > Alaudidae > Alaudala > Alaudala cheleensis. Next base: position 111,850 of record VWYE01007323.1, read on the forward strand.
GAAGTGTGGAAATGAATATGTTTCACTGAAAATACAGAAATATCCTGTCTGCAATAACGTGAATTAATTTCTCTGTCAGGGTTGCTTGGTTTTGACTTTAACTCTCAGCTCAAAGCAGTTGCTGGGTGTGCAATCCCCTCCATTAGGAGCATGTTAGAGACAGGTCTGACTGCCCCACACACCTGGCTCCTGGGACAACAGCTCTATTGAAGCTGCATCTTTCTACTTCTTCCTGGGATGTGAGTTTCTCCTTTAATTAAAAAGAGACAATAATATTCTGTTTCCATAGATGGTGCATATCATGCTATATTAGCTGAACTATGCTGTTTCCAGAGCTTTGCTCTAACCTGCCCACTGGTCAGCCCCACACTGATTGCTTTGAGCTGTTACATCTAAGAAGTTAAGCAAAGTCCAACCAGGCCAGTATCAAATGGGTGAAGTTGGCTCAAATCTCCACTGATTTGCTGCAGGACATTTTCTGTAACTCATGAGAAGGCAAGCCCTTAGGAGACAGAAATTAATCTCTGTCCCAGAATGCTGTTAGTGAGGAGTTTGCAGCTGTAATTCTGGCTTTGATATGAGCTGAAGTTGAATCTCAGTCCATCTTGGTAATTAAAAAAAAAAAAATATTTTTTTTCTCCCTCCAAAGAAAAAGAGAACACTATCCCCTTCCCCATCATAAAACAATACAAAGCATCACCCAAATGCTCTCATGAAACTCAGCATAAAAACAAACACATCTGGCCATACTCCAGTTCTTCTGCTGCCACTTCAAAGGAGAGGGGTGAAGTTATTAGGGAAATGTTGGGAGATGAAGGCACTGAATGCCTACTGCTCTGCCTTTATACAGTCACGTACTTGAATCTTTACCATCCCATATTCCTGCAAGGAGGGAATGTGATTTCTGACATTGGTGAACAGTTTCCAGCACACGAAGCAAAATGGACAAACACCTTCTTTTATGTCTACAGATGGCCAGATGCTTTGATCTGTGAGCTGATGCATCCACATTACCCTGGAGTCAGAGAGAGGGGAAGGGAGAGAAAAAAGGGAAGGCAGTTGCCAAAACTGGCATCCAGCCCCAGCTCTTGGATATGCTGGACCACCCTGAAAAGCATTCATCTTAGTGTTGAGTAGTGTAATTATTAGATTGTTGGTATATGTCCCAGCAAAGTATGTGATTTTGTTATTCTTTAAAATATGACCAGACTAAATATGTTGTCAATGTTGTAAAATAGCTAATATTGTTGCTATCTCTGAGCCAGAGAGTGCTGGATTCTGCATTCCTTTTCCAGTGCTTGGGCCAGTGGGCTGTGCTGGCATTGCTCCGTGGTATGACAGAAGTGCTGTGCAGCTCAGGGCTGCCCTCAGGGCTCTCAGATATTACAGGAGGGAGGATCATTTTCAGTGCCAGCATCTCTGACAGCTTTCCAGGAGAAAGGATTGTATCACAAAAGGAATACAAAAGGGGGAAAAGACTAAGGATCATTAATAACTTCTCTTTTCTTGATAATAAAGCAGAGTATGGCAAGGAAGATAAGTTTTCCACACTTCCTTCATAGCTACTGAGCTCCTCAGTGGTTTCCCTTACTCTCTGTAAAACATACTGCAATAATTGAAATGCAAAATGGGTTGTGTAGGTATTAGTTTTCTTCTACAGACTGAGCATACTCTAGACACTTTTATGGATTCTGTGAACATAAAAAAAAAGTCATTACCTTTGGCTGTTGCACATCTTTTAGTCTGTGCACCTTCCTTGCCTTTGTTAAGGCTTCAGTCCTTTTTGGACCAGCAGAATCTGTGACAGCCACTTAATTGCTACATGGATTTGTACTGTTCTTTGGCAATCTCATTTCAGTTTTGTGTCACTGTACCTATTTTCCTGGAGGTTGGTTTTATGTTAAATGTCAGTAAAAACAGGTAACAGCTACAACAACAATGGTGGAGCAAAATCCCATATAATTGCAAACCAGCTCATCTGAAAGACAAGGGAAAGGGAATATTTTAATTATATTTTATCTTCCAGGAGCAAGAGCAGAAATTATATTTCTAGAACTGTGGTGAAAGCTATTTACATTTATTATCTTTGAGCCCCATAACATCACCATAATGATTTTGCATTTATATTAAGCTTTACCTTTTATTTTTTTCCCTCCCTCACCAAATTTCTGAATATTCACACAGATTAATTTACCACTATTGACATTTAACTATCTGGGGGATGCAGATGATGTTTGCCAGTAATTGAAAAACTTAAGAATACTGTTTCTAAGTGAGATACTGGGGGAATTTAAACAGTTTAGTGTAATTGCTAAAATCAGAAATTGCCCAGAACAAGTTTAACTTACAGGTTATTAGATGATGAGAGTGTAAAATTTTAATGAGAACATATGGTCAGAAATGCAGTTGTGTTTGGGGTGGTGCATGTGGACACAGATGCACCCACACAGCAGCATTACAAAGCTCAGAACAAAGCTCCAGTGTGAAACCCTTCTGCCTGAAGGTCCAGCAGCCAGCAGAGACTCAGGATTCCCAGGTCTGCTCTTTTGTACTCTGGCTACTTTTGTCCCTACACCACTTCTCCTTTTATTGCAAGGATCAAGATGATTGTAGCCCTTTTTGCTTCTGTTATTAAAGTGGTTGGTGCCTAAAACATAACTTGGTATGTTAGAAGAAGAACAGCCACATAACAGACATGCAGGGTGTGGGAAGGCAGGCAGTTGTCACCTGCTTTCATTTTGAAGGCACACAGAGAGCATAGGTCACCTTTTAGTTGTGCCCTCTTATTTAAAATCCCTGCTTTATGCTCCTTCCAGCTAAAAAAAAATTAAATCTATTAGTTTCAGAGTCACTGGATTAATGTTTAGAGTGATCAGCAGTTGGATGATTAGTGTTGTCAGCCTAATGCAGAATATAGACTCCACCAGTCTTGTTCAGGGAAAATCTCCTGATTTTATTTCCATGGAGTTCTCTAATCTGTAATACAGATATATAAACATGTTAAGTGGCTCTTCACAGAAAGTTTATAAAAACCATTACGAAATATCCATGGATATTTAAATATGATTTTTTAAAAGTTATTTACATTTGTATTTTTTACATACAAATATATTTTTATGTGCTACTGGAAGTAGTTCAATGCAGAACTTAAGAGGAGAATGACTGAAGTGGTGCCATGACCTTATGGAACTGGAATGCATTTAGAATTCAAAGAAAATTGTCATTGGGTTGGGAGGCAGAGGGTTCTGCCCATGAGTGACATTGGAGCTCAGATTCATTAGGAAAGGACATTAAAAATGAGGCCCTGAGGAATCCAGGATAGGAGACAATGAATTGATGTCACTGTAGAATACCAGGGTACAATGGGCAGTCTTGGAATGACATCCAAACATAAGTTGCTAAGAAGTACTGCAGGATATTTTAAATATAAGTTAATATATAATTATTCTGTTTGATTTGTTTGGCTTTTCACCAGTCCTGATGACTGAAGGGCATATAAAGAGCCTATAGCCCTCTAGGGGCTTGAGAAATGGTGTCTTCTCTTTTCCTCTAAGCAGACTTTTCTAGCAACACCAGGAAAAGTGAAAGAATGAAACCCAAACCAAACCCTCTGAACTTGCTCTTTTCAAAGATGAATTAAACTTACCACTTTCTCTTGGGATTGTGATGCTGAGTCAACAGTGCCTCTGCAATTTTTAGTGATTTGGATACTCCATTAGAAATGAAGCATAGAAACAGAATCAGAATGTCAATATTGGAACTGGTACTGGGAAGTTCCTGTGGGCTGAGGAATAGAATTCTCATTTTAGTGCTTCACATCTCAGGTAATGTCTAAGTGCTGAACAGTGGGCTGATAGTTTGGAATGCATGGGGACATATTTTTACAAACCAATGACAGATCTCAGTCCTGGGAACTGATTTGTGTTGTTTTGGTCACAGCTCATTATTGGGGTAGCTACAGATTGGGAAACAACTGGACAATGGGTTTTGCAGCAAGGCAGGACTGGAGCAGTGCCCTTGGACCAGTGACATCAGTTTGGCTGATATTTTTCTGGTGTGGCAGATTTGAAGTGTATATTTCATCCTCTAGAGAAGCAAGTATCTACACTCCACCTGTTTTAAAAACAATATCTGTTTTGTTGACCTTGCTTTTTCACCATTTCATCTATATAGAAACCTAAATATTTAGGTGAAAGCAACATGTAAATTTGTGTAGCTGAGACATTTCCATTTTTCTGCTGTTTTTCTTGATGCATGCAGGGGAAGATAACAATTTGCCTTTTTTCCACTCCATTAAAGTCACATTTGAAGCAGTCTTCTGAAATCAGTACAGTGACATTATTTTGCAAGCTAATGGCTGCTTTATTTCAAATGCTTGAGCAAATGTTACTGTGTATTCATGTATGCACACCTCTGCAAATTAAATAATAGAATACTGATTTCAGTTCAGTGTTTTCCTTTCTATTCTGCTGACTTCACATAAGATTGAACTGGGAATATTCAGTATCTTAATTGTTTCTCACCTTTCAAAATTCACAGTTTGAAATCCAGTAACTAAGACGTGTTCATTGATTTCTCATTTCCCACTATTGAACCAAATCTGCAGCTTAAAAACGTACTTGGGCAGCCTGGGGTTTTAGGGATTGATAGATGGGGGTGTCTTCAACAGAACAGCTTCAGCATCAAGGATTTGCTTTATAGTTCCCTTTCTGTGGAAATAGAAACTAACTGGTAATTGTTGTGGAATGTGGGTTCAATGTTTTCCAAATAACAACTAGTGGGACTTGTCATGAGATGTTGTGTTTTTATGCATATCATAATTCAAGTGTGAAGTAAAAGTTATTTCACTTTCTGTTCCAACATGAAAACTTTCAAGCATTACCAAATTTAATGTTTAAAAAAGAAAGTGTTGCCATGAGACATTCCATGCATTTAGGGAAGGTACATTGAGTAAATAATCTAAATTAGATTGATTTATTTATGTTCTCCAGAACAAGTGATGTGGGGCTTCAAGACAGATGCTCTAAAGAGCAATTTTTACTTGTCTAAAAAGTAGTACCACGTTTCTCTGCTCTATTTGAGCCCTATTTCTGTTCTTTGAGTGAATTATTTATTTTGTATCTCCTTTTTGACAAAGGAGACTAAAACCATTTTGCAACAGTTTTCAGTCAATAGATTTTTGGGTATTGAATAAGCTGAAGATGGTAGAGTTCATGGGTTTCTACTTAGGTAAAATCACTTTTCATTGTGTGTATTCTTTGCTTTTTTTTCCAGATCCAGCCATTGTAAATGGAGTTTATTGGTCAGAATCTCTAAATAAGGTGTTTGTTGATAACTTTGATCGTGACCCTTCTCTCATCTGGCAGTACTTTGGAAGTGCAAAAGGATTTTTCAGGCAATATCCAGGTAGGAAGAAGAGAAGTTCTTAAAATACAGTAAAGAATGCTCTGGCTGCATTGGGTATTGTCACAAATCCTGACTGCCACAGATACTTGCAGGTTTGATTTTACTCTATCTAGTTCTCAGAGAGATTTCCAATCAACATTTTGAAAATTTTGAGGTTTTTCTACCAATTTCTATTTGGAGGTGAAACCCTCACATTAACTCATGTACTCATAAAAATTTCTATTCAGACAGACACATACACACATGTGAGAAATAACTTCTGAACAGGCTGTGAGGAAGGAGGGCAAAAGGATTAGAGCCTTCCTATAGTACTAAACATAAATTGCATGCTCTGTTAATGCACACAGTAAAACTTCATCATTGTTCTGTTTTTAAACTTCCACTTAACCTGGCAGATTTACATTTACAGATTTTAAAAAACTTGTTTGAAAGTTTATTTTCACACCAGCAGTTGTAATAAAATGCAATCACATCACTTGTATAATTTCTACAGAAATAGGTGAAAACCTTTATTGTTGCCTGTTAAGTTTTATGTTTAATCCCATACAAAATTTACCACATTATAGTAAATGATGAAGTTAAATAAGCTGATGCTCAGCTTCTGTAACTTTGAGCCAGGCTCACAGTGGGTATTGTTGCTTTGGCTGATGTGGGTTAGCAACATCAGCCATCATGGAATTTCCCTAAGTTTTGAGTTTAAGCAAGTTCACTATAAGCCTGTATGGCTGAAAGTGGCTGAGAGTAATGGCTGCTACATCTGTGTTAGTTTTAGATTATATTTCAGTTCCCAAGCTCCATGATATTTCAAATATTAGTCCTTCTTTTCAAGGCTATTTCTTGCTTTGTGCCAGAAAATGAGTGTAAAAAGCAGGAAGAACTCCCCTGTCATCTTTTTTTTTTTTTCTTTGGAGATATTTTTGTCATATTTTTTCTGCCCCACAACCAGGAGATGTTACCTCTTCATAGTGGTGTGAGTGCAAATTCAGAGTATGGCCTGTGAGTGAAGCAGGTGGAAGTGTAATGGGAGCTGCTGGAGTCAGCCATGGGTAGGAAGGGTTCAAGGTCTGGAAAGGGCTTGGCAAGATGTGACAAAGCTTGCCAGCACCAAAGACCAGGAATGGCAAGAATTTTGTGAAAACAGTACAATGAACATGGTTGGCCTGAAGAGGTTTCACCTTATAGCAGATTAAAAGGAGTGAGGAAAAAAATTATTTCTGGTTGCCCTAATTTAGGAACTTTTCTTCCTCCCAGTTTTTTCTATGTTATGATGGCCCTGCCTGTTAGATTAAAGTATGAAACTCCATTAACTGCTACTTAGCTCCAATACCACAGATACATTTTGAACAGTTACTCTGAAAATTTAATTTTTTATTCTCTATTTTTTTTAAACAGGAATTAAATGGGAACCTGATGAGAATGGAGTCATTGCATTTGACTGCAGAAACAGAAAGTGGTAGGCAATTGATGACTGCCAGTGTTTAAGAAATTTGAAATGATGAAAAGTTCAGTATTTAAAAGAAGTTTTGTCTTTCATTTCAGGTACATCCAGGCAGCAACTTCTCCAAAAGATGTGGTGATTTTAGTGGATGTCAGTGGCAGTATGAAAGGGCTTCGCCTGACTATTGCAAAACAGACAGTTTCATCTATTTTGGATACCCTTGGAGATGATGACTTCTTCAATATAATTGCTGTGAGTGTCTCAGGAATTTGTTTTTACTATTTTTCTTCCATCATTTCTTGCTCTCTGTCATGTTTTACTTCACAAAGCCACTTGAAAAATGTTGCAGACAGGTGATGGATAAGGTGGCATCTGAACCCACTGGACAGACACTGCTTTTTCAGTGCCAGATTCTTCAAGTGGCAGAGATTTCAGACTGTTTGTCTATGGCTTGGAATTTGAAACCCCTTAAAGAAGGAGTCTTCAGTCTGGGGTTGCAAAGAATAGTTGTAACAGTTACTGTGAATGATCTAGAAAGAACAAAAGAAAAAAATTTTTAAGTGAAAATTTTACTTTGGGAAAATCAAAAGGCTGATCAATAAAAAAAAAATGTAAAAGATACATGGCTTGAATCCAAACTAATGATTTTTGCCTAAGTAGTACAGCAGGAATACTGTGCAAATATTTTTCAAAAATGCAAGTATGTAAAAGCTAATCATCACTTTTTCCAATTTAAAGTTTATTTGAAAATGAACTGAGCTGTGTCTAAAGCACCATGGAGACCCAGAATTTTTTACATAACTTACTGTCAAATGACACAAGCTTCTGATCACTGAATTTGTGTTGAGAAAAGGACAGAATCCCCCACCTGAGCCTTTCCTCCCAGCTGCCAGGCTGAAGCCGTGCCCAGCACCTCCCTGGGGCCAGTCCCTGCACCTCCCCTGCCCTGCCAGTCCCTCCCCTCTCAGGGTGAGGTGCAGGAGGCAGCTGAGCCAAGGGCAGCAGTTCTGTCTGTGCAGCCTCTCACTGTCCCTCCTCTCTGGTCCTTCCCTGCTCGTTGTTGTCCCCTTCAGCTGGGTCACCCATGGCCACAGTGCCCCAGGGCTGTCCCCTTCAGCCTGGCTCCCTCACTGGTGTCCTCACCCACAGCCCCTGGTGCCCAGCAGCGCCCCCCCTTGCACCATGGCATTTTCCCAGCTGTGTTTCCAGATGTTTCCAGCTGCTGGTGGCTCTTTCCAGGCACAGCCTGCTGTGCCTCTCTTTGGGCACCTTGCAGTGTCTCCAGCCACAGCTGGTGCTGGGGGGAGCTGGCTGTGAGAGCACAGGGCACTCTGTGGCTCTGTCCCACACTGCAGCCCTCCTGCAGTGCTTGGCTGGGATCAGAAAGTCTGAATTTTTAGAAAGAAACCTAATTACTGTGCTAATTACATCATATGTCTGAGGTAATTCTTTCCTCTGTAGGCTCTGTCCTCTCTAGAACCTCTTTGAGGACTGATATGTGTGTGTTTGTTTAAATAAATAGGAATAGCAATGGAGAATGTGTTTTTATGCTCACCAGCTCAGCTGTTTAATTTCATCAGGACTTTGATGTGCAAATATGAACCTGAAGGTGTTCATTGCATTGAAAGAGGTACCACAGAAATGTAGGGGGAACAAGGAGAGCAGGACGGGAGTGGTGGTGAGGGGGTAAAGTGCTGTCCTGTTGCCTTGGGGCTCTGCAGGAAGAGTTGGTAGAGAGTTGTTTTGTACTAAGCCATGGAATCATGGAATTTGCTGAATTAGAAGGGATCCATCAGCATCATCAAGTCCAACTTCTGGCTCTGCTCAGGACATCTCAAGAATCCCACCAGGTGCCTGAGTTGTCCAAAGATTCCTTGAACTCCAGAGGCTTGGTGCTGTGACCCTCTCCAGGGGAGCCTGTTCCACTCTTCAACCACCCTCTGGGTGAAAAATCTTTTCCTGGTATATAATCTAAATCCTCTCATGACTCCTTGCTGTCTCACAAGGCAAAAAAATAGCAGTGTAAACAAGCAAAAAAATTAGTTTGCCTGAAAATATAACAAACTGGCAAGAGAGACCTGTGCTGTGGAGAAGGGAGTGGGCATGTCAGGGTTTTCACACACCACAGTTTGAGAGCAGTTCATTGCAAGGAGGAATAGCACAGGTAGGCTGGGGCTGAACCATGAACTGCTCTCAAAATGTGGAGTGTGAGAGACACAGCCAGGGGACAGGGTAAAGCCAGTCCCAGTGATTTATGTGATCTGCAGAAATTGCTTCCGAAGCGCTGCTCTGAGCGAGTGCCAGCGGGGCAAATGACATTTGTCAGGAACAGGGATGTTTTCAGTGATCAAAACACGAGACAACAAAGCCCACACAAGAGGCTGCTTGGTGTGAAAGCACTGGAAATCCCATCCAGCTTTTATCTACAGACAAATGTTACAGTGAGATTACATCTCACTCTGTGTAATTCAGGCACAGCCTGCCCATGTGACAGCAGTTTAATTTGAAGGTAAGATACACACACGTCAGTCCAAGAAATGCTCTCTGTAGGAGCAGATTGCCTCCAGAGCTGTCCAGCTGTGCAGGGTGTGCAAAAAGAGATCTGCTGTGCCCAGAGGGTGGAGGCTGAACCTTCAAACAGCACAGGGCTGATCCTTGCTCAGACTGGCTGCTCTGAAAGGCCACTGCAAATTGTTGCTCTGTGAGGGCTCCTGGGCATCTGGAAGTCTCAGACAAATGGCCAAGTACCTCCCCAAACCAAAATTTGAGGTGAAATAAGAGTTTTATTAGTGTGGGAAATCTGGACAAACAATATGTAGTTACCAGATGAAGCAGAATTTTGGACTTGAATGACTGTGACTGTCAGGATGGCTTTATTGTGCACAGTGATTAACAAAATGAATACTTGTATGTATTTCTGTATATCTGTATGTATATATAGATATAAATATATATATATATCAGAAAGCAGAACTCACTGCAGGTCATTCCAGAGAATAAGCATAGAAGGATAATATTAAAGATCATTTTAGCTCTCATGGGTAGGTTTTTGCAATATCCATCTGAAATTGATGGACTAGATGATTGAATTGCAAAAAAAAATTACTGAAATACAGGAGTGATTTTGTGCTGCCTATGTTAAAATTTAAGGTCAGTTCACTGGTGCATGAACAGAGATAGCTGCAACAACAAGAGAAAAGGCATATTTTTCCAATTCACTTTGAAGTATAATTCCAAGTCAAGCATTAAATTAACAATATTATCGTAAAATGAGTACTAATTTTGTCAAATGCCGAAATATTTAAAATGCTTTTTTACAAACTCTACACTGAATTAGCAAAACAGTAACTGAGCCTAGAAGGTTAAATTAATTTTACTGCTTTAGACACACCCTTTTAGCAAAATTGATTAGAATAAAAGTATTTTTTAATTCAAAGCACAGTAGTATAGCTCCCAGTATTAATATGTAGAATTTTCCAATAAAAATATATCCTTTTTTTTTATTTTATTTCTACAGAATAGACCATGGATAAATTTACTTTTCAGCCTGCCTGAATAATCAGATCCTGTAGAGCTGGTGTGTGAGCAGGCTGACAAAGAGAGGCAGCCAAAATAAACCTCCATATGAAGTGTCCAAGCAGTGGGCTGTGCTGGTGTGCTGCTTCTTCAGCCCAGTAAACTTTGGTTCCTTTTCTGGATTGGCTTCTTAGTCTGGGCTGAATTTGATATCTGAATATGCTTTAATAGAATGTAAAATATTTTATCTGTGTATTGTTGCACATCAAAATGGGAATTTAATTTATTTCTGTGGACCTTGCACCAGGCAGCTTAAATGTGAAAAAGAAGAAATCTAGAAAATGTGTACTACTTGTGTAGGTGTGCTAAAACCATATATATCTCATTTTCAGAATATGAATAGCATCTTATTATAGAATGTAGGCCACCAGCTCTCTAAATAACTGTGTGGTTTCTCTTAGTCCATATTTTAGCCCACTTACATTTTTATGCCTATTGTGCAAAGAAATAAGACAAGGGACAAAATAATGTGAAGCAATAAGACAGATAACTGTAACTATGTAAATAAAATAATAAATAAAGTGTAATTACATGTTTAACTCACAGGAGTAAACTGGGGTTTTCAAAGAAGAGCTCAGAAAGGAAGGTAATTAATATTTACCTCCCTCCCCTCAGCAAGACACAGGTTATTCCCAGCTATTGTGCAGGTACCTGCCCTCCCAGCTACTGCTGTCACTGCTGTCATGTGCAGAGATGTGACATGCCAGGGTATGGAGGAATGGGACATGAAACACTAGGAAATGTGAGAGAACAGCACAGTGCAAGAGCCCTTGAAAAGCCAAATGCAGCCTTTCAGTGAGATAAATTAACAAGACATTTATACTGGGCATTGCTGGTCAAGTCAGCAGTTGTTAATCAGATCAGGAAATTATTTCACTAAATACGAAATTTTAAATGTCAGAAGAAATGCAGGACCAAGTACCAGAGCCTGTCACTGATTTTCAGTATTTTACTTTTTTAAAATAGAATGGAGTATGGTGTTGACTTTGGACTATAATAAGAGATGCTGAGTAGATTTGGCATTATTATTTTGCAGTGACTCTCAGGAGATGGATTGGAAAGTGGTCTGAAGAGAGAAACTGCAGGGGAAAGTACATCATTTATCAGATCAATAAACTCTTTTGAGGCTGAGATGCACATGGGACACTTGGTGACTCTAAACTCTTCTAGAAGTCTTTGCCTTGTACTTTGTATTAACTATGGAACAATAGAAAAGTACATAAACTCTGATACACTGAAATAACATTGATGGCAATAAGACAATTAGGGAAACATGCAAATCTGCTGCAGAAGTTGTGTATATATCCTTCAAGTATTTTTTGCTTGTTTCTATATGACTAGTTCCTATGCTGATAGAAATGATCTGTATATCCAGTAATAACAGCAAGTTCCTCTGGGTTTATATTCCCTTGTAGCTGAGGACTGAGTCTGGCACAGTGCCTTCATGCAGTTCAAATGAAATACTCCTCCCTGTGCAAGAGTAATGATGTGGTGATGAATGTGGTGAGTGGTGCACTGCTGGGATGGATGGTGACGACAGGTGTCCAAAGGGGATCAGCTTGCAGGGGTCTGTGGTGTGGAGAGAGGAGTGGTGTTAAACTGAAGGGAGTAGAGCAAATTTGGAGCTACAGGCAGAGACAGTGAGAATTCACAGTGACAGAGACCCCTGTATGAGCAGCTTTTTGTAATCACTCATTTATTGGAAAGCTTTCTTTGTTCCCACTGAGGTGGAGGAAGAAGAGAGTAAATGCTTACATTAATCTAATGAAATGTTTTCCCTAGTTGTTTTTGTGTTGTTTACAGTGGATGTTCTGATTCACCTAATCCTTTATGAAACCACCTAAAACCACCTAAAACCTATATGCAGCCCTTACAGTTTGATCTGTGATAATTTATAAAGTTGTCTTCTTCCAGAGGAGATTAAATTAGCAGGAGAAGGAATTCAGTTAATTCTATCTAGAAAATGATTTGTTGAAGGTACTGCTTTATTAATTTGACCTGTGTTGAAAGGTTTAAAAGATTGAAGCAAGTCCAAATTTCAATCAATCATCCATTACAAGTTCTACTGACTGCAGATGAGATTTCATTTTATTTTAATGCTTAGGATGCTTCTGAATGTAGGACCAGGCTATCTAACTTACCTACACCTTGTGAGAAAAACAGATAACTCCTTCAAGATCTGTCACATATTCATGACTTTGTGTACAATAAACCAGTCTGCTTGACTGAAATTTTGAAAATTGTCAGTCATTTGTAGGATTGATTCAATTTACAGATTGTTTTGTGTAGTTGTTCCAGTATTAACCTTTTAAATGTTAGAGAGTGCCACAAATGTTTTTCAGGACTTTTCTCATATGTAGAAAAGAATTGGGATTTCAGTTTGTGATGTATCAAATTTGATCTCTTAATATTAACCAGATTTTAATTTGAGGGATATTTTTGCCAGCTGGTGGGATGTAGTACCCTTAAGTCCACCTGAGTTTTGGCATCCATTCAATGCTCCTTTAGAAGTACAAACCTCTGAAAAATTAGGAATCATGTAAAAGGAAAAGAAATACCACAGCAAGTGTTTAGAAATGAACAAAATCCTTCTGTTCTTGCTTTCTGTGCATATTTCATTCACTGTAGTTCTAAGTCATTAAATTGACTTGTATCTTCCAAGGTTTTAATTAAATTTTTCATCATACTTTGTGTTTCCTCTGCAGTATAATGAAGAGCTCCACTATGTAGAGCCGTGTCTGAATGGAACTTTAGTTCAAGCAGACAGAGCCAACAAAGAGGTAAGGAATGAAAGCAGAACAAAACAGTGGAGAGCTGGGGTGCAGTGGGTAACAATGGGCTATAATGTTCTTTTCCTAGTACAATGCATTCCTTTATTAAAATTTATTAATTATTCTAATCACACCATTTCAAAGGAGTTTTATGTGACTCCATAGGAAGAAAGAAATAATCTCCTAGTCCATTTGGTTGAATAAACTTAATGGGAAATTGCAGGAGTCATTGAAAATATACTGTTAATGAAGTTTGGTAATTATTTTAAGTAAAATATTTCAACCGCTTTAAATTGGACTATCATTCTGTTAACAAAAATTACTGAGGAAGAGATTGCATTCTTAACTCAAAGTAACACTGAAGTTGAAGCAAAATCTCCAAATAAATGTAATACTGTAAGAATAAAAGGATTTAACATTCCAAACCAGTCTGCCAATGGAATAATGTACTCATTTAAGAATATTCTGTGAAAATGTTCAGATTAGTTTCATCCTGCTAGAACTTTTTAGGAAAAAACCCATTATGATGACTACAGTGCAAATTTTATTGGAAGAGAGATTGCAGTAGAAATCTGTAGCTTGAAGTTTAGTTTATTTCCTGACAGTTTTCTGCAGTGGTTCNGAATCTCTCAATCTCAGATTGCAGTATTGAAGTTCAGTTTATTGCCTGACAGTTTTCTGCAGTGGTTCTGTGCAGACACACTTTAGGAGCTGAGGTAAGATTGTCTATGCCATGTGAAATTATGAAATAAGATGGTTGAAAAGCCCTGTGATTCTTGTAGAGAATCCTTGTTAAAGGAAGTAGAGAAAACAGCTCTGAAAACACCCTTTGAAGCGTGTCACTGCTGGGGCTCTTTATGTTTACCAAGAGAAATTGATCTTTGATATTCTTATGCTGATCTTTACTCCATTGTAAACTCACTTTACTCCATCTTTACTCACTCCCAAGAGTTCTTTGCATTTTATCTTTGTCCTACAGAAATTATTCTTCATGGGCTTCTTCTTTTTATATATTTGATATTTACCACTGTAGGTATCTAAATATCATTTGGTTGCTATGTTGCCATGAATTGTTTCTAAGTATTTAATGCTGAAGTCCCTTATTTGTGAATTGTGATGCAGCTTTCTAAACGAGCACTTTATTGTGGGTGCATCAAAGGAGCCACAGGAAATCTGTGCAAGTTCTAGATGCAGACCCAAAGATTCAAATGTATTGCCCAGATGTCCTGTCTGGAATGAATCCTACAATTTAACCTTTCCATCATTCTGCAGCTGATCAAAATGCAGATTACCCCACACCCATATGTTACTTAATGCCAGATTTATTTTAATTTAATTGATCAAAAAGTTTTTGTGCCATCCAGATGATGCTCAGATTTACGAGCAGAGCTCAATTAAAAGTTCATATTTTGTTTTTCAGAGCAAATGTTGATATAATTTCTGGTTAGCAAAATTATTTATTTATTTACGGAATAACTTTGTCCTTTGTCTATAAACTGGATAATATATGCAAGGTTTGGGGGAATAATCAAATCTGACCTTTTTCTAGTTGGTTATATTAGTGAGGTAGTTGATGTCCTTTTCTTGAAAGGCCAGAACTAGAGCAAAAACCTGAGATAAGTAACATGCAGTAGTTTGGTGCATTTGTATTTGCCATGACTTTGCCAATCTTCATTTCTTTCTTCTATGTGAGCTTATATGTTCTTATATCATTTTTCTAGACACTGTAATGAAGTTAAAAATGTATTTGCCTAAACACTAGAAGGCACAGAAGTTCCATTGTCCCCAGTAAAGCTCAGAGTACAAAGTAAAGCTTGTCCAAGGAGGGAGACAGCCAGTTAATCCTACACGAGTAATTCAGTTATCATGCTCCTGAAGCCAGTTAAAAAACAGCTTTCTGAAATATCTGATACTGTTGTAAGATGTGATACTGTGTGATTTGACTGTACTGACACAGCAAATTTACCTGGGGGCCTCATCAAAAACTCTCTGAATTAACTGCAAAAGTTTCTCTTGAATTCATAACTCTTTGGTCAGGACCACAGGAAAAAGATGTCCTAAAACGTTCATGTGCACATTCCAAAACTGGTCCAGTGCTATCAGAGTATTTATCTGTGTTTTGAAACTCATCAAAAGTATTCAACTCTTTGAGTTACAACTTCTGTTTCTGTGAGTCTCACAGATACACCAGACTACACCTGTAGTGTTTGTTTCTTTGTGTAATTGTCATTGGTCCATTGTAACATCAGAAAAAATGTAGATAAAAATTACATTTTCTCAAGACAAACACTGTATTTTGTAGCTTTTCCAAGCAGTCATTATCAACATGTGACCATATTTCTGTACTGGCACAGTAGAGTAGGAGATTGACAGGCAAAATTTTGATATAATCTATTGTTTCAGTTTATATTTGTCTACATGTGCCCGATTTTTTTTGAATTCCAGCCTAGGTCTGAAAACATAGCTATATAATAGGTTCAGAACTTTCTATCCTTCATTTTTATGTCAAATATTCTCCTCAGTTAAATTGATGCAAGGATGATCACATCTGTTACTAACAGTACAAGCTTTACTAACACCAAAAGAAATACAGGTATTTAAAAAAAGTTAGAACACTTTTTCTTTAGCTGCAAATATCTATTCTCAAATGATAACTTTAAATAGAAACAATTAAAATTTGCTGTAGTGGTATTTCATATTGCTCTAGTTTCCTCTTTTGTGGAAAGAGGAGATGGATGATGCTGATGATTGCAGGGACTAAATTTCTAACAGTTCACTCTGCCATGCTTTTGTCTTGCTGTTCATAGTCCTGACCTTTCCTAAGACTTAATCACTTACTGCAGCACTGTGGCTGGAAACCTGCATGGAACCAAGTAGTTTTACCAAACTATCAGCTTATGCTGAATAAACTTGAATTTCTACCATTTTGGCAGGATATTTCTCTCTGTCTTTCTCAATCTTTTTTTTTTTCTTTTTGTTTTACACCATAATAAATGAGTTTCAATATAAAAAATTCCCATTAAATGATCTTTAAGGAAAGAAAAAACCAAACCCTGTGACATGCATGGATGCACACCCCTGTTCTTGCTAGCTGCATCTTGCAAGGTTCATCTGACATCACTTGTACCAAACACAGACAGTTCTTAGGAGCAGAGATGGGAAATTACTGTGAGATGTTAAGTGCTGTTAATCTCACCAGGAAAGCAACTGTCTCAATAACTCCAAATGAAAATTGCTCTCACAGGATCAGTACCCCAGTCTATATTTGTCTTGAAAGTATTTGTTGAAGAGCTCCTTTGCTGTCTTTCTGCGAGGCTCACCTGTTTCCCAGTGGAATCTTTCCACTCCGAGGATGTCACTTCAGCTGCTGAATGGCTTCTTTGAATCGTGTTTAATCTCTCAGCTTTAGCACAACAAAGAAATCGAATCTACAAGAATGGCTGTCCTTATCACTTGCACTTCATTTGTAGGGAGCTAAAGGGTTCTCAGCAGAATAGACAGGGTTAAATGATACTCATTTGGGGCAGGGCTGGGTGTGGAGAGAGAGACCAAGTCCTCCTTTTTAGGGAGAGCCCAATGGGATGTTTGCTCTTGCTTAGAGCGCTCTGTGCCAGCANCAAACCAGGCTTCTCAGCAGAATAAACAGGGTTAAACTAATTTGGGGCAGCCAGGCCAGGGCTGGGTGTGGAGAGAGACCAAGTCCTCCTTTTTAGGGAGAGCCCAATGTGATGTTTGCTCCTGCTTAGAGTGCTCTGTGCCAGCACAGGGCCAGCCCTGCTCATCCCAAGCCCTTGCCCAGCCACAGCNGCCTTGCCCAGCCTCAGCTTTGGCTTTCCAAGGTTCTGCCATGGGGGATCCCGAGCTTGGCACCTGCAGCAGCCTCCTGCCCCAGGCAGCTGGGCTGCAGCCAGAGCCTCTCCTGTTCCCAAGCACAGCCTCTCTAGGTAAAACGAGACCTGGAGCCTCTTCAGGGAATGGAAGGAGTTTTTGTTAGGCTGCAGGAAACAGCTTCAGCCTCAGGGCTTACAGGAGCCTGGGAAATGAGCGCTTCTTGGTGGTGTTGGTGCTGAATATTCAGTGGGATTACGGGTAGCACATGAACATGCTCTTTCACAGTCAGGGATGGGTTGCAGGAACACTTATCCGTAATGTTCAGGGAATGTTACAGGCGTCCACAGAGCCAGACTTACAGAAAATTCAATTAGTCTTAAAAAGTAAAAAAAAAACTGTCTGGTTTATACATTTTCTCATTGAAACACTGTCACTCTTGATCCCTCCCCAACCTCTTCTCTTTTTGGGATGGAAGCAGTATTGTAAACACAGTGTTAATGCCACACATTGGCTCTAGAACACTTGCCATTATTTTCTGGACCACAATAGTAAGATACCTACTTACCTAAAAGAAAAAATCCACTCTCATTAAAGTATGAAAAAGCATTTAAAGCATTGTGCTTCTTATATCCTCTCTGTGGTGACATTCTCCCTTCAGTATTTTATTTTCCTGTTGCAAGCACCAGGAAAGATGTTTAATTGCATCCCTCTCCTTTCATTTTTCTCTGTCTTTCAGGTAAGAACATATACCTGACATTAGGGTAAATCTGTACAAAGTGCACACAGAGGAAAGAAGCTGCATTTCTCCTTGAATAGCATCCCAGTTGTCATTGATGAAGCATTCTTTTCCTCTAGAATATGCAGTCTTTATTCCATTTGCATCTTTACTTAAATTAAGAGTTAAGATTCAACTGGAATATCTGAACTGAACTCTCTTCTCACAGCTATATTAGGAAGGGGTGAGAAGTTAGACTTATTTTATGTGATGATGGAACTCAAGTTAGGCAAAGATTCTTGATCCTGCATTGTTTTATTGAGTAAAGAGAGCAGTCAGACAAAAAAGAAAATACAGCATGAGTACTTTTACCTCTGCCTTGTTCAGCCTTGCTAAATGAATGTTTTGAAGAGTGGTAAAGATTTCATAGTGATTGGTGTAGCAAAAGCTGGAATGTTTTTTGAGCAAGCCTAACCCCTAACAAGTTAGGGGATACTTGATCAAGCCCATTCCTTTGTTAAAGCATTAATAAATGCCTGGTGTATTAGAGCAGATTTTTGAAGGACACCAAATACATTTTAGTATCATTAAGCATTTTAATGTTTGACACATCCATGCATTTTTGTGATGGGAAAGGAACAAAGGTTGGAGAGAACACATTTTCAGTCTCCAGCATGTAATGTGCTTTTCTTTAAGCAAGTGTGAAGATACTTTGAAATAAGTAATGGATCTAAGCATCTAGACCTCTTCCCTGCCAGCTTAAAGAACAGCCAAGTAATGCAGACTTGAGTTGTAAATCTTCATTTAACTTGAGGGATTTTTTACTGCTAGCAACAGCCTACAAGGGGGAGATGCTGGTATAATTTGGATAATCTGTTTAGAAACTTTCCCAGGTTTTGAGCAAGTTGTTCTATTGTTTTTCTGCAAAATTGCTGGGTCTGTAAGTGCTTGTTTTGTGCAGCTTTCAGAGCAATGAGGATCTAATTGAACCTTGAATTTCTGTCAGGTATGCTTCAGAAAGCATTCTTCTTTTCAGAAACCTTATTGAATGGAGTTTGCTTGATGTATTTGTAAAAGACAAAGTTACAACTTCAGATGTGACAGTGATGTGAGTGGTGTTAATACATGTGCCACCAGTGTTCCTGTGATACATGCAGGCATCCCAGCACTAGCATTCTTCCAAGAGAGTGTTTCAACTTCCATTTTAGGAGACTACAGTAATTTGTTTTTGGAATAATTATAATGTCAGGTGATATGGCAGGTGTCACTGTGTCTCCACTTATTTCTGAAAGTTTTCACAGCCTAGCAATAGTCATTGTTTTTTTGTGTTGGCACATATCTACAGTGAAGTTCAGTTCAGATATGTGGATATTGTAAGCTCTCCCTAATTTGCAGAACTTGCTTTAAGTTTCATTTATCACAAAAATTAAATCTGTAATTACATTGGTAGCATAACTGAGGTCGAAATTAATCTGTGATCCTAAATGTGGTTTAGTAATATAAAGTATGCAAGGTATATTTGAATTTTACCAGACTATTTTATAATTTGGCATTCGTGTTAAACAGCTGCTACCTTGAAGTGTATCAATTTGCTTTACACAAATTTAAAAAAGGGTGGGAAATAGTTCAGACACTATTCTGTCACCGTCTGCACTTTCTCCACAAATTACAAACATGTGCAACTGCCTATTTTAATACAAGTTTTCTTGGGCCAAGAGGTTTTCATCTTTGAGAAACTCCATGTTACAATTTACCTACCCCAAAGGAATCGGATGACAATCTGATTTAATGTAACTTCAGATTTGAAGTAACAATATTACAATATACATTCCTCTTTTATATGTTTTTTTAATGTACTATATATGGGTTGAAGACATTTCTCTGTAAATGTTTCCAGATGAAATATATCATCTTCTAGATGCACAGATAGGCACAGTAACTCCAAACTAAATCAAGAACTTACCCCAGTGTAAATTCGAATGACAGAAATAGACAGATGTAATGTATAACTTCCAAAAAGCTTTTATTTTTCTATGCAATTACCAGAAATTAAATAACAGAAGACTGATTCAGCAAAGAAGCTGAGTGAAATTGCCAATAAGAGGTTGGTAAATACAAATTTTGCATATTGAATTTTATTTAAGCAAATTAGTTTTGCATATTTATCTATCCATCTCTGTCAGATCTCAAAATAAAATCAACTGCATTGCTTAGCTGTTAAAAACCCCAAATGGTGAAGTCTCACAAACATCTACTCTTACTTTAAAACTGTCAAGCTGTTATAGACCCTCAAAGTTTTCTGTAACCCCCTGACCACTGAAATTTGGTCTGTCATTTTCTATTGCAGTAACTAATTTACTTACGAAGAATTTGGTTTTAATCTGAGTCTATTGAATCTTGAGCTCTTCGTTCAACATTGTTTTTATGATTATTTTTTCCAGAAAAAGCCCCCTTCTTTTCCAATACAATGTGTTAGGAAACAGAAGGGGTTGGATAATGATTCCAGTGAGGTAACCTGTAATTGCCCTGACAAAGGGTTTGCAATGGGGTGATACCTAAATGCATTTCACACATGAGCTGCACATTTATCTGTGGGTAAAGCTCCCTGTGACACACAAGTGAACATCACTCTCCCACCTCACACAGGTCTTCTGATTGTTTTCTTTTTCTTTCCTGTTAATGTGCTGATGCAGTCCATCTTCACAAATCTGATCAATCTTTGCCAAGTATGTCCCAGGACCATTTGGAGTTACAGCATGCATGGATAGGCATGGGAAGTGATTCTAGAAGTAGCAAAGACTTGCAGTAAAGCTGACAAGGAAACCTGGAGGAATGCTGATCCCATTCATGATGCTTTTCTGTAGGAAGCTCAAGCCTGTCAGACAGTTAATAGCAAATCTCATGCTTTTCCAGTGTAATTGTATATATTGTGAACTGTTCCTTTTTGGAATCAGTGGGAAATGCTGTATTCATTGGCTTGAATCCATGGTGCTGTACCCAGTCTAATTTGGATATTCCTACTCATCCTAAGTGGTGCCTTAATTTTGGTAAACATAAGTAGGCTCTCATACAACATTTGTGCAAGGTACTGGGACTCCTGTGTAGTATTTTGACTTAAAAAGAATGAAATCAAAACTATTGTTATAAGAATTAAACTCAATTGACTAATTCTGAAGCTCTAAAGTGAATAAAAATTATTTTTAAAATGATTTTTTTTTCCTAGGTAAGTGGGAAGAGTAGAGAGGGAGACTTGGTCAGTTTATGAGAGTGAACTTGCTCTTAGTTTCCTTCTGTTTTGTCAGTACCAGAGAGAGATAATATAAAGGGAAACAGGTTTCCAGGAGAGGGATCTGCTATAAACCATAGCAAGCTCAATTTATTGAATGATGTATCTCTGTGTGTGAGGCTTTAGGTGATGTTCTCATGTTCAAATGAATTAAAGCAACCTGTGAGCTCCTGTAGTCTGTGTGCCAATTAAAGGGTGAGCCAAGCTCACTGTTGTGACAAGCTTTGTCATGATGCTGGGGAAAAAACCATTGGCAGAATTCTGCAAATGTTTGCTGCAGTAAATGTGAGTGCTGAGCATTTTGGAATTGCCTCAGCTGGCATCTTCTGTGCTTTTTTGTGTGAGTCTGAGATGGGCTGGTTGTCACAGCTCTTACCTGGAACTGGAGAATTGGAGCTCAGTTCTCTGTGCTAATGTATCATTACCTGTGTTTGTTCCCTTAGATGTTAAGGGAAGAGGGCTGTAGTTTGTTCTTTTCCTTTTATTCTTTGGAAGGGATAAACACTTTGAAGGTTTTGGAGTATTCCTGTATTATTTTAATGGAAGTCAGAGAATTTCCCTGATGGTTGTGCAGACACTGGACTCTGTTTTTTGCTTGGAGGGTGACCACCTTCTCTTTGCTTCCAGAATATAAAAATTTGGTATCTTCTTGTGATCACAGATATCTGTCAACTTGTCTAAGCTCAATAAAGCTTGTCAGGCCATTAGAACAGCCTCTAAGAGAAGAGATCAGTAAAAGGAGTTGCCTTGGAATTTCCTGAAAATTGCCACCAAATTAGCAAATTATTCTTCAGGTTTTGTATGGGCTACATTAATCAGTGTGTCATTTTGGCTACAAGTTTGACAGCTTCTGTCACAAAGGAAAAATTCAGTTTCTGGCCTTCATCTCAGAGAAGTTTTTAAATTGCCTGCTATGACCTGGAATCAGGAAAGGAAAATCAAATTCTTGCCTGTATTGAGATTGCCCCCTCTGCCTCCCTAACTTTGCCTGTGTTCTGAATCATGACAAGTGCTCTGACTATTGTCTGCTCCCAAACACAGATTTGCTGAAATAAATTGCTTAACTTGAATTATTTGAATTCATTAGCTCTTAAATCCTAGTAAATCAAAAGTAGGAAAGCAAGAAAAGAAGCAAAAAAAAAAAAAAGTTGCTATCATATTTTGAGACACAATTTTACCTAATCCCTGAAGAATGAAAACTTAGTGAAATCATCTAACCAAGTGTGATCCCAAATCCCTACAGTTGTTCATTTAACTGTGAGGCTAGAAAAGGGGAATACACTAGGATGTACCAAAACATGCTTCCAACAACCTCATTACAAGAGAGGTTCCAAGTTCAATCACAATAACTGGTTATGAATTTGTCCTCTTGCTCAGTTATGCCAGAGCCATATTCAACAGTGGTGTGATTTTAATGTTCTGTGTAACTGTCCCATGACACACAGAATATGAAGGACATTAAAAATGTAATTTAAGTTCTGGAAGCCCTCATCCTGACTTACCTGCTCATGTGGATTTGTGTCCTCATTCTCTTCAGCTGATGCCTTTCAGACTCTCCTGGATGATCACAGGCACCTCCCCAGCTGAGCACTTCCTGCTTCCTCACACTTCTGTGGAGCTCTGACCCTATAATTTTGTAAAAATTTTGTAATCAGACATCAATGTCTGATTGTCATAATTGTGTGCCTGATTTGCATTCAGGATTACCAAGATTGTGCATGTCAATGAGGTACATGAGTCTACAATTAGATATTGCACATTCTGGTATTTGCACATGGAAATTGCACAGTTGCCCAGGAGTGTTTGTGCACACAGATAACCCAGATAACCCAGTCAAACATGGGCTCCAAAATGATAGCAAAAAGAGACTGAGAGAAACCAGTTTATTACTGAAAAGAGCTCTTTAAGCTGCAAAGTCGAAGTATGCTTTGTGGCCCATTAAGAACTGGGGACTCCTGCTTTTTGAGATCTGTTTGGATTCTGAAAGTTACTGAGAGTGGAATTATGGTGGTTTTTATCTCATTCTGAAATCATGTCTTCTTTTTCTTTAAACTGATATTTTAATGATATAAGTCTTGCCCTGACATTTTTTCTCTGGTTGGGTTGAAATACCCTTTTCTGGTTTTCACTTCTTTTGTACTTTTTACCCAGTTGTGAAGACTGAAAAAGCACTTCAAAAAAACATTGCTTTCCTTGCTATTTCCCATCACAAAAGTCTTCATTTTCTTCTTCCAAATTAATAATCTTGTCTTCTTGTGTAGAACAGTTTTTAATAAGTCTAATATTAATATTGACAGTGATAAACTGCATTTATACTTCAGTGACTTAATGATTAGAATCTACCATCTTTTAGAGCTATGTACCCTCAAAGCTAAATTTCAGAAATAATTGTTTTTATTAAGTATCAGATACCAAAATACTAGAGGGAAAATAATTTAAAATGATACACAATTACTATATGAAGTGAAAAGAAAATATGAAGATCTATAAATAGAAACACAAACAACCAAAACAAAATGATTTGATTGAATAAGTAGCCAAAAGTAGATGAAAAATGCAATGCCTTTGCCTTATTATTGTACTAACACATCTTCAGTTTAGTGTTACTTCAAAAGTCAAAAAGGATTAACTGGTGTTAATTAGTGTATGTGGTCATTTAAGCCTAAGAATTGGGTGTAAAGTATTCAGAAATCCTGAATCACCCCCAGGTCTGTTGTAAAACATTGTGACAGATGAAACCTTCTTGTTCATGTTGCAGCATTTCAGGGAACACCTTGACAAACTTTTTGCAAAAGGAATTGGAATGCTGGACATAGCTTTGAATGAAGCTTTCAACATGCTCAATGAAGTAAGTTCATGATTTTCAGATGCTTTTTCTTTTTCTCCTCCTTCTTATTTTTACCTCTTTTCAACTGAGTCCATATTATTGAAAAATGCTTTAAAATGTTTCCTAAAGTGTAATCATGTATTTTGTGGTAAAAATACTGAAGTGTGTCAGTGTGCTGGAACATGAAAAAAACTCATCTAAACTAAGTAGAAAAATGTCTTTTGATTGAAAGATGTAGCTTGGAAATAAGAGCTCAAACCCAAATATTCTCCATAAAAGTTAGACTTGACAAGTGTGCCTGCCTTTATGCTGTGTGATCCTAGATTAATTAATGGTTCTCATTCCTGTGTATTCATCTTGAAGGGCAATATTGATTGATTCTTTTCCAGGCATAAAATCCTAAAATGAAAAAAGGAGTATCTTCTTCCACCCACTGCTCATGTGTTCAGTTAGACAGTGTGGAACTAATGCCTTCATGTGGTGCATGCCAAAAATGACAATGGGAAAAGGTGCATGAAGTGAAGGACCCTGTAGGATGTTTTTGGAGGTTTTATTAAGAATTGTGGGCACCAAATAGAGTCTTGGGAACCAGAAAAACAGTGTGAGTGCCTCAATGCAAGAGATGTTCTATACTAATTCTCCAAATTCATGTAAACTGAAAAAAAAAATCATATTGCAGGAAATGAAGACTTGAAACAAGAATCTGTTTTGCTTTTGTTTAAAATCTGTGAGGTAACTGAAGTTATAAAGATGAATGTGGTATAGGAATCTCATAAGGCACTGATATTCTGAGAATAAAGGGATCTGACATCCCATGTGCTGAATTGTGCCCATGATGAGAGATCTGTAAAATCATGATGGGCTATGCTACATGAATGTTCAGCTCCCTTCAAGGTGCTGGATTGATTGCTTCTATTTATACTTTGAAAGGAAGTACAATAGGTTCAATCCTTCTTGCATATAAACTTGCAGAAATGCCAGCCTAAACATCTTTTTCATTTTACACAGGAATATCTGCAAAGTCTCTGGGAGATTCAATTAAGCAGCCTAGGCTAGAGGAAAAGCTGTGAAATCTCCCCTTAGAAGAGTGCAGCAAACCATTTTCCACTTAGACTCAGGATGTGATCTCTGTGTGCCAGAAGCCTGTTCTTTGAATTATGGGTTAACTAAGGATGTCTTTTCTTCATTAAAAAAAAAAAAAAAAAAGTGGGTGAATGGGAGGGGGAAGGAGTGGGTGGTGGTGTAGGAAAGGGGAAAAAAAACAGAGAAAGCTTTGTGTTACACAAATTGTCTATAAAGATTCTGGTTGGATTTTAAAATGGTTCAGGGGTTACACTAATTAAAGTCAGTCAGTTTTGCCTTGCAATTACCTTTCAATATTTGCTATGGTTGTCAAGACTTGAAGATGTTTGCTACTGATATCTTTGAAAAGCATGTTTAAAAATCCACTTCCAAATTCTTTCCAATCATCAATTTGTGCAGTGTACATTGTACAGGGTAAGAATGCAGAAGACACCTACCATGTCATGTGACAACTGCAATTATCTCTTTTGGTGACAAATGTGCTCTTTGCAGTGATTACCTTTAAAAAAAATCATAGCCAATTAAATAAAATTCTGTGACATTTCAAAGACTGTTAATCACAACCAAATGCTGTAAATGTCAGGATGCATTGAAATTTTTGCTGCTAACTGATGAATCACTGAGTTAATTGTAGTTCATCATAAGCTCCTTGTCATTGTTATTATTATGGAAAGCACTTTCATCACTCTTGCTATTCAATAAAATTAAAAGTTTTAGACAAATATGAGAAGATATTACTCATCAAAGTATTTGAATTTAATCTCATTCTTCAAAATATTCAGATAACTGTGTAGAATAATGCAGATGCATACTGAGTGGTGTTTTAAAATAAATGTACAAAGGCATTTCCCCTTCATTAATTTCTCTTTTAAGATACCTCGCCATTTTTAAAATATGTTGTCCATGTGAGGAAGATATCCCTAAACAAAGTAACTTCACCTTTATGAGCAAATAATGGCTGTAGGATCATGAAGGAATCCTACTTTAATAATTCTGGTTCTGGTTAAAACTGGAAACCTGTCATGATGGGAGAATTTTAAGGAGGGACTTTCTTGCAAATCACACAGAGAAGAGTTTCCACCCAGGCAGTCATCACAATCCAGTTAACTCTGTAAATCCACATGAGGTGCCCTTTAAGGCAGAGTGTTTCTGTTTGATGAAAGAGAAGCTGATCTTGAGGAGAGATGCAGGTGACAGAAATGGTTGTTGAGTGTGGCTGTGGTTACTCAGATACCAAAATGTGAAGGCAGAAAAGACAGAGGACTTCTGGAACCCACCATCCACCCTTTTGTACTGCAGGCATTTCTGAAAAGATGAAATTTTTAGGAGAACATTTTAGAAATCAGAGTAAATGGAGACACAGGGATTCAAAGGCTGAGCACCAGCTGCAGAATGAAGAGATCAAAGCTCACATTATGACTCAGTCCAATGTGTTTGCTCTTTGACAGCAGAAAATCCCATTTGTCTGATGAAGCTTCCTTTGCATATGCCAGAGGGTTGCTGATTGCTGTCTGAGTACCTGTGCTCAAGCACTGCACTTCAGCAGTCTGAATTACTGACATGTATTCATTTTGGTAATAGCAGAATCTCAGAATGTATAAATATGAACTGGGTTCTTCCAGATAAATATTTTAAGGGAAATAGCATATGGAATGTAATCCTGAGTGAATATGAATGAATGCCATATGAATAGTCATATGTCTCTCTGTGAGTTGTGTATCTCCTGTGCTCCACAGGAAAATCATCATTCATTACTTCTTTTTGTGTAACGTGTTCTTTTAAAATGATGTTTAAATCAAAGCAAACCCTATAGATGCATCAATATTTATCATCTATCAAAATGTGGGGAGTGCCATTTTAATTTTGGGTAGTGCCATATTTATGTATGTTTCTTATTTTTCAATTCACTGAGAACATAACATCTATGATAAAGTGTTTGCAGCCTGAATATTTTTGACTTTTAAGGATGCTAGAGATGTGACAAAATCCATGTTTATCCAGTGTGATCCTATCCATCTTCATCTAACAGGAATGTGCTGTTCCTAATGATGGTTTCCTTCTGCAGTTCAATCACACAGGACAAGGAAGCATTTGCAGCCAAGCCATCATGTTGATCACTGATGGAGCTGTGGACACATATGATACAATATTTGCAAAATACAACTGGCCAGACAGAAAAGTGAGTATGGCATCACCTTTACTGAAACCCAAAGCTTCATATCCAAGTGTAGGTCTATTGCAAAGTCAGTAACAATCTCTCTAATGAGCTATAAATGATTTTGGATGCCTAATTAAAAAAAAAGAAAATATGCTTATATGGTATTGCCTGAGGATAGAGAGGGCCTTTTGCTGTGGTAATGAACCTAAATCAATAAGATTTAAAGGTACTGTTTTCCTCCAGGTNTAGAGGGCCTTTTGCTTAGGTCAATAAGAAATAAAGGTACTGTTTTCCTCCAGGTTACATTTTTGAGCATTATATGATTCTTCCCCTAAAACACATCATTAAGCAGAAAAAAATTTACTTTTTCTCCCAAAATACACATTAATAATTACATTTTTTTTAGGCTAAAGATGGGTATGTACTGTGGACGGTGAGTGGCTTACCATGACAGGAGAAAGAGGAGATACAGTACTCAATATTTTTAATTTCTTCATTTGGCAGCGTGAGGGCTAGAGCTGACAGTTATTTAGATTTTATTAAAAATGTATTGACTCTATTGATGTGTATAGAGAAATTTGCCCAGAGTTAAATCACCTTGTTATATAACATGTGGAAATTTCACAGGGGGGCAGAAATGCCTTGAATTTACCTGAAGCTCTAGTGGGCCTTGTGTCTCTATGTGAAATAATTTTCTTCTACATTTTATATTCTGCCAGAGCAAGTTTTAGGACTATTTTAGGACATTTTTGTAGTTCTTTGCCATGTTATATGCTTGTGGAAACAACAACCATACATTTTGAAGTGCAGTTTGAGCAAGTAATTGATTAATATGACTGTGCTGCATGAGGTTCTGGATTCTGTGGAAAAAAAGGGGTTGTCTTAATTTTCAGCTTTCAGTCATGTTTTTCTATGATAAAATTCTGTTTATTTCCTGAGTGACTTCTCTATCTCTGTTTTATGCAAACAGTTTTGTCCCTTTGGAAAGAAAGCCTAAAAGCTGAAAGTTTTGTGGCCAGTCCTTCCTCTCCTACTTGATGGGATACTGTCTAATTTAGGTTCTCAAATATTCCATGAGAACATTTTATTTTCTTTAGCAAAAACTGGTGTTAAAGGGCATTCACAGATCCTCTCAAAAGGATGTGCCTCTGATGTGCTGTGTTTTCTGACTCTTTGGAGTTAGCTGCTCTCTTAAGAAGAAGAGAGGAGACTCTTACCATAAGAAATCAGCAAGGAAAGAATTCTCTGAAAGAGTCAGCTAAATATCTTCACCAAAACATGTGTTGTGTATCTTTCATGTGCTGCTCCACAGCTCTGTCTGAGATAACAGTGCTTAGCACAGCTGCTGCAAAAAGCAGCAGGAGAGGTTTCCTTTGGGAATTCTTCTGCAAAGGCCTGGCATGAAGAGTCCTGCCTTGTTTAGCAAGGACCTGGTGTCTGGGGAGCAGCTTTTAGTTAATATGCAATATTCTACTTAACTCTTCTGAAAATATCTAATGTAGTAATACAGCCTTGTAAATTGTATTTTAAGAAACATGTATGGAAAAAAAAATCAAATCAGTTTTTCCTCTTTTCAGCATGAGAAATGTAAAAGATTTCCATATGTATGCTTTAGTGCATTAGAGTTTTGAATGACTTTGTTGGATCTATAAACATCACATGTTTGAATGTCTTTGTTGGATCTATTATTCTAGAAAAGAAGGCTTGTTGAAAATGCAATATCCTTCATATTTGCAGTGCCAGTGTGCCTAGAAATGAGACATGCCATGCACGTGGAATTCACTGCCTTTGCATTGCACCCTCTTTATTCTCTCCAAAGCTGGTTTTTATATTTATAAATCACACCTTTGATCTGCTTGATAGTTCTTTTTCACGTACATTTTTTCCCTATTATTAATGTGTTGTCCTCCCATCTTTGTTACAATTTATGTTTTTCCTGTATTTTGATCCTGGGGTGCACAGTGATGGAAAAGGCAGGACTCTAATTGAGGTAAATTCTGAAGTTTCTGTTTACCTCAATTACCTGGTCAGCAAAGTAGCAATTTCAGTTATAGTTGATCTAATATTAGATAATAGAAATAGTTTATAATCAGTTGCAACATAAGCATCTTGTTCTCCTATAGAAAGGTAAAATATCTTTACACAACTGTGAAGACTTCAAAAGTTTGTCAGTGAAAATCTCTAAAAACAGAGACTAAAAACTTCCAGAATATAAACAACAATTCATATTTTCTTCCTTTTCCCAAACCATTTATATCTTTGTAAAACATTGTCTTAAAAACAATATATGTATATATAACGTAAAAGGGGAAAAGAGCACTGTATTACATATTCTTGGAGATATATGCTGCCTAACAACTGATTAAATCATCTTCCTTCTGATAATGGATTAAAATAAAATTGTGTTGCAGCCATTAGGAAAGAGAATAAAATGGCTCAAGTTAAATCCCCAACGTGGTTTAAATTAAGCAATTGAGTTTTTGAATGAAATCAACCTTATTTTTTTGTATGAACTAGAAAATTATGACCATCAAAAGACTATTAAAAATTATCTTTTGGGCTGTTTCCTTGAAAGAAGGAATGCTTCCATTTTACCAGGTTTTTTATGATTCTCTGTCTCCTTCAGCAAAACAAAAAGAAATCCAAAATATTTCCCCATGTTTCCTTAGTATCTTCTGCTACTTTAAATGTAAATGTAGTAGATGCTATTTTTATAACACACTGTATTTTATTGATATGACCACTTGTTAACAGCATTTTCCTTTTCTTTATGAGGCCATACAAGCAATCTCAAGGAGCTGATTCTCACACATTAGAAATGAGTTTGTGCTATATACATGATTTTTCTCATTCATGAAACCTACATTCAGTACTTTCAGAGTTCTGGGATTCATTCAAGGCAGCTTTGCCACGTGAAGTACCAAAAAGGGAATAATTAATCCACAAGAGTAAATAAATCTGCACACCTCACTGAAAAGCCCAGCTTTTCATCATGTAGCAGAATAAGTAAATAGAAGTAATAGTACCAAGGAAGTGTTTTTTTTCAATGAGAGCTATAATATAGTTATTTTTTAAGATGTCCTATTTCAGGAGAAAGCCTTTTAAGTCTCAAAATATTTTTTGATGCCAGTTGTACCAGAACCATGCTTTTATTCTATGTTACTGCTCCTACATTGAGATCCAAATGCATTATCAGAAACCAAACAAAACACTGCTCTCAGGTATTTCTCTAGGTCCCTTATTCTAATTTAAAAGGATGAAAGGCTGTGGTTAGGGGAGGCAGGCAGATAGATGTGACTACATGGAAAGATAACACTTCAGGTCTGCTTCCTGAAGATAATACCACTGATGATCTTAAATAAAACTGTCCTACTTCCTTTCTCTTGGAAAATTCCAACAATTACTAATGGAAAATTCCATGAAGATTAACTTTGTAAATGTTGCTGAAATGCCTCAGCACATCAAAAATGAAATTATTATGAGATTAGAGATATTAACAGAGCTTCAAGCTTTGTTAGATTCTCAGCTGAAAGCCATTTTAATCACTAATTGAAAATCAGTAAACTTGGAACAGAAAGTATCTACTTCAATATTGCTTAACATATTTTGTCATTTTAAATACAGCAAGACTGTTCTCAGAATGTTGTGATACTGCAAAGGGAAATAATGCAGAAATTCTCTTGCATGAATGGGAGAGGGAACAATTTCAAACCCTATTAACCCACTGGCAACTCCATGAAGTCTCGTGATGTTTTTTCTCCACTGGCTAAAATGACCCAGTGCCTGCATATTTGAGGGTCTTTTCCTCTCCTCCATTTCCCTCATTTTTTTATGTGGCTGTCAAGTTCTACACTTTTACAAAACCCATCTACTCCTTGTTTTGGTGAAGCCCAAAAGCATTTCTACAACCATGACTGAGAGCAGAGTTTAAAATCTCATTGGGATCAAGGGGAAATCAGTATTTCAGTTTGGGTAGAGACTTCCAGTGTTCTTCTCTCACGTGGGTCAGTGCAGCACTCAGCTGGGCAAGGAGGATGCCAGCTTTGGTGACAACCAGGAAGATTTCTGTTCCCTTGGCCTGAGAGGTCTTTGCTTCATGGTGTTGTACCATATGTGGAATCTGGAAAAGAAAGCAAAGGAATCATTGAATCATTTGAACTTTATCCTCCCCTTTGGGTGTGTCTTTGAGTCTGAAAAGCATTTGCTTTCATAATTATGTGAAATGGCTATATGCTATGGTAGATCTATGCAAAACCAGAAGCACTAATTCCTTACTAAATCAAATCAAATAGAAACCAAAATCCCACCTAAAGTTTCCTCATTTTCTAGAATCAAATCCAGCTAGAGAATCTGGGATAAAAATACCTCTGTATCCAGTTACCTTGTTAGTTATTCTGCAGCTTTTCCTTTTCTGGGCAAGGAACAGGGAATAGAACTTCATCTGTCTGTGTCCTGTTATTCTGAGGGCTCTGGGTAGAATTAACTTTGCATGGCACAGAAATATTTTCTTTATGCTTATGGACCATTACAACAAGGGAGAGATTTAAGATGGTTTCTATCACTGCTAAGACTTCAAGTAGGGTGAATATAAAGCACAACTGCAATAACATCTTTATTCCAACTGCCAAATGATTATGGTGTAGAAAGACCTAACAGCCAATGGTGCTTGTGTCTGAACAAGTCTGTGAACTGTTGAAATTACAATATAAATAGTTCCATGACTTAGATCTGCTTTACAGAAAAAAATTCACAGTCTGGCAGGTCTCTGGATCTATATACAGTATTTAAAATCATGATTGAATCCAGAAAGCAACACCTTAAAATTTGCTGGATTTGGATTTGGTTTCATAATAGAATATTAGATTTGCAGGCAATAATAATCAGTAAATAGCTCCTTAATTATGTGGGACTTTCATGCATACTTTCACAGGATCAGTATTTATAGTACATTTAATCATATATGGGTTTCTTAAATATTTAAGAAAATACTTGGTCATTCTCACCTGGTGAGAGCTGGTCACTTGGTCACTAAAGTTCTTAATTTCAATCTGCTCATTTATATTATAGATCTATGAAATAAATATTTACATTTAATCTGCTTTTTAAAAAAATTGTTTTAACTAGAAACCTATTTAGTAAGTTTATTTAGTGATCCACAATCAGTTGGCTTCAGCTGCTGTATATATGAAATATATGTCTGAGCTTTGGGTATATGTAAAATTCCCCAAACATTTAGATTTTGCTATAGGACAGGAAAGGAGGCTTTCCTTACCCTCCTTTAGCAAAGGAGGATGAAAACATGGCATGTTTTCATTTTCTATGCCTGAAAACTATCCTAAAGAAATTAATGGTTGCTGTCAAAACAGGCTGCAGGGGAAGGGGCGGCCGCGTCCTGGCACCGCCGCGGTGGCAAATCATCCTTCCCTTGGTGTCTGCCATCCACAGGCTCACAAACCTCTCTGCAGCTCTTTCAGGCAGTGTGTAGCTCAGGAACGTGGCAATGCTGGCAGCACGGAGCATTCGTAGGGCAAATGGAATTCCTCATGTGCAGCCCTGTCTGGATGTCATTAAACTGCCTTTTTCCCCAAAAGTCTGACGTACTTGGGAGGCGGATGCTGTTTCTGCTGCACAAACCTTTGCTTTGTTACTGGTTATCTCTAGAACAAAAGAAGGTCCAGACACTTTATAGGCCTTTCAAGCTATGATGTAACTTCCATTAATGACTTATCTCTTTAGGCACTCCTGTAGTGTGATGAAAGATGGGGTATGAGATCAAACAGAAGTTTTTGATTTCAGGATAAAGAGAAAGAACTCCTCACAGCTAGATTCCTGCCCCAAGTGTGATTTCATTTGGAAAAAAAAAGTTTAAAAAAGGTTTTATTTTGCATTATTAATTCTCCTCTTAAAGAGAAAAATAGGCTGGTAGGTCCTGTTTCAGTGAGGATTTTTTTTGGTCAAAACTACCATAATGATTTTTACAAATTTGTCACTAGTATTTTTACTTGAATTCTTTTATATGACCTCAGAGTAGCTAAGACCTCTTCTTCAGTCACTTGTCAATTTAATTTGCCATGAAGAAATTTATCCTGCAGTGTTTAAATTGAAAAAATGGAGAGATGTTTTTTGTGAAGATCAGGGTAATTAAATATTATCCTCAGGGTATATATGGATTACCAGAGGAAGGATTACTGCTTCTTGTGTGCAGTCACTTGGCTGGAATCATGGAGGGGCTAATGCTTTCTGAATGTTTGAAGAATTTTAGATGGAAATGATAATTTATAGCCAATGAAAATGCATCTTCAAAGTGCCCTTACCATGCTAATATTTGTCTAATAATCAGAAATAGATACAAAAGTGAATCAGCCACGAGTCATACAGAACACCTTAAAAGTAAGGGACAGTCTAAAAGGAGAATAATCCACAATTTGAAATAGATGATACAAAGTACTCTTTGGGAACTCATGAATATCAGTAACACAAAAATTATTCCTTTTCCTTGTAAAAAACAAGTTAACTTTTATGTAGTATGTAGATGGAGAGAGGTCCAAAATTTGAGATAAAATAGGTGTCCATAAAACATGCCTGGATGACTACAAGTAATCACTATTTGTCCCTGGCATAAAACTTCTTGTTGCTGAAGTGTTTGGCTGATTGCCCTTATAACAAGAAAAACCAAAACATAATGATAAATATCATAATAAGAAGCTGATATAGTGTGGATTCTGTTCACTAAAAAAAAAACCCCAAACAACCAAACCTTCTCCTGATATTTTATGTGCTTTAAGGTCTCGGTTTTTAAAAACTAAGTTATCAGGCCAGAAGCAAGACAGTTAAAGAGGGGATGGTAATTGTTCAAATATGCCTGTTTTGTTCTGTGGGCTATGTCTATTCTTGAGGTAATGTTTTTTTTTGTGAAGAATTGTGTCATCTGCTTAAGGAAATGGTGAGATCATTTATTTCTTGAAGTTCTTTAACAGCATAATAAAAACTGTATTTTAGTTTGTGTGGTTTAAAATGAGAAATGCTGCAGTTATCCTAAAAGCCAGGATTCAGTTTATAGACTGTTTTTAATTCTCTTTATAATGTGTGCATCTTCTTAAACATTACAGATGGAAAAGAGATGTTGAAGTTTGTCAGAACCATTCTATTTTAGATGAGCATCAACAATCTCTGTGAAATATCAAGAATATATATTGTTAATTGTGAGTGACCCACCATCAAAAAGATGACCAAAACTGCTTATATAAAACCCATTTGGTTGCATTGGACAATAAAGAGATAATACAGTACTCCAAACAAGTATTTTGGCTTAATGTAATTTAAAAAAATAATTATAGGTAGTAAAAATAAGTTAAGGTTATGTTGGATTGAATGTCTTCTTAAATTTCCTGTTTAAATTTGCCTTTTAGAAAGAGTTGAAGTAACAATTTTATATTAAATGTTACATTACAGTCAAGAGTCAGGGTGAAAACTAAGTTGGTACTAGAGATAAAACTACTGTTATCTTCACTCATCTCTGGTTCCTCCACCAACAGCCTGAAATTAGGATATAATAGATCTGCAAACTTGCTTAATAGGTATTTTCTGATCTATAGAGCACAAGTTACTAAGTGAAAACTTCTCACTGACTTTACAAACAGGGCAGAGTGAAAAATTCACAGGTATTTTGGAGTAAGTTTTAAAAAACTGCTTATGATGTCCTGTTGTAGCCCTATTATTTTAATGTAAGATAAAGCTTGAATCAAAACCAGTATTGTGTAGTGGACAAGCACTTTAATGGGATTAAAGATTTTTTTATGACTAAGAGGAATGGCCTCAGTTTGATGCAGGGGTACAAGTAGAGGAGAGAATGCAATTGTGAGGCTTCAACAGGAAAATGCAGGTTATTGCATCTTTTCTAACCAATGGGTCACATCCCTTGCTGGTTCTGGTGTGGTATGGCAATTCCAGCAGCCTGTGAGCAATTGGCAAGTACCCTGGAAAACCATTATGGACCACACAAATAAACCCGTTTTCAGACATTTTCATCTGAGTTCTGCACTATATTTCTACTTAGTTTGTATGATCCATTTTCAGTTCATTCCTTTATCATTTTTCCCTTAATGAAATCTTCAGACACTCCTATTTTCTGTAACTCTCACTGTATTAAAAAAAGCCACAGTGTGTTGTTTCATTGCACAGGGAAACTTTAACTTCTGTTGGATATTTACATTAAGTTGAGAAGGTTGGTAAATTGCATGTTTAAATATCAAATCTCAGGAGATGTTTGGAGAGGGAATGTTAGGAAGAGAGGAAGTTAAATGTTTGGTATAGTATTCTCCTGCTGGCATCTCGTTACATACAGCAAATGGTATTTCTTGCTCATTATACTCGGAGAGGCCAAATTCTGCTGGTTTGGAAGTACAACAGACGTTGTTTATATGAAATTATTATTCATATATACCATTTTCCCAGAGTACCTCTGTTATCCTCCGTGGTGTCTGGCTGTGGAACAATCCCTCAATGCATGCACATATATCAAGGCAGTAGGAAAGATTCATTCCATGCAGGGGCTCATATATGTCTAGTGTAGTATTCATTTCAGTGAAATGCTTACATATGTGAGTTATTACATCCCTGCTAACCAAAGCAATGCATTCAGGCATACATTAAAGCGCTTTACTGAATTAAGAACTAAACAAGTTATCCAAACAATCCCATCTTTAGAACTCTGTTGTGGGTCTGCTGATTCTTTAACTTGGTTAGTGGTTATGCATTTTATAGAATACCCATTTAAAGAGCACTGTTTGTTTATCTGCCTGTATTTATACCTACTTTCTCTAAACTGGCATAACAGCATTAACTGCATTCTGAGACTTCTGCAAAACATGGCAGCCTCTGT
This sequence comes from Alaudala cheleensis, assembly GCA_013398995.1. Classification (NCBI taxonomy): domain Eukaryota; kingdom Metazoa; phylum Chordata; class Aves; order Passeriformes; family Alaudidae; genus Alaudala; species Alaudala cheleensis. The sequence goes on from VWYE01007323.1 coordinate 147,822, forward strand.
AGACTGAACTTTTGTGTTCTGTTCCCATGTGCAGACATCTGCTGCAAAACTGATAAAAAACCTATTTTTTTCTATGAGGTTCTAAATTCCATAATCCTCTCTACTACCCTTACCATAATTGTCTCTGTGCAGAACTGACAGAATGGGATTTGCACATCTGAATAAATTTGTTCTCTTTCTGCGAGGTATCATTGGTGCACTGACTTCTCTAAAGATTCCAGTTCAGTCACAGAGGTTTCCCCTTACAAGTTCTTGAAAGCTTCTTGCTGGATCTTAACACTGAAGCTGAGTTTAGTGCATTGTCAGAAGACAGAAGTCTTCATTCTGCATCTGACGTCATTAGACATATCTTGAAAAAACATGAAGGATTTTGAATCATCTGGGACTTGTTATTGAAGAAGGTTTAAAATCCATTGTAGTAGCAAAGTGTATGTGCCAGTGACTGCTGTTCAGCATGTTAATATGAAAATAGGAACAGCTATAAATATTTATAAAACATTTTGAAATATGTGTTAGATGAAGGTTCCTAAAATAGAACACCTACAGAGCCTGGACAATTCAGGACAGAAGGCACTGAAAGAGTTTGTTTTCCTGGAAAATTGTTTCTTTCTCAGATTGTACAGTCAAGTTCCTTAGCTCTCAGGCTTCAATAGGATCTGGAAATATTCAGCAACTTCTGGTAACACTTTTATATTCACATCACCTATTTTGAAAATAAGTGGAAACAAGTTGTCCCTGTGAGAGGAAAAATGCCACAACACCCTTAGAACTATGACTGCTCTCTGTTGTCATGATGCCTAAAGGAAAATTTGGAAGTTTGCATGAATGGAGATGACAGAAAAATCTTCTAGGCAAGCTAGGCAATCCTCTTGGTAAGAATGTTCTAAGAGTTTTCAATCAAAAGGTTTAGTATTTCAGCCTCTGTTGTAGGAGAATCCCTTGGGGTTTCAATAATGTCTAATGTAGTATTGTCTGTTTCTGTGCTTTTTAGCTGATTTAATAATACAAGGTAGTAATACAGCCATGAAGAAGTTTTCCTAAGAATGAAAAGTAAAAGATAGAATAATACTGGCCTATCAATGAATCATATTTGTCTAAATCTTTAACTATTGCTAAAAAAAAAGGCAAGAAAAAAAAAAAAAGCCAAACCCCTCGGAATCTTGTGTATTCTATTAACTTACTCTCCAAGAGTGAAATTAACTGAGTATACATTTATTGAGTTTACTCATCTTGTGAAAAAGAAATGGCTGAATTTTTCATAAAATGAGAGATTTGTCCAAATACTGAAACATCTGTGGCAGGGATGGGTGAAAACTGTAAACATTTGCTTTGGCTAAGTTTGCATCACATTAGGGGGTGAGTCTTCATAAAATATTTGTGCTACCAAGTTTATAGGCACAAAAATTTATGGAAGATGAATTTCATCCTGTGTGCAGAAGTGACTCTGGTTAGGCTGTCTTCCTGTCCACCCATTTCTTGTCACTTGCAATTGAAAAACAGTCCCTCATCAGTCCCCAGTCTGTGGGAGCACCACCAGTGAAACCTCTTTGCAGTTGTCCTGCTGGCAATTTGGAGTGGAACCACAGAACCTGTCTAGGGAATACAGTTAGCCTGAGATCCCTGTTGTTTTCTGGTGTGGAATTTGAGTACTGATCTTATGGTTTGTGTTGTACTGGAAAGGCATAAAGAGCCCACCTTTCAGAAATGATTCTGGACTTTTACTGAGACCAAGTTGTTTTCTCCTCACTGTCCCATGCCTGTGTTGCTGTGCTGTGGGGTCAGCAGTGCTTGCATTTGTTCTGTGCCATGCTGGGAGCACAGCACCAAGGTCACACCTCGTGGTCTGGGATATCAAGGGGTCTCCTCACAGCTCTGGTGGGACCTGCTCACCAGAGGCATTCAGGCTGAAGTGCAGTGTCTCTGTCTCTGGGCCCATATTTTGATTTATTAAGATATGGATATTGATCTAGTACCGATATCCAATTATGACGGACAAAAACTAACAGTTTAAAGTTAGAAAGTGTATGTTTATTGTGACGCGGGACCGTGGGATAGTTCCCAAAAACACACTGTGCTTTACAGGTGATTCCAAAAGCTTTTTATCTCTACAGGTATTGAATACTCAAAATACAAATACATATTCATAGCTTTGGCACATCCCATTCCCCGCTTTGTATGTTAATTAGTTCAAAAGCTATTAAGCATGCCTAGTTTGTTCCTTGAAATGGGTCTGTGGTCCTTTTCATGAGGAGGGGGTCCCAAAATGAGGAAGTAAACGAAGTCTTCCTCGTTCTGACCTTTCTACCTTTTCNGGGGTCCTAAAATGAGGAAGTAAATGAAGTCTTCCTAGTTCTGACCTTTCTACCTTTTCAATGCAACTATGACAAATGAACCCTTGGTAGTACTCCCATTCCTGGTCTTCAATGAGTTTTTTGGATATGGGAGGCCCACAATTGTCCTATGTTCCTAAAGATATTTATCAGTTTCTATATTCTTCATTATAAACCCAGCTAACCAAACATTATGTTGACAAGCAATCAATTCTTAGTTAACTACTAACTCTTAACTTCATCAAGGCCTATCCATTTATTTTAATTCTAATAAAGCTCATCTTCTACCTAAAATCTTAGCTCCTCTAAAAATCTCTAAATTCCTTAAAGTTTATGTTTCAATTTGGGGCCCCCAGTGTGTGAGCTGGGTGTGCCTTGCTGTACCTGCCCTGGGAAGCCTGGCACGTGGGCAGCACACACTGCCTGAGGTTGGATCAATACATCAATACCCCGTGTTCAGCCCTCCTGCAAGAATTTCTGTAGAAGATAACTCTAAGTAGAGATCAATAGTGGTTTTCTTTTCTCTTTGTCTGGCACACAGGGGGCAATATTTGCCAAGACAAAAGATCCTATTAGCTGCCTTGTGAAATTAGTTTTCTTTGCTGGAGGTAGTTTCCAGCACTGTCTTGTGTGTTGCTCAGTATAATCCTGTCAAAATGGGAGTTATGTTCTGTTCTGGGGCTATGTCCCTGATTTATCACTGATTCCATGATGAGCAGTACCCACAGTATTTATATAACCAATGGAACTGTTTAGAAACTTTTTGGAAAGGGTGACAGAACTCAGTTCATAATTGAAACGTAGCTTACAAATGACTTGAACAAAAAAAAATTATCTCAGTTATTCTAATGGCTATGACAGTAGTTTTTAAAAGATATTTTGATACATTTAAGCAACCAAACCAAAATTTTTAGAAAATATTCAAATGTGTACACAAACAGCATGAGAACACTGTGAGTACAGAGTTCTTAGCACCATATCTGATAATACTGATTTTTTGGCTAAAAATTTTACTGGCTGACTAAGTACATTTTGACATATGGCACCCAATTTTGGAACAAACTGTTTTATTTTGGCTGACCTAAATTCTCCTTAAAAGGCCATGTATGAAACTAGAGATGAGCCAGACATCTGAGGATGCCTTTGTGGTACGTCATGTTTGTGCCATTGCAGACAGAAAAATGCACTTGGCTCTGGATTTGTGTGCAGCAAGCAATAATTAATAAGCCATTGGACTATCAATGTAATTGATGGGTGCTTCTCTATGGTTTTAACAGTGTTATATAGAATCAGTTGTATGCAAAGGTGAATATCAAAATGTGTCTTTGACTGTGCTCTTCTTGCATTAGCAATAGGAAATAATAAACAAAATCTTCAAAAATCATAGTTTGGTTCATAATAGAATCCTCACATACCCTCCCCAAGTCAGTAGACATGGCTAGACTGAGGTCAGGCCATTTTTGGTCACATAGCAGCCAGGATGTATGGAATGTCTTCTCATCCCCCTGCCCCTTCACAGCCTTCACAAAAGGAGCTCAAAATGGTCTCTTCTCCCAGGCAAGCAGATGACAGCCATTAATCATTGGCAGCCAGTCAGAACATACTTCTCAGCTGACAAATATTGAACCTTTAAGGGCAAATTCCTTTCCTGAATCCCTCCATCAGGCTCCTGAATCCATCGAGGGAACTCCGGTAAGAATTGTGCCACTCTGCTCCAGAGCAACTTCAGATGTGCTCTTCCAGAAACTCACTTCCAGAACTACTAAGAATTATCTTTAAGGATAACTGGTTAGCAGGGATGGACAGGATCTGTGCACAATGTAAGCCACAGGGACTCTCAGGAACAGGAGAGGAATTCAGCACAAAAGTGCTCATGTTGTGTAAATAACCAGAGCTGCCCTTGCTGAGGAGGGGAAAAATAGTTGAACTTGAGCTCAGCTCTAAGAGTTGTCATGGTGCCATATTCCATGCACTTTCAAAACTTCATAATTCATTAGAAAACTGTCTGTCATTTAGTGAGAAATAGGAGATGAAACACCTGGTTTATTTATGGTTTAGTGTGCTGCTTTTTAAACATTGGAACATTTAACAGCCAAAAGGGAATATAAATGTAAAGGAAGCCACACAGGTATGTTACCAATACCTGTAATGAACTTTATGTTCTTTTATATACATACAAATACTAATAAACTTATTTTTTTTCTACTAATGTAGACCTAGCCTTTCCAAAAGACAGTGGCCCAACAAAAAAGGTGTACTTTTCCTCCTTTCTCCAAAATGACTTATTAATGGGTTGCTGAATTGCAGAAGAGCCTGGTGTTCATTCCCACATTAATATTTAATCAAGTGTTAACAGCACTACAGTATCCACATGATCCAGAGCTGGTCACAGGAGTTGTGCCAGTACAAAGTGTAGTTGCCCTCTGAGTGAGGCTGGATTATGAAATTAGAATCCTGGGCGGGATTATTATGCCATCATAAGCAGATATCTTTGTGGTTTTCTCCAATAATTTTGCTGATTTAATAGTGAGAAGTTCAGTGGGTTTAATTGTCTGTTTGGACTGCTCAGATTGTGATGTATTTCCCACTAGAGAAGTTTCTTTTGTGACATAGCATCTTGCAAAAGAAACAACATTCTGAAAAGAGACTTTTGAAAATTAGTCTACACTGTGCATGTATTTCTCTAAGTTTTAGAAGAGGTACATGAAAAATTAATAAGATTTTAGAAGGAACTTTTGTACAACAGTATAGTTTTATAGCTGGATGCTTTCATTTATTCTCTGATGTGTTGACTGAATGTAAACATATTGTGTTACATTTTTTCTGAATGTGCAGAAGAGTCTTTACAATGGGTGCAGATTTGAACCCAGTTTTTAAGTTGTGCTGAGTTTTTGTTATTTTGGGTTTTGTTATTGCTATGGTGTTTTTGTTTTGGTTGTTGTTTGCTTCATTGATTTAATTATCTGATGGATCTCTAACTGATAGAAACACAGCATCCTAAGGGCTGGATTGTGAAAACCTCTCCAGCTCTTCATGCCCATGTTTAGAAGCCTTTTGTCAATGGAATATTAAATTATTCCTGTATTACTGAAGTGCTCTTTACATGCTTCCAGTGTGGATTAAGCAGCTGATGCATTCTGTTCAGATAATGCCTGTACTTCATGGCACACACAAACAAGCAGGTCTAGTGCTTCTCTGACACTTGTTTGTTGTCATAAACACTTGTAATATTTTAGGAGTGTAGTACTGGGCTAATGACAAAAGTAGGCAAGATCCTATGGTACAAATAAAAATGTAAGAGATCTGGATTGCCTCACAAAATGTAGGGCTTAAAAAACCTAGAACACTCTGTAGCTGGACAGGGAATTGTCTCCCTTCAAGATAACTTGAGTCTTAAGCTTCCTTATCCTGTGATTTATAAGTCTGGATCATAATCTTGACGTTAAATAGAATCTGAGAGATGCTAATATTTTATCATATTTATGAATTCCACTGCATTTCACCTGTCAGCACTGAACAAATTTCAGGAAAGAATAGAAGAGATTCTTTTATGTAAACATGTCATTGGCAAATCTCTTACACTTTTTTCCTGTAGCTGCCACAGTCAGTGCTGCTCGTATGACAGAAGCTGTTAATAAATTAGGCCCGGAGCCTCTTGATGGCAGTGTATTTCCTTCTTGAGTTCATAGGCTTTACAGAACATTTATGTCTCATTACAGCCAGTACAGCAGTTTATGCCCTAATAAATCAAGGGAGCTTTGCAGAGACGATCTTGACAGTAATGAATCTTTCTGTTGGCATTTCCACTTCACAGACACAAATAATGAAGCAAAACTGCCCCATCTGGCCACTCAGTAAGAGTCAAATCACAGTGGGGAGCTGTTTGCTCAGGCATGACAAAGGTCATTGTGTGCAGCAGCAGTGAGCGATAGCAGCTTGTGCTGTGAGTGACAGTGTAGAATGAAGCCATTTGTGAGCTTTTATCATTATAATTACATTTATTAGCCGTGCTGCCAAGAGTCAACCCGCCCTTCCACCAAGTCTGTGTGCTCTTGCATCAAAAGCTGCCTTAACTGATTCCTGCAGCTCATTTGGAGAGCTGCTGGTTGGTTCTTGCACAGGGATTGATTCCATCAGCTCACTCAGCCGCTGCAGTGGTGTGATTGAAGTCTCTCACAGTAACTTATTTTTTTAAAATTCTGAAAATGCATGGCCTTGAAAGGGCAAAAACTGGCAAAATATGCGAGTTGTATGTGAGTTGTAAATGATGAAATACAGCAGGATCAGTGTGCTTTAGGAACATATGGAAGGAATGCAGGATGTGTCATCTCAGATTGGCTGGTGGGTCCAGTGAGCTCCTGTGTAGCCTTTGGCAGAATGTGAGCAGGTGATCTTCCCACCTGTTCTGAACTCCTCAGTTGTTTGGTTTGACATTATTGGTACTATTCATTTGTTAATAAAGTCCTTGCAGCACAGAACTGGGATATGCACCAAGAATCCTTGAAGGTTTTTTCCACTGCCCTTCATAGAGCATCTTCCCCATTTTGGTTTTCCACAGCTTAACATTAAACAATATCCCCCAGCATCTCTATTTTAAAGTATATTTCTCCCATTTTGATATTTTCCTTCTTGATAAGATGGTTGGGTTTGATTTCTTCCTTTAGTAAATGCTTTCTCCTGGTGTAGTTTGTGGTTTTTACATTGCATCAAATAATAGAATTGAGAAGAGTCTTCTGTCAGATGGGAGTTTGGGGCTGCTTTGTTAACTTTCTATTTTCCCCCCCCTTCTATTTCCTGCCCTCTTCCTTCCCTTTCAGCAGTGTTAGTCCTGCACACCTGGTGTGTGGCTGTGACATTCCTGAGCCACCACATGTCCCTGAGGAGATGTCACTCAGGTCCCTGCGTGGCTCAGGGCTCCTCCTGCTTTGGGTTTGCACACAGAATAATTCCAGTGGCTGTAGGTGCAGTCAGTGTTCTGCCTTGAGCTCTTTTGAGTTCTGAAATGCTGCTGTTTCTGTAGGCATAAATGAAATTGTTTTCAATTTCCATGTGGCAATTCTCCCTTCACCTACAGCACAGGTTTGTGCTATAAAGTACAGATGTACTCACAGGCTGCATATTTAGGGGTGTCTCATCCTTCTCAGGAATGCAGGTATTCATTCTGTATTAGCAATAAGGAGTTTTTATTTGGAAAATCTATTTTTTTTTCCCAGTTGATATTTTACAAGGGTAATGTTGCACTGTGAGGATGCAATTGCCTGAGTACAAACCTGTTGAGAATGCAGACACAGTCACAGGCTTGTGGGAAGTACCAAGTGGTTTTAATGAACACAGGTCAGTAGCACTCATTTCTATTTTAAAGAATATTGATAATTAAGTTGAAAGAAGAAGCATCTTTCAATGAGGTTGAGGTGCCAGGTAGAGTACATCTCTCAACAATACTAAGAATGAGGAGATTAACTTTATATTTACAGTTCAGACAGGAAATGCTGAATTCCCATACAGAAGAAACCAAAAATTTAAAATAATTTTTTAAAATTGAGAATAAAGGTAGATGTGAATGAAGGTATAACAGAAAGTGCTGTAATACTCCTCTTACATGTGGTAAGGCTCCTGATGCAGATGGTGAAATCACTAATCTCTTGTAAAAGAGGAGCTGGTGTTCCAAGGAAATGCTGGAGGTGGCACACTTGGTGTTACAGCCTGAGTGAGGTGCTGCACCAGTGTTAGTGCTGGAGATCTCACTCCTTTCACCTTGTGCTGCAAATTTTGCTTTGCCTTCCTCACCTCTGTCCTGAGCTCAGTGATTTCCTTTTCATCCTGTTCTATTCCTGAACTGCCCAATGCCTGGGATTCTTCTCTTCCTGCTGCTTCCTGTTGGAATCTGGATATTGATATTTCTCCCTGTGTCTCACCATACTGTGTCTGTTTGGGAAGTCTTTTCTGATTCAGGCCATTATTTTTTTTTTTCTAAAAATCTGTTGGTTTGTTGTTTGCTTTTCTTTTTCCCAAAGACCTCCAACAATCATATCTGTATTCAGATTTACTCAAATTTATGCCAAAGCAAAGTATTTTTTTTTTTTTTTGCAGGACAGAGGAAGATTAAGTGCTAAAGTTCCTTTTTAGTAGCAGCATACAAATTTTCCCAATTGATACAAGCATTGAAAAGCTTCAGGCAACTTTCTTGCTCTTTAAGAACAAGAATCAAATGTACAAATCCTAGGCTATTTGTATGCTTTTCCTGTTCTTCCCTTTCTGTTTTTCCTTTCCTTTCCATCCATGAGGACTGACAAGTTAGCAGATTACACCTTTCAGCTGCAGTCTTGACAGATATTTATCTGTGCCTTTTATTTTGCCTGTCTTGTGATGAGACTCGCTACAAAATTTCAATGCCTTGCCAGAATCTGTGAAATGGAGGGAAGGAAAAACACTTCTGCAGGTTTTGTGTCATAACAACAATTTTGATTGCTGATATCCAAGCTACCTTTTGTAGTACAGCATCACTTGAGTCTGCTTTCTCTTACATTCAGGTGTTTTTATCCAGTGAGTGCTGATGTGCTGGCCTGTGGGAAATGCATGGAATTGGTGCTGCTTGTTTCATCATGAAGTTTCTCTGTAAATTCAGTTACTCTTTCTTTTTTAGTTCTTTCAATTCCAAACTGGAAAGGGAGGCTCAAAGAAAGTTCATGAATCCAGTGTTGTATCAATTAATTTGGTTTATATCTTTTCTGGCTTTCACTAAAGTATTACCATTTCTTGACTTTAATTCTGAGTGAGAGAGTGCATTTCTTTTAAAAAGTTATGGGCTGGTGCCTTAGAGAAAGTTCATATTTTTAAATGCAGCTTTTAAATTTTACTGTCCCCAAAAGAATTTCTAATCAAAGCACTTCTCCTTTTTATCCTTTTCTTCATCACTTGTTGTATCTTATAGTCAGCTTAGATCTGGCTCAGCTGATCTGTCTCCTAGAATCACTGGTCTTGCATCAGAGATGATGCAAAATATTCTGCTTTCTCAGGGGTGAAGTAGCAAGAATAAATTTGACCTCTGGAGATTTAACAGTTTTAACTCTACACTTATGTTTAGAGGGTTTTGCCACATGTTTGTGACTCTCAGGCATAATAAAGATCTCTTTAGCTACCATTGCATCAGCAGCTTAAAGCAATGTAAGACTATGGTGCCATTTTTATATGTGATCCCACACAGAAATGTACAAACCATGCAGAATACTTTGGGAGTCTGAGGTAAAAGGGATGCCCCTTTACCTTTAGTATGTTGTTAATCATGGCAGTCTGTGGTTTGGAAGAGGAAAAATTGTCTGCTGGTAGAGTTAATAATGTTCATGTTTGACTTCAGTGGTTGTTGCATTAAGATGGTTTATGCTGTAAGACCTGAAAGTAAAATTGGAATGCTTAATTTTTTTAATTAACCAGGAGATATCTTTTCAGCTAAATTAAAAGGACTGGCTGGGAATTGCCTAGTGAAGTAACTAAGAAATGATAGAGTAAAATTATCCAAAGCTCCAAGTGTTTGCAGATATACACGAAAGTGATTGTGGGAGACAGACTGAATTTAGATTATTTGCTATTTTGACCAATTTCTGTCCTGTTTTCAGTTGAAAGTCTCTGATTCTAAACCAGGCATAGTGTGGACCAGGTGTAGCCACCTGTATTCCTCACAAGAGATACAGGAGGTTTATCCCTGGGAACATCAGGTGCATTCAAGAACACCTGGGAGTGTGCAAGTTTGGTGATCTCAGATGTTGGGCTAATGAGACACTCAAAGCTGAATTTTCTGGGCTGTGTTTGAGCACCATGCCTCAAACCACGCTGAACATCAGCAGTAAATGCTGCAGTAAATTTGCATGGAGTGCATACTGGTGCACAAGCCAAATGGTTTTTTAGTTCAAAGATAATATTTCCATTTAATTAGTAGGATTTGTACAATGTGACCTTCAGAAAGAGGTTTATACCACACTAATCTCTGTTATCAAATGTTTGTCTTAATATTTTAGTTGTTTTAAATATGCATTGGTTTAAGTGGGTCTTTATTAGTAACACTATTTATTCCAAGTTAGCAAGAGGATGTCTAACAAAACTCTCACTGTAAGAATAATGGAAGAGAATGTTTGGAGATGTATGCAAAGGTTTTCACAACAGCACTGTGTTTTTGTATATCCTATTTAAAGTGCCTGCTGGCAGGAAAACCACTCCATTCATCCTCAGGAGATCAGGAAGTCAGTATTCCTTCCCTTGGAACACACATTCTGAACATGGTTTGAGGGTGACAGGTTAATCACACCGGATCCTGGAGAAATTTCTGTGTTCAGAGCTCTTTTAAATATAGATTTGTGATGTTCTCTATGTTATGGTGTACTTAAGACATCTAAAAAACCACAGTAGCTTCAATCAATTTTTCCAGCTGGCAGGAAAATTAGTATTAGGAAAGAGCAGTAATTGCAATTAAGCTAAGCTCAAATTATGACTAGTTTGAATTATTGACAACCTAAAAATATTTCTCCCTTTCCCTGTTTAAATCATATGAGAACTAAATTATTTGCTCTGCTTACAGTTCAATGATTTGTATTTGCTTGCAAAAAAGCTAGATTTGTTTGCTTCTACTTCCAGGATAGAGAAAATACGAAGTTTCCTCACTATCTCCTAATACATATTTCCAGTTGAAAACATACAGAATCCTTGCAATATGTGTAGATTTGGCAGCCTTGAAATGCAGAAATGTTCCATTAAATTTGTAAATTGAGTTTGGACTGTGAAATACTTCTAAGTCATCAAGTATTAGTATGTAATGCTGCTATTATAATCTCTCTGAAGTAGGATTTATATTACTTGGGATATATTTTTTTCTCTTTTTACCACATTTCTTAAAATTAATTTTTATATATTTTGTCAAGTCAAGGAGATGCCTTATCATTTTTAAAAATCCTTTTATCCCAAGAGAAATTTTTGAAAAATGCTGGAAACCTCTCCAAATTCACAGAACATTAAATAAATCCCTTAGTATTAGAAGTTATCAACAAATGAGTGAGATGGAAGGAGAATTTTGCTTCCTTTATGCCAGGTCCCATCTATCTGTGGGTTTTTCAAGTGTTCTGCTTCCTAGCTGGGGCAGATGGGGTACTCTGCTGGTCCAGTTTTTCATCCTATCACCCAACTTTAGCAAGTTTCTGAAAGCTTCCAAGTTCTTTATTCCCATTTCTGACTGGCCCTGTGTTCCCTGAGCTGTCATTGGAATGTGGCCTCAGAGAGGTGAAGGTTTGTAGGATGAATTTCCTCATCAGCAGAACAATTCTACAAAGATGCCTGGAATAAAAAGGAAGATGGGGCACCTCTTGTACTGAGGTATCCAGCTGGAAAAGCTTCCTTGGTGATTTCCATTAGCATATTCCTGAAAGCAAACTTTCTGCAGAACTGATGCAATAATCTCTGGTTCAAAGCATGTGTTAAAATCCCATTAATAGAGGCTAATACAGTAGGGCAGATGCACTGCTTGCATATCAGAGGGCTTGCTGCTGCCTCTAATTGGAACAGCCTTTAAAAATTTTAATCTATTAATAAATTTGCATGCACATTAAGATGTTAATATTCATATTTGATTTGATTTTCTGTTGTTAACACTCATAAAGCTTTTCTTTTTTTTAATTGATTGAAGGAGATGACTATGTCTTCATCTCACCATTATTTAATTACAGCATTAGTTTAATTAATAGAAGTAAAATTGCTTGTTACAGGAATACTTTCTGTTTTCTACGTGTTTTCTTGCATGTTTTTTCAGACCCAACACTTTTGTTCCAGACATTGTTTTTTTCAGATGAGTTTCTTTTGCTTTTCATTTATCCACCTTCATGATCAGCAGGAGGGATACATGCTAAAGGGAAAATTAAACTGAGCAATAAATAAGGCAGTGTGTGCATTATGTGATAAACTTCCTTAGCCTTTCTTTGATGTGACCTGTAAATGGGTAAATGCTTCCCTTGGCACCCAAGTGAAAATTCTCAGGGCTGCAGCCCAGACAGGTCCTCTCAAAAATGTAAAATTATCTGCAAGAACAGATGTGCAAATTCTGCCATTTGTCCTCCCACATCAGAATAAGCTGGAAACACGATTGGATTCACATTAACTGAAGGTGGAGACTTGCCATCTCCTTCACCTGTTAGCTCAGGTGAGCACTTGTGAACTCACTGCACTTTGGAGAGAGCAAGCCTCTTAAGGCATTCTTTTGATACTTCATTTTTTAAGTGGTGCCTTATCTTATACAAGTTTAGAGAAATTTTTATGCACCATAAGTTTTGTACCTTAGTCTGCTTTTGTTACAAATCAGTGCAGCTCCAATTTCTTTTGGATTGCATCCTTTGCAAGAGACAGGCTTTTAACACTGGGACTGACTGCAGTCATAAAACAAAATAAAGGAGGAACCAGTGCCAGCTGTGAAATAACACATGAATGCAGCATCCTTCCTATATCAGATCTTTTCATGGATGAACATTATCTTTTCTCTTCCATCTGTAAGGCTTGTGAAGAAATGCCTGAATAGGGAAATCCTCAAACCCTGTCCAGTTTCTTCAGGTTTTGGGCCCAAGGCTGCATACAGAAGTAGTGACAATCATAAATGACAGTTGGCTGAAGAGCCACTGTGCATTGTGAGAGTCCTAAACATGGCTTTGAGCACTGCTGTGCAGTGCAAGTCTGGAAATGAGATGGCAGACTGCTGGTTCTTTATGTGTAGTCTTATGTTACATTTTGAACTGATTTCTACTGTGCTTGGCTGGCTTTGGAATACAGAGCACAGACTTAACCATAAAGTGTGTTCCCAATGTTCGAGGAAGGTCTTGAAAGAAAGTGAATAATAGAATTTTTGGATATTTTTTGCTGAGTGTTCAAAGCTTCACTCCTGTGTGAAGTTCAAGGCTGTGTGGTATCACTGTAGTATAACATATCACCAGATGCACCTTAAAATGCATATTTAAAACAAACTGCTTAAAGGTTTGCTCAGCTTTTAGAAATGGTTTAGGTATCTCTGCATCTGTTTAGGAATCAAAACCCAGAAGAACACCAGTTAATGCTATGACACAGTGGTGACTTCCTTTTTCCCAGCAAACTCACTTCCCTCTGCTGCATCAGAAAGGGGTGAGAGGGCAGTTCCTCACTGAGCTGCTGGAGCCCTGGGCTTACCCTGGCCATTTCCCAGCTGTCCTGTGTGGAGCAGTTATGGTGGTGTTTGGGGATTATGGATGTTAGCAAGTTCACAGTTCTGCACAGTGGCTAAATAGTCCTTTTATGTGCATTTGGGGGCATTTGTAAAAGCTCTCAGGAGTTCTACTCAGTGGGTGCTGTTTTCAAGGGTCACAATGTCACTTACGTGTACCTTCAGGTACCTTTGAAAAGCAGTTCTCAATTCAGAGTAGGAAATCTTGCTCTTCCAACTTTTTCTTGTAAGTCAAATGGAAAGAAATCCCTTTGTTTTCATAACACATGATTCTGGTACTGATGCATTTTTAACTGCACATTTTAAGTGTCTGCAGCTTCACAATTTCTGAGCACTTTAGAATTTTTTAGAACATAATGTATTAATTGACAGCAGCATAATTTCTCTTTTTGCAAAAGCATCAAACTATAGAAAAATATCCTGTACCTTATCACGTGCTGTTTTACTAATATACATGTATTGGAATATTCAAAGTTTCTTTGTCTTGTGGTCTGATTTGATGTTTATCTTAATCTACTTTATTAAAAAAAATAGCAAATATATGCATGCCACTAGATGTGCTAGAAACTGACTGGAGTGGCTGTACAAAAGTTGAAAGGGAAGTGTTGAAATGTGGAAAGAGGGAGAGAAGAATCCAAAAAAGGGAATAAGAAAGTCATCATGACTATTAGGAAAGGATTGAACATAGAGTCATGGCTTTGTTGACAATGAGAGATCCAGGAAGGAATTCCAAGGAAGCTGCCCCATCTGGGCAGCATTAACAAGAGAAAAGGCAAAAAAATTAAAGGAAAATGCATTTTTAAAAGGGACTTTATTTAGATGTGTGTGTTTCTTGGAAAATCAGTGCACTACAAGCCCTCTGTGCACTGCCACTGCCCTGACTCCAGAGGCAAAAGTGGTGCTTGAAAATGACTTTTTTTGTCACTTTTTATGTGAAAAAAAGTATGAGCAAAAAGAAATGAGAGATACCATAAAGATTTGATAGTTTGCTGAGAGGGATGTGATAGGATACAGCTCCTTTTCATATTTCTCTTAATAAGCATGAGGTTTGCAGCAGTATTATCAGTGCCAACTGCTTCAAAGTGCTCCCTTCTGTCTATTCTGTATGTTCTAGTATGGCCAGGCTTCATTTCATCCTGATGGACAACAAGCCATCACTGTCTATTTTTTTCATCTATAAACCAGAGAATTATTTAAAGAAAATGGCACTGGCTGGCCATTACTAAGCTACTATTTGTAGGAATGTATTAGAAATTCCTAATTAGTAATTGTATTGTTAATAATTAGCTGATATTTTTAAGTAATTTGGGCAGTTAAAGGATTGATAACATGTAAGGGATTCTGTGTATTCTGTGGGGCAGCACAAATTTGTAGTTCTTCAAGGAAAACCTACTTAAATATTTACCTTTGTCTCCCAGTTATCAGGGCTGTGTGGCACTGAATGGAAAGAGGTTTTTTTTACAGCTCAGTTCCTCCCTCTGGCAATAGAGGAGGTTAGATTTACGTATTTTGTATTTGTGGATTCACATATTTTCACATTCTTAACTGCAGTTATTCTTAGTAGGAACAAAATTGAGCTCAGGTGAATAGGGGAAAAATGTTTTCCTATGCTGGCAAACAATATTTCTTCATTTATAAAGTAAGAAAATATTTATGTAATGCTATAGATTTCATAGCTTAATTTTCCATGTGATGCTGTACTGCAGCAAAGAAACAGAATTTGGTAACTTATTGTATTGCATTTCCTTTGAAATTGTCACGTTTCATTGAGTAATTTCTATAGAAACTGTTACCTCCATAATGCATTAACTGTAACTTCCCCATCTACCGAAAATGAGAATTTATTACTCTGCTCATTCTAGTCTTGCTGGAGCCTGGGGTGGGTATAAGTGAAGTAAAAATAAGGTATCAGGAACTCAGCAAATGGAGCACCAGAGGAATATATAAATTATTTTCAGTGGTTTCTTACATTGCAAATTCAAGAAGGGAGAAGTTAGATTTTGACACACACAGGTTCTGGGGACTTGGGAAATACTTAAGGATGAGTCAGAACTCAGAATTGCCTTTGGGGATATTGAAGGGAATGGCTATCTTATCTAAAAAGAATAGAATTTATCTATTTTTGTAATCTTTCTACTCACTTTGTTGCTATATTTGCTGGTAAAAAGTTTGTTAAGAATCCTCAATCCTTATAGTAATTTTTTGAGGATTCTACTTGTAATTTTTAGTATACATAAAATTTTTCATATATATATATTCAAATATATGGATATTAAAATTTTTTTAGGAAATGCAAATATTTTCTAGTTCTCCACAGTAGGCAAAATCATTGACTTGTTTCTCTAATACTTTTGTGTTTTTCCTAAGTCAAAATAATGCTTTTAGTTTTTATGGTAGATTTTGTTTCAGTTTCATATGCAGCAAAAGGATACAAGGTTTACAACCATCCAAAAGCAGCATGTTCTTGTCAGTGGCCTCATTTGAAGTGTCACAATGGGGCTCTTCCTCCATCACCCTAAATTTCCTTAGTGTCATGAGTGAGGTGCTCAGAGTTGAAAGGACAGGCTGCTCCTTGCCTGTGGATGCAAATTCCAGTGTTCTGTGCAACACTTGGAGCACTGCTCACTGTCAAAGAATTTGCAGTTTGTATTTGTTCCTCATTAGTTTAGAAAGTTACAATTAAATTCAGGATGAACACATGTTTTATTTGGCTTACCATCATTCTTTCTCATGTTTCTGATTTTGTCTGTTTGATATATACAGCCTGAAAAAGAGAAACATATTTGTACTGATGGTAAAAATCAAATGCTTCAAATTTTAATAGGGATGTCAAAATTAAAACTAGAATGAAATGCTCTGGTTCTGAATGTCACACAGAAAATTGTCCTCTTTAAAAGAGCACTGGAATTCATCAATTAAAAATTATTATCTCTGTACAACTGAAGTCTTGTGCATATTATACATTTTATTAGAAGCATTTTCCTCTTTAGGCTTTTATGATAAACTTAATAAAATACATCTTGTAAGTGTTCTGAAATACCTTCTAAATGTTTTGATCACTGTTGAAATTTTCACAGTTGACCAGATCATAGAGACAATAATGAATGAGTGTTCAGTTTTATTGAATATTTGTATCTGAAGTCCTCAAAATACTTTTTTTTTTATTTCTGGCTTATGGAGGGAGAAAATGCATTGCAGAGAGGTAGAAATTCATGATGTTTAAGATTCAAGAAGTGGCAATATAGCCAAGATCACATTTCATTTGTAAGGAGTACACAATAGTAACAGAGCTAGAGGTGCAACACGACAGCAGCTTTGATTACAGAGCCAGGAAAGTTCTGCAGGAGACAGTGCAGCTGTTTGAGTGCATTACTCATATGTTCTTCTTGGAGCTCCTTGTACTGAAGTGGTTTTGATATTAAAGTTGTTGAACCTAATGGACCCCCTTGAACACTGGCAATGTCCCTTCAGTCCCATGGGATCAAACATGTGCCAAAGGTGATTCTCTGGTGGCCCCAACCACAGCACAGAGAATGCTCAGCGGGGAGAGCATTCCCTTGGGACAGGGAGGTTAGGGAGGAACATGCTGTCCCACCTGAGCAGGCCAGGTGCTCCTCTGACCCTTGGGAGGACGGGGCCCTGCCTGCTGCAGCCACATGTCACACATTTGACTTCATCTGCTGCTTCCCTGTGCTGGCAGTGACACCCCTCCAAATCCCTGTGGCATCCATGCTGTTTTTGAAGTTTGGGAGAGGCCTTGGGGTGCTTTCTGAGGGTACAGCAATGGCTGCACTGCAGACAGGCAGTGCAGAGCTGGGAGTGTTCCACCAGGTGTCCAAGAGTTGCTGCAGATCCCGTGGGGAGCCCGGGTTTGACTCTCACAACTGCTCTGCATTTGTGTTTCTACGGTGTCTTTGCTACTGCTGTGCTTTGACCTTGCTAGATTGAAAAGTTCTGCAGATTCCTATTCACATGTAGCTCCTCCTACTCTGCCTGAAGCATAAATCTGCTCTGGCCCTGTTTTAACTGCTAGATTGACTTCTGCTTGGAGAAGAGGGCAGCTCTAGTGGGCAGATGTGACAGGGGAATAGGTGACTTTCTGTTGGCTTCTCCTCAAAACCCAGCAATAGCTTCTGATTGAACCCAAAGGCTTTAAGAGGGTATTCCTGTTAGTTTTCAGTATTTTGCATTTGCTGCAAAGCTTGATTTATTTTTATTTAATTGCTTAGATTTTGAGGGTTTATGCATTTTATTAATTTACAGCAATACTGGGGGAGCCCGGAGCAGTCCCACTCCTTTGGCATGGAGTGGGGCACTGGGGTTTTTCCTGCCACAGCCACGTGCAGCTGCTCTCTGCAGCTGATTTATCCCCCCTCCCTCTGCATTGCCTCAGCCCAGTCTGAGCCCATCTCTGTGATAAACTCAAGGCAGCCAGGCTTGTGAGGAGACTGTCAGGCATTTGATGATCAGCTCAGAACACCTTGTAGTGCTCTCTGTGTTCCCTCAGCAGCCCTGAGCATGTTCAGCTGCCAGGACAGTGATTGGGTGGTTTCCACTGGCCACTGCCAGTGCTGTCATACTGTGATTTCCTGCCTCTGTTTTTCTGCTGTCATTTAGAAAACTCTGCACAGTCCAGATTGGGATTTTATGGTCTGCTACCCCCTTGGACAGTTTTTTCTACTTTGATGGAGAGAACCTTTGAAAATGCCTGTAATCTAGGAAGCATATAGTATGTGCATGGTAATGATGCTCTCCCAGTAAGTGAAAAATGGATAGGGGTCATTGCTCCCTTGATAATGGATGAAAATAATGCAAACTTGCACAGGGAGAGGAAAAGCAAATAGCCCAAACTG
Organism: Alaudala cheleensis; assembly: GCA_013398995.1. NCBI lineage: Eukaryota > Metazoa > Chordata > Aves > Passeriformes > Alaudidae > Alaudala > Alaudala cheleensis. The sequence continues at coordinate 166,226 of VWYE01007323.1, forward strand.
CATTGAACAGATGAAAAGTTTTCACTGGTGTGTTAATGAGTTCAATTTTTGCTTTGCATGCTTGACATTTTGAAGGAGTGAGAGGGCAGAAGGAAGTGCCTGGGTTAGAGCTGGTCAGGTGTTGATGGGAGCCTTATCCTGCAGGAACTTGGCTCATAAAGGGGAGAGGGAGAATTGTGTTTTTCTAGAGCCTGCCTGAAATACATGGACAGGAAACTCTTTAAATGGTTTGTTTGATAATAAAATAATAGTAGGAGATTTTTCAAATCTAATGTTCTTGTGATTGGATGCAAAGTAGTTTTAGCCAATTCTTTAAGCTCTAAATTGGTCACCAGGTAAATGGTCACTGAAACAAGCAGTGTTTTGTCACATTGGGAAGGTGGGATGAAGGAGTGAAGGGGGTTTGCAGAGTAGTGGAAGTGGTGCAGGCTGTAAAGGCAGGTAATTATCAATATCTGTGGGTTTGATTCTTGCTGGTATGTACTAAACCTTTACTCAGCCTTTAAATTATGTTTCCTTTTTTTTTTTTTTAGCATACGTCAAACTGTTTTTTCTGTAAATTTACAAAAGAGGAGGAAAAATAGTGCATCTTTATCTTTCATGTGACTTTTATATATTTTGTTTTTAAATTTCTTTATTATTTAGGTTACTCAGGTTTTACTTAAATAGTTATTAAATATTTACATATTTTTTTGCTTAAAAGCCATTATTCAGACATTACGAACCCTTAATAGTAGATGCCATTAAAAAAATCATGGCTCACTAATCCAAAATGAGGTGAAGATGTATCTTAAAAGACACTGCTACATTGCTGAAGTCAAGGGAAGATTACCCAATGTTCACATATTAATGTCCACTGTAAATTCAATTAATTAGCAAGTAATTTGGAGAGAAATGCAATTACTGTTCATTAATTACTCATGATTATGAAGCATACATTAAATACAAAACCAAGTGCAATTGATTAAGCTTAAATTTTTTTTTTTTTTAATTTATCTTTTGACATTGCTTCTGTTTTGTCTCAGGATGCAGCTGTGATCCTGACAAGTATGTGCCTAAGTATGTGCTTAGCTTTGTGCACTGGGAATATCCTGAGAGTCTTCTGTGAAAAACATTTTAATTTGTGACCTTGTCTGTTTACTTGTGTTTCAGTTTGCCACTTCCATAAGTAACTTCACTAAGTCCTGACACCTTTTGACCTTACTGTCCTCATGAACTGCCTACATTTTATTTGAGCTCAGGGTGCCCAGAGATCAAATCTGGCACCCTGATGGAAGGATAGTGATGGGGGAAACCATTGAATCTTCCACATTACTTAATTTTTAGAAATAATAATGTGGCATTAGCAAACCTTTAGGACAAAATTTGGGTCAGGAGACTGAATTTCTCATTAGCTCACAAGCAGTTTGGCCTCATGATTGGGATGAAGGCACTGGAGGAGGAATCTCCTCAGGATGCAGAGATTGCATCAGAAAGTGATGCAGGATCTGGGATCTTTTCCTGCTTCACCAGCCCAGCACACAGAGTATCTGAGGCCAGCTTAAAGCCTTTCTCTGCTTCTTCTTTGCAGGGAAAAATAAAATCAGAAAGAACATGTGAGGTTTCTGTCCAACTTTTTGAGAGCAGGTGAAAAACTGGGTACACAGCAGGCAGAAATAGCTCAGTGGCCTCAAAATACACCTGAAAAACTTCCTGGATGAACAGACAAGGAAGGACTGGATGGAGAATTTGGGTTTGTACAGTGTATTTGTGAAAAAAAATTCCAGGAGATTAAATGAAATATTTGTCTATATCTGTGCAAAATCTCAGCACCAAGGTTTATGAATTCTGGTGTAAAGACCTTGTCCCACTGTCTGTGAAGGAAGCAGCACTGTTGGTCAATATTTGGAATAATTATTTGATACAATACATGTACTTGCCAACTAGAAAAAAATGTTTCTACTTTGCAGAAAGCTTCCCAACTTTCTTTGTCTTTTAATGATCTGTTTCCTGCAAAAAATTCTGTGGATATCTATCTATATATTTATCTGAGTTTATTTAGGAGCCTGATACCAAAACCAATAGATTTTAAGGGGAATTTTTCATTCCAGTTCCCCTGTGATACATTGTGACTGTAATCTACCTTGGAAAGTCCAATAAAAATTGTCAGGAGAGTTTGTGGTGAGGAGCTTTGTTCAGGAAACACTTCACACCATTCCCTTTATGTGCTCTGCTCCTTGGCTTCACCCAAATGTTGTGCTCTGTGAGTTTTGTGGATTGCAAACACTCTGTATTATGAAATATGCTCCGTGCTTAAAACACAGAGTGAACAAATAAAAGGCCTTGAAGATCCTGGCTTAGAAATGAGATCTCCTGAATTCTATTCCTGCCTTGTTTTCAGGGCAACACATTGCTTAGAGCCCCTGAGCTTTTGCATATCTTGGCTTTCTTTTAAATGAAGGGATGAATAAACCCACCAGATTTGCACATTTTTTGCAGTTCTGCCTGTATAAGTTCATTTTCTTTAACTTCTTGGTGCCCCAGTTGAATGGGCAACATCTGGGGTGTCTGAGCTGTTGCAAATGAAGTGGCACATGCAGGCTGTGTCACAGGAGCCAACGTTTTGCACAGGAGTTTCAATATACTATGGAAATGAATAAATAGCTGTGGAGTTTAGATTAGTGGCCCATTTGATTCTGAGATCTCTACAGCTACCAGAGACAAAAATCACCATAAAAAAATAACAAAAATAAACCTGACACTGAATGGATAAACCTGAACAAAATGTCTTTGATTGGAGCATTTGGGACAGCTGCCAGGCTGGACTTTGAGGTGTTTATAATGGGTTATGTGTTGATTGAGGAGAGGAGCATGAAAGGTGCAGTTTTAGCACCCACAGCCTATGCCAAAGTATGCAAGGAGGTATCCACTGCTGTTTGGACAGGGGACAGATCAATTAAATCTTTTAGGACAGGATGCTTTAAAATGCATGTTTGTAAGTTAAGACATAACCTAAACATTTTATTCACAGGAGATTCTGAAGTTTTATCCAGCTGGTGAGTTCTTGGTGGGGAATCAACATTGAAACAGACTCTCCCAGGTCTTCAGCAATTCTTTTATTTTCAACCTTGTGGCTTTTGAATTGGTTGAGCATTTAAAATTCTTTTCCTCCCTGCTAATTAGAGACTGTAAGGAGATGTGGTGATGCAGCTTTTCTTTCAGTTTCAGATCAGACACAGTTTAAGTTTGATTTATTCAAACACATTTTGAATCCTTTTAATGAAATAAACAAATCCTGACGAAATGTCATGGCTGAATTGTAATCTTAACTAGAAATACAGTTTTAGCATGCTGATTCTCAAACTCCTAGACAAAATCAAAGGTTAAAAAGGGCTTATTATTGAAAGAAAGAGACAGTGGCAAAGCAAAAGCCAAGAGTAGACACGTTATTTCCTCCAGCCCTTAGAGATAAACAATTCACCTGTTCCAGCTGTTTTATCAAACAGTGAAACCTGTGCTGAAATCAGCTGTTACCCATTTTGTTTGTGAAGTGACTCTGGAGTTAGTAAAATCAAGTTTTGATCTATGGCTGTTTTTATATGGAAATAATCTATGGTTTGCTAGGTGGGAGAAATGGCATGGAATGGCAGTGGTGATTTTAATCCTGAAGAAATAAAGTAAAATTGGACATGAAATGTACATGTGAAAAATTGCTTGCTTTGCTTTATTCTATCAGCATAATTTAAATCCTGAATATCAGGCTTTGGGTTATCTTTTGGAAAAAAAATTTCTTTTATTGAGAATTGTAGTTTTGACTGTGAGTTTTTATTCCTAAAAGACCTCAGGACATTTGTGTAGTTTTCTAATGTGAGACAAATTGTTCTGTTGTGATTTTTCTATTTAGAAGTTTGGTTTTTTGTGGAGTTTTGTGTTGTGCCATCCAGGTCAGCACAGCAAGCAGTTAAGCAGATAAATAATTCTACTGAGTATTCAATGGCAGAAATATCCTGAGTGCAAACAGAGAGTTACCTCAGTGGTAAAAAAAGGGCTTTAACAAGGTGAGGCAATAGAGCTCCTGCAAAAACAGGTGAAGAAAATGTCTGTCCTGATAAATGGAAATCTGAGTACAGCAATTGCAACTTTTATTGGTAAAATTAGAGGTAATAATTGTAGTAGAATGGACTGGACAGAAACAAAGTTTTAAAGCAATGAGCAGGATGAGATTGAACAGTCTGCTTTAAGATCCTGGAAAGAAACAAAAAACTGAAGAATGGGGGAGAAGTCAATTGAATTAAGGATTTCTTTTTAAGAGTTTGGAAGAAAATGCCATTTTTTCATACAATCAGCTGGTAAGTTCAATTCTGCTTTATTAGACAACTAAAAGGCTAAAGTAGCCTTATAAAATTCAATGGAAATAAAATTTACCAGATAAATTATCATTGCTGAAAAAAAAATTCAGTTTTTATTTCAGAATTTCTGAATCCATGACTGCTTGCTTAAAATAGCTGTCAAAACAATAGACCTCACAATAATTTGAATTTTTTTATAGCAAATTCCCATAGAGGTTCACTGGTCAGTACTGAGTACCAGTATCTAGACATAGGTCAGACTAAAATTCAAATGCTGAAGTACTTTTTCACTATTTCTGTTTGTTTAAATCCTTTCAAGTAGAACTCTGTTTTTTAATTGTTCTGTGAAGAATGCTAGTATCTTAATTTTAAATTCATGGCTATTTAAAAAACCTATTAGTTATTTTTTTGGTTTTATTTAGCAGTTATGAAAGTGGATCAGTGTTAGCATGAAGTGAGCCAGAAATAGCCCCAACTACTTAAAATATATTTCTCTCTTGTAGAGTCACAGTGGTTAATGTTCATACCCACATGCTGCTCTGATAGTCACAAACATCCCTGGTAGGCACAAATTCTGTTTTTTCACACCATTCTTTGTTTCTGTGTTTAGTAATAATGTGTATTCATATAAAAGGACAGCCCCAGATGGGAAAATTTGCTCTTCATTGACTGAGTCACTGTGAATAGGATATTAGACAAACCCGTGCAGGTACATTATCAGCAGCTTAAAGAACAGATTTTGGGTCTCTGAATCCCAGATCCCTGCATTATTCTTCATTGTCTGGGTGTCAGCTTTCTGAGTGGTGTAAAATTCAACCAGTATCTCCTGAGGCAAAATGTCAATGAATTCACCTAGCCAATTATTGAGCCTTCTATAAATTTGTTATTACATTTTTATTATATAGGTAATAGTAAAATGCCTTGGGCATCCTTGCATAAAATAGCTAAACCAATATTAAGTTGCCAGCAGAACAGCAAACTCTTTTCCTGTCTGTGTGTGTTTGAGGGGCTCACTTTGCTCAAAGTCTCCATAATAAGATGGCTCTTCTATTATGTTTTTATGAAGGTCATTTGTTCTGGACAATTTCAGGCTGATGGTGAAACAAGAGTTTCTAATGTAAAATGCTCTATTGCAAACCTCTTTTGAATTAAGGTCAGGGCAGCTTCAACACTTTCACAAGTGGAGTAATCCTGGTGAGACTCTCAAATAGACATTGTTCAAATTATTGGGACAAAGATCCAACCTTCATTTTGAAGTTAATGTAGAAATTATTTTGTCCTGTACTGTTGAACTGAGCCAAGATACTTTTCTGTGTGGAAAATGGTGCCATAACCCGATTTTTAGAAAATGAGTGATGGTGGAAAGGGTAACATCTGAAACAAATGGTAGCAATTCCCTGGCCAGCAGAAAGCTTTCCTTGCATGGGCTCAGCTGCTGGTCCCAGGGCAGCTGGGGGAGCTGGTGCAGCTCCTGTGTCAGAGATGTGTGTGACAAAGGTAGGGATGCACACTGCAGAGGAAGGGAAGAGATCCTTTCAGTGCACGAGCTGACTTCTTCCTTGAAGTGTACTGGCATCATGAGAGTTTTCTCCTGATCCAACATCAGCCAGCAAAACTGTCAGCCTTCCCATGTTGTGCCTGTGACAGTGGCCCAGATAATCAGTAGCACTGGCTGGCTGAGGAGAGAGTTGAGCTGACTGAGACTAATGGCTCCACATGCACAATCACAGCAAATAAAGGGAAGGACTTTATTAGTCCATGTGCAGCTCCCCTGCAGTGCTGATGTTTCTGGGATGTTTAGAGACCTCTTGTACATCTCTTGTCTAAGGAATGCATTGAATTTTGTTTTACACTTATCTGCTTAATCTATTTCTAGTGATGTTTTTGGAAAAATGTTCGTCGAGGAAATTTGCTGTTATGGGAAATTACAGAGTTCTAGAAACAAACCTCACCTTAGAAAATTTCTGTGAACAGTGTAGTAGTGATCAACTACACTGAAAGGTGGTGGTAAGAGTTAGGAACAGGAACACTGCTGGAAAAGGCACTTGGCAGTAAAAGCTCTTCAATAGCTTTCCAGGAAAAGAAATGGTTTGGGAAAGGGCATGCAGATTGGTGTGTGTTCTGTATTTGCTGTAAGTGTCTCCTGAATATGGTGGGTGCTTCATGTCCACTCTAAACTGCATCATTAGGGCCATTGAGTTGAGCTGAAAATGAAATCTGAACTGTCAAAGTTGGCAGCTATAAACTGAGGGATGAAAGTGTCTGTGTGCTGTCTCAAATGAATGCACTGTTATTTGAAAGCTGTATTTATTCTTCTGTGACATTCCTGTACTTGAGTGAGCTTTATACGTGTTCTGCTTCAGTAAAACACTGGGCCTCTATCTCATTTATGGGATTTCAGCATGGTGGAGCTTAAAAAGATAGGAAGTTTTATTAAAGTGGATAATCTTCAAGTAAATGGGTTTTCGTTTGCTGTCTTTTTTTTGTATTTTGTTTTTTAGTTTGAATAAATAAATAAAAATTAGTTGTCCAGAAAAATCCAAAGAAAACAAATTCTGATTTTAGTGACTATAATGGTAACATGATTGTGTGCTTCACTTCAACAGCATGGCTGATGTCAGAGTAAATGCTACAAGGACTAAATAAATAAAAAAGGTGCTTTTCTATCCATGGCCTCGCCTTCATTCCTCCTTCAAAGGAGCATATGTGGGATTTACATGTCCTGTCTTTGTAGCACAGAGAGCAGCACAGCCTAAGTGTGGCAGTACTGAGAAGTGTCTATTAATAAGAATTTGAATGACTTTTTTTGGAATTTCACATGCAGGTGTCCTTGTCCTCATGCCTTCCAAGGAGATTAAACCAATAAAATGTGAATTTGTACTCTGAATTAAGTTTCCATGTATGGGTTTATTCAAGAATAGCTGTTGTTTTCAGTTCAGATGTCTTTACTTCATACCAGTGTTTAAATACAGCAGTCCTTAAATGCTGTGTGTGCTGGTGGCATGGGAGCAGTGCAGACACCAAATGTTTTTCCTGTGGAGGGAAAGGCAGTGGCCAACCCAAAGGAATTGTGGAGTTGGACACAAGAACAGGAAGGGGATGATGGACAGATTGGCAAGCAGTTTTAGTGGAGCTGCATTTGTTTTCTTGCTCTGGCATCAGGCAGGGTTCCTGGAGCTCCATTGCCCCCAGCTGGCCATTCCTTTGCCTCTGGTACCCACCTGCCTTTCTTGTCTCTTTGGGCCAGGGTGAAGGATCCATCCCGGGGGATCCACCCTCCCTCTGTGCCAGCTGTCCCTGCTGCAGAGCCCCTGGCACTGCTGGACCCTCAGGTTCCATGAGTTCAATGTTGTCTGGCTTAATTAACCTAATTCTACCTTTGATTGAATAACCCCTTTTCCTCTTTTGACTGCTTCATTAAAAGGTCGAATAAAATCTCTGTCTTAATTAGTTGCACACTACTTTTCCCTTTCCTGAGGCACACATTTCAGAGAAAGCTTACCTGCCCACGTGTTCTGTTCTCTCCTCTGTGTTTCTGTGTTTGCTTGTTGCTCTCATTGTGTCTGATGCCATGTGTAGATCTATGTATGATGTCATATATAATGTATATATTTGTTAAGAATAAGGCATCATTTTAGGCTCATATCTTGACTTCCTAATTTTTCTATTGCACTTTGTTTGTGTCTCAGCTGGGAACTGTGTCCCTGTGTTGCCTGACATTGCATTAATGATGTTTATTCTTCTCATCACACTAAGAGCTCTCAATGTCTCATTTTCAGTGCAGTTTGTAACTTTTGCAACTCTGCCCTTTACAGTTCTCAGAAGTACTGTCTTCCTTCTGCAGGAAGCTATTTTATTCCTTAATCCTGTCTTTGACTTCTTTTCCAACTTTCATTCTTTCTCCTGTCTTCTGGTCACTAAGGGCACTACTCTCTTTTGTCTTCACATTCCTGCTCCAAGACTCTCTTATTTTTCTGCAGCATTAAGAAACTGCATTAAAAAGTTACAGAATGATTAGAGGGATTTTAGATATTTTAAATGACTCCAATATTACAGATATATTAGAATTTGGAATTGCTGATTTGATTTTAGATCTTGTAATGGGCATTGTGATAGAGGCAGTAAAATATCAGAAAAGGGGGCTTTTTGAATAGATTCAGTTTTATTCTCCAGAAAGGATTGCTCAAAGGAAAATTAAATACAGTGATGTAGAATGTCAGAAAGATTTTTAAGAAATCCATTTCTCAGTGTCAAAAATCTTCCTGCAAGATGAATTATTTTTATCTTTTAAATTTGAAAATTCCCAATTTTTTACTACTAACTTGACTTTCCTGTGTTTCCTAATGTCAAATGCAAGTTCAGTGTAACTGTGCTGGTGCTCAGTGTCCTTATTTTGGTTCTCAGTTCTCCTTCTACCCATGTTTCTCTCAAAGAAGGAGGAGGAAGCCCTTTGTTGAGGCTACATGTTTTAAGAGTGAAGAGTGTTTATAGAATATTCATCTGTTTTTTTCTTCTCCATGATACTTATGGTGACATCACTGCATACTTTTAGATGGTTTGGACAATGCAAAACCAGCAGTGAAAATGGAGAGAGCAAACAGAGCATGTTTTTATAATTAACTACAGGACTTAGAGCACAGCTTGTGAGCCATGTTAGAGGAAAAAGCTTACTTAGTTCTGAGCTCAGAGGATGAACCTCTATAGGCTGTCTTTCACATTTAATGTCCACAGTAGTTCAGGTGTTCAGTCTTTGTTCTCTCTAGAATCAGATTTTAAAAAGCTGAAGTATTTCTTTACAAACACCTCAACTGCTGCTGTTGATGTTTAGCAAGCAAATGTTGGAACATGGATGAATTCAAATTGACAGGTGAAACCTCTCAATGTTTTGTTAGCATTCTGAAAGGGTTAACCACAGTACCTGGAGTCACCCACAGGCCAAATCCTGAAATGAGTTGGTCAGGATGCTCTCAGAGAAAAATGATGAAGCAAACCTGTTTTTTTTAATTTAACTAAGATGACCCTTGTGTTACCATGGCTGTAGCCTTATGTAAAATGCATTTTAGTGTCGGATGACATTCTCAGTTATAGTGCTTTTAAACTTACCTAGGATAGGTAATGGTAAGTAAAAAATCCCAGTTGTTGTGTGCATGCAGGTTTCCTCCTTTATCACAGACCTTTCTGACTGTCCTGGGCCCTGCAGGACACACCAAGTCCAGCTGAAGCTTTTGCCATTTCTCCTTTACACAGGGAGAGCTGAATATCCACTTCCTTTATCTTGCATTCATGTCAAGTATGTATTGCCAGTTTTTTTAGCTACATCCAGAAAGTGTTTGATATTTGCTTTTATTGCAATAGTTTGCCATTTCTGACCTACAATGAATTTCTTTCAGAAATCCAGATCTATTTCTGGTGCTGCACTAAGTTCTTCCTCGTCTTTCATCCATGAATTAGAGCTCTCTGTCCTAATGATATACTTTTTTGACACAAATTTAATCCTGTAATTTCAGACTGTTTCTGTTGCTCCCAAATACTATTTTGAATTCTCACAGCATCACAGAATCACAAGGTTGGAAGAGACCTTTAAGATCATCAAGTCCAACCCAGCCCCAACACTTCAACTAAACCATGGCATTAAATGCCACATCCAGTCTTCAAACACATCCAGGGATGGTGACTCCACCACCTCCCTGGGCAGACCATTCCAGTACTTTATCACCCATTCTATAAAAAACTTTTCCCTAATATTCAATTTTCCTAATTTCCTAACATCAAACCCACATTTCCCTTGGTGCAGCTTAGGACTGTGTCCTCTCCTTCTGTCAGTTCTGCCTGGAGAAAGAGACCAACCCCCACCTGACCACAACCACCTTTCAGGGAGTTGTAGAGAGTGATAAGATCACATCTGAGTGTCTTTTTCTCCAGGCTGAACAACCCCAGCTCTCTCAGCCTCATTGCCTCCCCTGGATGCACTCAAGCATCTCAAGGTCCTTCCTAAACTGAGGGGCCAGAACTGGACACAGCACTCGAGGTGTGGCCTCAGCAGTGCCCAGTACAGGGGCACAATGACCTCCCTGTTCCTGCTGGCCACACCATTCCTGATCCAGGCCAGGGGCCATTGGCATTCTAATTCTGTATTCCAAGGGGATGGAATGACTTCCAGCTTCATGGCATTTGACAAGTTTTTAAGGGTTCTCTTCACCTAAATCCTGAATCACTGGTCAGATCTTTCCCTGTTCTTCCAAATTCCCTTCCTAACATGACAACAATGAATCCACTTTGAGCACATCTGTCTGAGAAATGCCTTTGGCTTCTGATCATTTCATTAGGCTTGGAGTCCTTAGAGCATCACTCAGCATGAAATATGCTGTGCCTGATTTCTGTCTGGCCCACTTGGAAGCTCTCATGGATGGTTTGCTGCCCTTGAGTCCAGGCATGGTGAGGATGGCCACACTTCTAAAGATATTTAGATAATTTAATCAGGGTATCTTTTTCCTCCTCTTTTCACCTGTGTAGTACAAAAGACACTTTTCATGGAAGGAAATGAAATTGGTTAAATAGAATCACTCTCAGATTGAAGTTGGCTGTTTCTTCCCACATTATTGTGTATATATCTGTGAATTAATTGTTTGATCACTTTTGCTAGTGTCTTTTTGGGTAGTAAAATCTAGGAAGTGATTCTACAATTTTTTTTCCTTTGTTTGAAAATATTTAAAGACAAGTTTCCCTTTTCTTGTCCTTGGCATTTCCTTTGCTACTCACAGATCTTAAAAAATATTCACCAATATTTTAAAGAATATTTCATTTGTTTCTCCAACAACACGTGGGAAATTTCATCAGGCTTCACTGATTGAAGCACATATTACTTATCTACCATTTTTTTCAAATACGACCTCAGCTCCTAATCCCATAGTTAGAAATGCTTGTGTTATAGTAACTACTCAAATTAAACTGTCTGGTGAAGACTGAAATAATGAAACCTGTAACTAATTGAACATTTTTTTCATTTGAGCTCTGTATAATTGTTAGGGTTTCCTTGCACACACATTTTGTTTTGGCTTGTGCCTCACATGTACTTGCTGAACAAAGCAAATGTTTTTGACTGTAAAAATTTGAATTTAGATTATGGTCCTAGACCCAAGGTGTCCTCTGGCCAAGTAATCCTGATTAGTAAAGAGAAACTTTGCATTGGCCCCTTTTATTCCAAGGTATATATTCAATTGGCACAGAGCTGTTCAGGTCAGCTGGGTTACAGTCCTGGTTTATAAAACATCTAAAAACGTGGCCTATGAATCACAGCATCCTAGAGTATTTCAGAATACACTTAACTCTTACAGAACAGAGTTCTTACAGTATTTAGTGTTTTAAAGATGATGTCTGGTATCCTCAGTTTCAAGTGGAAGTGAGTTGGCAGGATCCACAGCCTGTGTAGGTTAAAGCAAAAAACCCATAATGGCTCTTTTTGATTGCACAAGTCTGTGTTCTTACAGATACTTGAGAATTCTCTGCAAGCATCATTTTCCATCCTGCTGCCTCAAAATTCCAGCTTATTTTCACACTGCACATGTTTGGAGAGCAGGAGATGCAGTTAAACTTCCTGTATTTTTCTCAAGTAGGGTTGCTTTGAAAAGTCAGCTTCCTTTCTGTGAACTTTACTCTTTGATGTGATTCCTCTGGATTTACCAATTTTGCAGAAGAAAATCAGAATTCTTCCAAGATTGGACAAATCAGAAGAAATAAATCATAAGGTCAAAAGTCTGCACACTTACCTTTAGCCTGTAAACGATGCTGCAGATTCTGGTGACCTGGTTAAATGGAAGGGTTAAACAAAGTGCTGTACACAGTTTCTGTCTGTAGCCATTTGTTCTGTATCCATGGGCTCACTGTAATGTAAATAGTCACCTGGCAGCTGTGTCCCCTGCAGCACATTTCATTCAGCAGCTGGGGCAAACGCGTCACTTGGCAGCCACGGGTTTGCAATTCCTCCCGTGCCAAGGGGGCAGCTGGAAGAATTTGAGTGCTCATTAATTTGGGAGAAATATGAGCTGCAAGTCAGACAACATGAGTCTCCTATGTGGTGTTGTACAAGGATAAGAGGATCAGGGTAGAAGCAATTTGCCCTGTCCCAAGGGGGTCTTCGCTTTTTAATAAGCTGGTTATGAAAATTCTATTTCTTTGCAGTTTAAAGAGTCTAATTAGAGCCTGTAATTTCTCTCATATAACTGGAGTGGATGAAGGTTAACATTAGGCCTCCAGAGTCCTTTCACATTCATTTACAGACTTAAATCAGGTAATAGTTTGTAGCTAATTAGAATGGTGTATTAAATATTTAGTTTGACTTCACTTAACTGTGAGAACACGTGGATGCTGTAGGGCTACAAAAATTATAAAGAAGGAGTTAAATTTTAATCAAAGATAAACTTAAAGGCATAGTAATTTTTATACTGACTGGTATATTGTGGCAGTCTGAGCAGCAATTGCCTTCAGTCAGTTAAAATGTCAAGATAAAGCAATTTCATGTCTATTTTATGTTCTTGCTGTAGCACTTTGAAGGTTCAAACAATTCATGGGTTTTATATACATAGTGTCTGAAGGATTAAATAGTTTTTGACATAGCAGACAGTTTTTGTGTAAAATCTCATTCATTTTTCTATCCACTAACTCAGCATTTTCAGAAAGATTCTCCTAAAGAAGTTGTAGTGTTTCTACTCACAGAAGCCCAGTAACAAACATGCATTTTTACCAGAGGAATTTGCCAAGCAGTGGGTCTGCTCTTCCATCACAGCAGCATCTGCATTCACAGCTTCTGCCTTGGATAAGTTGGTATTTCAATGAACAAGTAAAGTGGCCCTAAAATTCTATGCACAAACTTTTTCTGTTCTTGTAAGTCTTCAGTTTCATTCTCAGGCACATGGTGTGATTCCTGGGGCTGTCCTGTGCAGGACTTGGACTCTCATAATCCTTGTGGATCCCTTCCAACTCACATTCTGTGATTCTGTTACATTTGCCATTCACAAAATTCTCTGCATTCTCTGAGTAGACCTCATACAGTTTTCTGTGTTACATTATGAAAATCTTCCTGTTGCAAGCTGGGTTCTTAGAACCTGAAACTTTTGCCCCTGAACTCAGAATAAAGCCTATTACAAAATTCAGCTGTACAGAACCAAACATAGGCTTACAAAGGGGAGATCAGCACCACATTGACTTTTACCTAAAATGGTTGGTTCAAAGCACAGGCCAGGGGGATTTACCTCTCCTTGTAGTGAAGGAAAGCTTGCTCAAATCATGCCTGCATGAAAGAAGACAGATATCCTGAGCCATGACATACAGAACCTTACTTCAAAACAATTCTGTAAAGCTTCTGCAAATGGATCATATTTTATTAAAGTGGACATTTTAGTAATGCCTCTTGGTCAGAGCAGGAGTGGCTGTGGATTAAATTTCTCTGGCTTTATTTTAATGATTGGTTTTGTGTGAAATTGATTCTACAAAGCAATTTTGTTGCTGAAATACAGAGCATCCAACTACTGCTGCACACCTGCATGATGCAAAGTGACATTGCACAGATGCAGCTGTGAGGTACCAGAGGGCCCAGGAGCACCTTACACCTTTTATAATTATCCTTCTACACTCTGATGTTTACCAAACAATAATTACATTCTGTAAACTTTTATCTGGTGAATTTTTTGATGCCACTTTGCAGGACCCACACTTATTTCCAGTGGGAGTTGTGTGTGCTGATTCCCTTGACTATGAGTACCTTGCTACTGTTGCCTGTTGGCTTGTGTGCTAATGCCATTTCAGATTAAATGGATCCTCAACTGCTCATCTTCCCAAGCTTTCCCACAGTTTCAGGGAGCAGATTTCTTGTCACATAAACTGAGTGCACCTTCCCTTTGTCTTATCTCATGGGTCTCTTGTATCCTCAGCAGTGAAATCCTTTGCTCATTGTGAACAATCTGTGGGTCTAAAACTGGAGTACCAAAAGTGGTGAAGCATTTCAAATTGAAAAGGGATGAATCCTGATTAAGTGAAGAAGTGAACAAATAATTGAGACAAAATAAGGAACAAATATACTGTATATTTGACAGAGAGAAAAAAAAAGACAAAAGGTGTCTGTAACTTCAAAATAGTCAAACCTTTCTGACTGTCAGGTCTCAGATTCCTGGCTCACGATCTGTAGTTTTAATCTCAAGTTTCCTCTCCAGCATTTTTTGGATGCTAGAAACTCCATTACAGATTGGTAGAAAAGTCAGTGATAAAACTTCTAAATATCACCTTATTTTCTTACACTGCTCTCCCAGTTGCCAATTTTTATAAAATGGTTTATGACTGCAATAATCCCCTCAGAATCAGCTGTTATGGGAGATAATAGCCAGTTGTCAGAGCATTAACCACCCTTGACTTCACTTTGGGCCATTATGTAACAAAAGAATGAACTGGTGGTAAAGTTGCCAGGTGTATTAAATTATGTGATGAATTATAGAGACTCTGTAGTGGAGATTAGTGTCCAAAAGAGACTACTGGAGATTGCCAAACCCATTATCTGATAGGGCTGCAGGCTGGACAGAATCCCAAGGGTGAAAGGGCCAGTGCTTTATCCATGATGTCATCCTCTAATCTGTGTCTGCACCATGCATGGTGAAGTACACTGTAAATGAGTTACCATTGTTCTGTGCTACATCCTGGAACTGTGGAATAGCACAAGTGGAGACTTTGGCAGTGTTTGGTTACTTAGAATTCAGTCTGATTTTGATCTTTCTTCATGGATTCCTGCAAAAAAATTAGTTGATACACCAGAAAGTTGAGTAGAATAGTAGCAGAAATTGTATGAGCCTGCTTTTTCCACAGGAGCTTCAGTTAGGTCCAAGAAAGTTGGTTATTTCATGGCTTCTGCTCTAATCCCTTCCCCTTCTCTCCATTCAGACAAATTAATTTGTTTAGGCTGCTATTTTGCATTTAGGGAAGGAAATGTATGTTCTACATTTCAGCAAATCCCCCAGGATTTTGAAGAATGTCAATATTAGGTATAGTTGAATTCTGCTTGAGTGGTTCATTTAGGCTTGACTTGTTAATGGTTCATAATGACTGACTTGCAATCTTGCAAATCAAGAGTGGAATCAAAAATTTCCTTTGCTTTTCAGATGGTAGCATAGAATTTGTCCCTAGCTCCAATAAATCTATTTCATGTTACTTTGAAATAGTAACATTACTATAATAAAAACCTGATGCCAGGTAACATTTCAAAGTTACCTCCTATACTCCATTAGCCCTGGGCTAATAAGCCTTGAGCTGGACACTTTCTCATCACCTCCTCTGTCCTTGCACAATGTGAAACATTTTGCACAATGCATAATCCCATCGTTAAAGCTGAGAAATATTTCTTATGTATTGGGTGAATTTTCACAGTGGGAAATTATTCTTTGTAACTCCTCAGTTGCATTATAATTTTCTGTAAATCAGCAAAGGATGTCAGCAGATTTTCAAGGCTAGAAGAAATGTCCTCACCTGGTGTCTCATGTAAAACGTGTGGCTTGTTTGAGTTTTCCAAAAGTAACTCCCAGCTGCCCTAGAGAGCAGATCTAGAAATGCTCCTCCCAGGTGAGTGTGACTCTGCTGCTCTCCCCTGACCCCAAGGGATTAACTGCAGCTCTCATTTCTTTTTCTCCTGCATGAATTTTCTGAGGTAGGTCTATGCTGAGAGCTGTTGGGGATGTGGATGTTGGGAGAAGCAGAGCTCAGCTTCTTGATGAGTGTTTTTCTTGCAGTCTTTGCTTACAACATCCTGTTGTACTGTGATGTAGAAGTTTCAGTTATTTCGGGTTTGTTTTTGCTAACTGTCCCATCAGTTTTTAATGTACAATAGATGGAGTTTCAATATCACTGTAATACAAAACATTATTATAAAATTGTCTGGGTGCAGTGTACAATTGCAGGAAGGAAAAAAACAGGAGGAAATTTATAAATGTAAACGTTCCCAAAAGAGGTATTTTGAGTACTACAGGAGGAAAATTAACAATGAAGAACCTTTTAGTGAGCAACTTAACATTTCAGGATTCCATTTCATGAGGTAATGTCTTCAATTTCATGGCTTCCTTGCTCTGAGTGCACTGTGAGTTGAGGCTTTCAGCACCTCACAGGGCAAAGGTCTCTAACAGGACACAAGATATTGAGGTAGTGCTGTCTTATGTTGCATCACAGGGCTTTGCTCCCCTCCTCAACAGAATTTTCTGTGCTCATTTAGATCATTGTTTTCATGGAATTTCGTGTTAACTGACCAATACAAACAGATCCTCAAGTTGTTTGGTTTTGTTTGTTTGTTTGTTTGTTTGTTTTACTACTTCATAGTAAAAAATGTACTGAAGATAAAAAAAGCTATGAAAACATTTAGAGATAAATTCAAGGTTCAAGAGTGACTTTATATTTCTATTTCTCTTTTCCCATGCTGTTCACTGCCCTGTCTGTTATGCCCTTTGCAACAACCAGATGCACTGCATACACTTGGAATTTGTGTTTATTTTTGGATTGATTTGTGTGTGTATCAGTTAAAGCTGGTACCTATATTACATCTCACATTGATACATTTTGCAAGTTCAACATTTTTCCCTTTCCAGGTTTGGAAAGGGTTCTTGGGTAAAGACCTGGGGCCTGTTCAGATTATTTTGTTGTGGATCTTACTGATTTTGATGAGTTTGAATCCAGCATGACTCTCAAAATCCTTTATGGCTGCATCCAGACTGTTCCTCACAGGAAAATGTGGGGTTGTGCCATCTGCTTAACACAGGGACCAACAGAAGCATCAATTCCCCTTTTTCCCCCTGGTATCTTCTGAGGTGAGGTATACAAAAGGATTCTGGAGAGAGGGGACTGGGAGGATGAAATTATGTGAAGAAGAGTGATGTTGAAGCCTAATCTGGAATGGTAACAAGCACAGTGTAATGTTGGGTGGGAAGCATGAGGTGCCTATGAAAAGCTGTCTTGAGAGCTCTCACCTTGAGGGCCCTTGTACCAGTTAAATCATTTATTTTCTGTGAGGCTGCTTAGGAGTTCAGACAATCACTTAGTCTCACACTGACCCATTGTTCCCAGTCAGGCCAATTGCTCCTCCATGCAGAGAATAGCTGAGTGATCCTGGACCACCACAGATTATAACTGTGGGAACTTGAATTTTGTCTCTATATCTCACTTAAATTCCATAGCTCTTGCCACAGGATTATTTTTATTTCTTGCTGAGCCAGAAAGGAAAGACTGTTTTGCTGAAGGTGTCCATGAAATAGTTTGCAGCTGCAAACAGAGGTCTGCACTGTCAGCTTCAAGCAGAAGTCCCATTTCCCCTCCCACACGGTATTTTAGGTTTCTGGAAATACTGTTTTACCAGCTGTTTGGCACGAAGAGATGAATTCACAGTTTCATTGTGTCGAATCTTGCAGATTGACTTGTCTTGCTTAACAGAGATGGGAGAAGGTCCCTGTTCTCTTCCCTGTGCTGCCAGTTTAATGACATTTCAGAGGTGAGGACAGTTCAGGGACTGCAGATTAGCCCACACATAATGGATGAAACTGTTAAGTGGATATTTCAGATGAAGGGGTTAGCACTGAAATAGCTGTCATTTAAATCATCATTCTTAGCTTTCCTCACTAATGGTTGAGTGTATGCATCTCTGAGATTTTATATAAACCTTCTGTCCAGAGTTTAAAGGTTCAAATTTCAGAATATTCCCTGACTGTAAAAGCAAGAAAAGTACTAATACTCTCTTATTCTTCAAAATTTGAGGGGCTGCAACAGAGTAGAGAGTAACCCCTTATCCAGACCATGATCTGTGCAGAGGAAAGGCAACAGGAATGGGAAAAAACAGATCCTGGAAAACCAGAGAGAAAGCAAGATAAAAATACCAATAATGGAGGCAGTCATATATGTGCTTTTGATTCAGGTGTTTTACTCAGTATAAGATTTGTGTTCAGTTTTGTCTGAATTACTGAGCTTGGAGGTTTGATGCCTTAATATTGGTTAATTCTGCTGTGTAGATGGGAGTGGTTGCCAGCACAGCTTGTGACAACTGCTGCTGTGTTGTGCTTCTCACCAGTTCACCATGGGCTGCTGGTTTGCACCAGAGTCTCCAGGAGCTAACCATCACAAAATTCACTCTTGAAATGACTTGGTTGCATAGCATGAATTTGATTCTACAGCTTGGAACCATTTGAGCTTTTGCAGCAATCTTTTAGTGAGAAGGGGAACTGAATGGAGTCTCTTTCCAGGAAGTGACTTTTCCAGGTCAGGAATGAGACATAATAAGAAGGTAACATATGGGAAGTTTCCACAGCTGTTGTTTTAAATATAATTAAAATACATCAATCTCAAGTGGTATTCTTTGCCATTCAACGCTTGCTTCAGAAAAATATGAAGTGAGAAAGTCACAAGCTCTATTAAAGTTTCTAGTTCCATTGTCCTTTCAGTTTCTTTCAGCTCTCACTCCATATTCTGGGAACATTGGCTTAAAAATAGCAGTCTGTGGCACCTACTGTGCAGAAGCAGCAAATATAATTGAAGAGGTTAAAGGTTAACTTTTTTGCTCTTGGAGTGAGCTTTGCTTTGTGTTCAGTGAATCTGACATCTACAATTTCCAGTTTTATAGATAGGATATAGAAATTCAAGACTAGTGCCTGAGAATATTTTCTTTCTCCAAACCTAACAGCTCATGATAATCCTCTATATAATGGACATAATACTTTGCAGGTCAGACACAGAAAATATTTTGATTCAGGTGTCTCTTTCAAGTATCTTGTAAAGCTTTCAAAATTCCCCAGAACTGAAGGGCTCTCTTTCTATAATGTTTTTTGCCAGGGAGGTCCTTACACCCTCTGGCCCATTCCTTCTCTTTTGGAAGAGGTCTCTTGATTCAGTCACAGCACTTGGATATTCCGAGGTGTTTTTCTCATTTGGCTTATACTCACTTATCCAGAGCATGTGTAGACTATGTAAATGTTGTTACTGGATCTTCTGGGATGTGCCCATAATAACTTTGAATTTACTCAGTCTCCCTTGACTGAAACATTCTCTCCATATGGATTCAAAGGAATTTTTAGTGTCCTAACATTGTGCTGTACCATAAGATACCAACATAGGTGCATCAGTGTGTGTCTGCATAGTGCAGTTGAAGGTAATAGTTTCTGTTTTGTTATTTTCTTCAAAGTCCAATGCAAACAACCGAATGAGAGACAAGCCTTATATTTCCTCATCTATTATTAATTACAGAGATTTCAATCACCTGCCTCAGTACTATACATATTTATCAGCAGACTACACAATATTAGTGCTGTATGTGGGTTATTTGAGTAAAATAAACATTTCATGCAATCATTTGATTTGACACACTTCCCCTTCAGTTACCTCACAAGAAGAAAATGTGGTGGTCACTGTTAACAGCTTTACCTACCAACATGTATCTTGCCTGGGATCTGAGAATATGGATGGATATTAAATCTGGTTTTTAATGTCTAACCAATGCACAATGACAATTTCAGTGGTTTTTACAATGCTGTGTGTCCTGTTTTGCACCATACACAGCCCATCACTGCAGATCTCATCCATGGACAGCAGCTGGAGTAGTTTGAACTTATCTTGCCAAATTAATGTAGTGTTTCTCTAATACTGACTTAGTTATATTTTTATGTATCTGCAGTAAAGAACTCTGGGGCCACAGTAACTTTTTTCCTGTTTATTGATATTACACATCCAGAATGATCCCACAGAATACCTATCCAGAAGAGTAAAACTAGTATAAAAAGCATGTAGGACCAAGCTTGCTTTGAAAAATGGGATTTACAATGTAGAATTTTTCATGCAAGTTTCAGTTCTAATAATTTTTTACGTGAGCCACTGCCATGGTCTCTGAAAGCAGAAAATGAGATGCCAAATCTTTATTTTATAAACATGGGCTGCCCAGGCAGGTGGTGAAGTCTCCATGCCTGGAGGTGTTTAAGCAAAGCCTGGATGTGGCACTCAGAGCCATGGTCTGACTCACAAAGTGTGTTAGATCAAAGGTTGGGCTCAATAACCTCAAAGGCCTTTTCCAGCCTAGTGGATATTGTGATTCTGTGATACTTCTGCAGTGTGTGGTTAATGCTTTTCACTGCAAGCTCACTGTGAATTAGGTTTATGCTGATGGGTTCAATGACCTGATCAAATGAAAGTTTTAGAAGTAGAGAAATAATCAGAATTGTTTCCCATCAGAACTGATCTTGAGGATTTTTCTCACTATTCTGAAGGAAGTATTAAACAATATTTGCAGTACTTAATAATGTGTCTTTAAGGTCAATGTAGAAGGAAAACTTTAAAGTATCAGTGGCTTTAATTTTAACTAAAATGCCTTCCTGTGATCCTGTCATGGCTGTTTTCATACAATACTACCATGAATAATAGTAATTCCATAAATTCATGAGCAATATAGAAAGGGTATTTTAAAATTATAATGTCACTTGTATTTCACTGTATAAAAGATTTTTTACTTCATGCTGACCATGGTAAACATCACTTGTAAAACATGTACCATGGAAAGTGTGTAGAGAAAAGTACACAATACCTTGGGACAGGGAAGGAAACAGCACTTCATAAATTTGGATCACTCCCCTTCTAGCTCTTTGTTTCATAGAGTCCTTTATTTTTTCAAATAATTGCAATTAGCAGTGTTTTTATTGTGCTTAAAATATTTTTAGTGAAACTGCTAGATACTAAGTAAACTAGATATAGAAAATATACTCAGCAAAAAATCATTAAAACCCTTGCAGCAGTATCCCAGGACAGCCCATTCCTCATGATGATCCATGTCACCAGTTTGTTGAAATTTTATTTTTTGTGGTTATTTTGCTGCCTCTGCCTGTTATCATGCTTACTGCTCATCTGTTTAGATAAGGCTGGTCTCCTTTTATTAGGAACACTGTCTAGTTTGATTCATTATAGATTAAAGCAGATCATTAAATATAAATCTCTCAGAGTATTCAGTCTCATCATAGGCTATTTTCAAGCATCATTTGCAGGAAGATAAAACATGACAGTGATTTATGCTGTATTTTGAGAGTATAAATCTCACTGTGCATTTTCATGTGTCTTTGCAGAACAAAGAATTTCTTTATTAATGCTTTCATAGTAATCAACAAAGTATAAAAGCACCATTCTTTTGTTCAATGTTGTGTTCTTTAGAGTCTTAGAGTTGGATTATGCAGACTCTTGGACTCAGAACTTGCAACACTACACCATCACTACTTTTTAAACCATATAAATCACAATTCAGTTCTGTGCATATTTTATGTTTGAGAGACTGGGAAAGGTTTTGTGATTGGAATCTGGTCTCTAGGCATGATGATAACACAAAGCACTGTGTATGCCTAGAGACAGGATGTGGCCATTAAGAAAGTGGATAAAAGGGCAGTGAGAAAATAGGGTGTCACAACTGACAGTAAAGAGGGAGACTTGCAGAGTATTTAAAACTATTTCTGTGGGGAAAAAAAACAACCTATGGGAACTTAGTATAAAGTTGGTATATTTTACAAATATTACCATTAGTGAATGAGGAAAAATGCTGATGTGGATTTTTTTTTAATTTGAAAATGAATTAAATGATAATAAAGTGTTACCTGTGAGTACCTGTCCCTGTGTTGGCAGTGATATTGTGTCATATGAACTTTGAAAACTAGGGGGGAATTAGCTTGCCTGGTGTTGCAAATTCTTATCCACACAAGTATTTGCTGGTTAAGTGCCTCTTCCCATCCATGATAACAATTTTCTGAAATCATAAGTGCAGAACAGATTTGTCTGAAACAGACCATTACTCCAATGGTTTTAGTTTATTCTTAATTACACATTAAGCATAACTGCAGTTAAAAGTCAGATATTAAATACATTCAAGAAGATCACAACCATTCTATCACACAGAACAAAGCCACATTTTGTCAGGAAGACATTACTGGCAGAAATATTTTTTAACCTACTGTACTGCTTAACCAGTAATACTTTCTTAGAAAGGGTTTGTCCTGTGAATTTCCCATCTGTATCTGAAGTTCCACTGGATATGTTTTAAATGCAGTATTAATTGATTTATCTTTTGCATTTTACTTCCAGGTCCGTATTTTTACCTATCTGATTGGAAGAGAAGCTGCATTTGCTGATAACCTGAAGTGGATGGCCTGTGCTAACAAAGGTTCATTAACCTTCTTCCTTTTCAAAACCCCTGAGCTGAGCCTTCCTGCACATCTGATCCTTCTACTGCCAACTAATCACAAAGGATAGGTTATTTTCTTTTTCCCAGAAAATGAAAATACTTAATTATCTTGTGACATACAATTCAAAGAGCAAAAAAACCCAAATTTGAAATTTTCTTCCTTAAAATATGTATAAAGCTTTTAAACTATGTGGCCTTAAATTTTTGTTCAGAGAACAAACTAATTTCAAAGCTTTTGTTCTCTTCTATCTGTTATTACTCAGAGTGAGTTTGGTTTCTAAGAACTTTGGGTACGAGGTCTGTTGAGTTAGGAATGGTATGTGAAACACCAGACATCCTGTCCCTGGAGGAACTGACAGTGTAATTGAAAAAAACTGCTTTATATCCTTTAAGGAAAAGAGCATTAAAACATTTAAGATGCTGAGATGCTGCAGTAAAAGGATTGAGTAGTATGAACAGGAATGATTCAGGAAAAAAAACAGCCCCAAACCCCAATTAATCTTCAGGTTTTCCTTTTTCTTTCCTTTTGGAAAAAAAAAAAGTTCTTTTTTTCCATTGTGCCACATTACATTATGATGAATTGCATCAGGTGCTATCCATTTAGTCATTATTTCTTTAACTACTGTTATGTCCAGCTGATGGAAATTACTCAGTTTGAAGTCTTGTCTTAATCAGCTAATATTACACCATAATTTAGTTTAAATAATAGTATAAGAATCCTTTGAAGCATCTTTTTTGAAGACAATTTAATCAACAAAATCTTTTAACTTTTCAGCCCAGCTCCACAAATTCATAAAGATCTAAGTAGAGCCAGTCAGAAATTAGGAGCAGGCAATGGAGGCTGCCTCAGCACATCATCTGGTCCACGTCTTCCTTCTTCCCAGAGGGGAAAAGTGGTCACCTTTGTCATTCCTCAGGACTACTTTGTTCTTTTCAGAGCCACGTTGCTTTGAGTCAGAGTCATACTCATATGAATCAACTAAACAGCTTAATGACTGTTACTTC
The DNA here is from genome assembly GCA_013398995.1 of Alaudala cheleensis. NCBI lineage: Eukaryota > Metazoa > Chordata > Aves > Passeriformes > Alaudidae > Alaudala > Alaudala cheleensis. The sequence continues at coordinate 189,770 of VWYE01007323.1, forward strand.
TATAAATTTATTTCCCTCTCAGTTTAATAGTTACAATACCTGCTCTCTGATAGCTTATGATGTAAAAATCTTCTACCTCTAATCATTCATTAAATTTTTTTTTCAGCTTTGAAAATCTCAATTGGAAACAGCGTGTCATGGTCAGACAGTTCAGATTTAGATTTTTCCTTGCAGTTTTCACTTACAGCTTGTTCATTTTATTTCAGTGAAATGAGGGATTACAGCACAACAGATGAGGAGTGTAGTAAAGCTGGTCTGAGGACTGGCTGAGTAGCAGGACTGCAGTTTACTCCTTGTGTGGGTGGGCCAAAATATGTTGTTGTCACTGAGGGTGAATGACCCTAAAATCAATTTTCCTTGCAGTGATTTTCCCCTTGGAAGCACAGCATAGATGAAGGCTGTTTGCAGGGTTTCCAGCTGACTGGACTGTGCCCAGCAGCTCTTTCCTTCAAAACAGCTCACAGGGGAAATTCACACCACCTTGAAAAATTTTTAGCTTCTAAGTTCTGATTGTGAAACCTTGAAAAACCTCTGTTTCTGCTAAATTTTTCCGTGTAAGTAGGGCATATCTGGAGGGAGCTTGCTTAATGAAGCAAAACACCAAAACCATTTTAAATACATTAAAACACTCAAGATCCCCAAAATCCCTCTAGAGGGGTTTGTGAAATTTGCAGTGATTTACTCTTCTGTATCATAAGCAAGTGCTTGTTAAGGAAAACAAGATTTACTCAGATTCTGAAGTGAGCAAAGGTGAAAATTTCTCAGTGCTTATTGTGCATGTGCCAGATGTTAGCAGTAACATCTAGAACTTAAAATGTCAGGCACTGCTTTTCCCTCAGCATCACTTCCAGCAGAAAGCTGTAGAGATAAAGCTGGGAGTTAATGCATTAATTGCTAATAAAACAGTTGGGATTTTTTTTTTTCCCCAGTAAAATTCGCTGTTGCAGTAGCAATTTGACAGCCTCTGTTTTACTTATTTGGTTTGTTTAAACATTTTGTCCCGGGTCATCACTGTGGTTGGCACATTATAAAATGGACAAAGGATTGGATTCATCAGTGCAAGGGAGCAGAGGCTGAGAAAACAAGGTAGAGAAAAATGCTTTGAGTATCAGAGAGCTGCTAGTGGCTCCAGCTCAGGCAGAGGACAGATGAGCCCTGAGGCAGGTTGTGCCCCAGCTGGAGCAGTTTATGGACTGTTGTATCAGCAGAGGAAGCCCCCATCCCATCACATCCATTCCCATCATTAGCATGAGCCCAGCCCCTGTGCACGGGGGGCTCTGGGGTGGCAGGCAGCCAGCTCCTGAGCCTGGTCACCTGCTCCTGGGGCTCCTCTGGGGAAAGGGGGGAACCTCCAGAGCACTGCTACAGCTGCACTGAAACAATGGATTCACTCCTCAGCCCTCACCCCGAGGATTTTTAAATTCTGCTGTTTTATTAGTTGCAAGAGTATTGCATCTCTTTAGCACACTGCCCAGGAAGGGAAAAGTACTGCTCTCCATGTAAAAACCAGTTGGAGGCATTTTGAGAAGTTATCAGTCTAATGGTGGAGATTTTAGACAAAATCATGCAGGGACTGTGTAATGGGGAAAGGCAGCCCACATGCAGAGTGTGTCTGTCTTTTACCACATTATTACACATCTCTCATGCTTGTCATTACCAAATCTTACCCATTTCCTCCATGAGTTTTTTCCTGCTGGGGAGGAAAAAAAAGGCAGTGCTGACTGTGAGGGGGCTCTGAGGTGGCATAATTCACACACCAGGGAACTGAGGAGCAGGTGCTGGAATGCAAAAACTGAATCTTGGGTTTGCTGCTGTTGCTGACATGGCCTCAGCAGCTGCACTCAAGGACTTCAAGTCTTATCTGGTGATTAAACCTGGCTGTAGGTGCAGTAAGGGCTTTAATTCCATGGAGTATCTCTGATCTCTAGATAAGAGATGTAAACTTAGCAGTGTAGGAAGGTCATTCTTGTGAGTTACATACAACTAGAAACACACGAATTATCAAAAAAAAGAAATTTAAATTAAAAAGTAACTAAAAGCATGTTACCTAATGTTGTTCCTAGCTGTAATATAGTAACTTTTGGTAAGGTTTTCCCATTAGGAGAAGATTGACAAATATTTTCACTTGTCTTTGAAACCTTTATTTCTTTACTAAGTTTATACAAAATTAATTAAGATTTACTGTCTCTTTTAGTCTTAGGAAATTAGGCTCAAACCAGTTTTTCTCTGTTGTGCAGTTTAGACACATGATTTGCAATACTACAAGAAATGAATCCTTTATCTGTAATGTGCTGCCTGGAGACTTCTTTTAAAATTGTGATATGGCAACATTCTCATAAATACTGCAAAGAGAAATACCACAAGTTATGCACATCCCTATAAGAATACTTACCACGAAGTGCTCAGATTGGTGTCTCTGCTCACATTGGCTGTACCTGGTCCACAAGGGTCTCTTCTAAAAGAACAAAACACTGCAGTACCAGAGTCTTATAACATGTATAAACCTGAATGGCACCATACTGAAGTGTTTCACATTGGGTTCTGTTTTCTGGATTTTTGTTTGAGTAATCTAGCTACATTTTTTTGCTTGAAATTGTGACATAAAAACACCTTAGGAGACAATTAAGAGGATACTCATTTTACAGCAATGCATTCTTTGTCTCAGAGGTAATTTATAGGCTGTGATTAAAGAGTTTTCCAGTCATGGACATCCAGGAGCTTCTTAAATGAATCTTGAAGGTTTTGACTTTAGTGAAGGATGATAACAAAATGAGTTAACTGATTGTGATTCCAAAGTGAATGAGTAACAAAATACTACTTGATTAAAAAAGTCTTTTCTGTCACCTTAGATACAGTATGAACTTGTTCAAGTACTTCATCTCCTCTGACTTCTCAGACATTATAATATTGCTTTATATATATGTGTATATATATAAATTTTATATAAATCACACAATATGCTTCTGTATATTAAGGATCTGAGTGCAGGTGTGATCATATTGTTCACTGGATACTGCTCAGTGCCAACAGATCTCTGCTGCAAATGTAATTCTGAAAACAGGCAATCAAAATTCAGTCACTCTGAACTTCTTTGGGAAAATGTAGGTCCTACCTGTGAAGTGAGTGATCCACACAGTTGGGAAGTATTCTGGATCCCTGATTGAAAGCTTTATAAACCACAGTGTGGACATGTGCATGTGTTCTTACACAATTTATGAGGTTCTCTATGTGAATAGTTGGCCAATACACTTACTTTGATATGTATTGACATTTTCACTAAATTAAAAGGACCAAAGACTGAAGTGTTGCACATTACTCACACGACAGAGAAACCCATTCTTTGAGGTCCCAAAATTGGAGCAGGCAGCATTTCAGGAAGAGTAATATATACTTTGCTTTTTCTCACGAGTCTTCCACTCATTCAAGAAAGTGCACTATAATTTGGGATTTGTTTAACCATTAACTTAGAATTCTGCTTTCTCAAGTACAGGTTTCCTAATTAAACTTATCTCAGTCATTTTACTCTGTGGCTGAAAAATACTTAGAACCTTAAGATAAATAATAGCCCTGTTCAGAAGCAAGAGATAAACCTTAATATTATGCATGATAGTCATTTAAAACCCTCACACTATACTGGACTTAATAGAAAAAATAAAATAAAATATCAAATAAATAAAATTCCTTAAGCAGAATATTGACTATTTTAACAGTATGAATACTATAATAAGTAAGAATGGAATAAGTAAGGATGCCATACTAGGAATATTTGAGATCATACTATAACCAAATTAGTTTAATAAACCACAAGCAGCACTTCTCTTTTTTATTATCAAGTTGAAAATATGCATTAGGCTACTACTATGACTTGTTTTATTTTATAGATCTCTGCTAAAAAGTCTGTTCTTTCACTGTGCCTTAAATTCACACATAGATAAAATTCATGCAGAAACATCTATTTTGTAGTGTTTGAATGATGGGCCAGTGTATTAATTCAGAAAGTTCTAGATTCAGACAGACCTTTACTGCCTTGCCAAAATTGGCCCCATCTACAAAAACAGCTCAGAAGTTCTTTGCAGCTGCCACATTTTCTGCTGAAGCTTAACAAAACTTAATATTGCAGCTCCACAGAAGTTGTGATCTTGTCAAATGATTAAAATGGTAGCGAATTTTCATGTTGGTCTTTTCTCATTAAGAGAAAGTAAATGAAGGCAAGTGATGCATTTAAATAAGGGCTGATGAAATTTTAGCCTTGAAATCTGTCAGTCCTTCATCACTCTTGCATGATGTGGACTCCAGATGCCAAGTTTGTGATGTATAAAGACACTCGACATCCAAGCACTGAAAAGGGAGTGGTGACAGCTCAAATAGCTGAGGCTTCTGCTGCTCTCAGTGCTGTCAGGTTGGAAGATATGTCTTAAAGGATTAACAAGGTTGTGATCCCCATCCCAAACAGTTCTGGTTGTAGTCAACATTTTCTGTGACCTGCCATGTTTTTAAATTACATATTGCTTTTTTAATTTCACATTGTGTAGGGATGAGTATTTCAGAGCATATGCAACCAACCATTCTGTTACTGTAGTTCTACTCCATCATGTTTCTTGAGGCTGGACAAAGTGGGTGAGATTTATTTGGACAAAAATAATATAGGTTCTAAATTTTAAAGCAGGCTGCATTAAAAGAAGAAAGCCCAAACCGTTAAACAAAAACAAAAAAAAAGTCAAAGTCTTGAAATCAGTTTAGTACAGACAGTGAGTGGTTCATAGCAGTGTTGGAGATCCTGTCTTTAAGGGCTGGCCAAAAGTTTCACAGACATCTGCTTTCACCAATTATTGTTGTTTGAGGCAGCTTCTGATGAAACATTCTTCCTTTGTATTTTTTCTTTGAAAATAACACAAAACATGACAGGCATAAATCACATCATACTTCTTCTTGAAAACTTCCTTTGTTTGTTCTCTCTGTTTTATAACGTGGAACTGTGTGTTCTCACAGGGTTTTTCACTCAGATCTCCACCCTGGCTGATGTGCAGGAGAATGTTATGGAATATCTGCACGTTCTGAGCCGGCCAAAGGTCATTGACCAGGAGCACGACGTGGTGTGGACTGAAGCCTACATTGACAGCACTGTAAGTCTGCATGAGAAAGCAAAAATACTGTGCTAGAAACACTCATCATGGATCTGTTCTCTCTTGCTGGAATGTGCTAACTCAGTGTAAGAATTGGGACTTGATATCTTTATGCTGCAAGGAAATAATTCAACATTACTGAACTTTAGCAGATATTTTTACATTGTAATTATGTAGAAAATACTGAAACAAACGTAAGTTACAGAATAATTTTGAAGTTTATGATGTCCAAACCTACATTTCTTCTATTAATCAAAAATGGGCACTGAACAGATACTGATTATATTGAGTAAGGATTTTTTCTATAAATTTTAAAACATGTCAATGAATATGTGGGTATAAAAACACAGACCAATAAGAATCAATATTGTTAGTGCAGAAAGGCAAGTCAACTTCCAGGGGTCCACTTGGGGACTTGCGATATCTTGGGGAAGAATACTGAAAAGAGTCTGCCTTTTAAAGTGTACTGAATGGGTGATATGTTAAAATCATTGTCATAAATATCCAATTTTAACTTGACATCCCTATGAAATATTAGAGTTGAAGCACAACTTTCTATTATGCAGTGACTGAGCTCTTGGTGATGCTTCTGCAGCATCAGAAATCATCAGATTTGCAGGTAAAGGTTGTTCATTCTCAAAGATTGGTCTAAAATAGAGTTTTATCTATTTTCTTTTTCCTATTATGTTTCCTTTGTTCCAATCAAAATATTTTGGTTAGTATATTATCCATAGAACAGGAGTCTGTACAAATGTCTGCCATTTAGTACAGGAGATGCCAAGTATTCAGTATAATGGGTAGAAGATCACAGATTACTCATTACACAGATGTTTTTTTCTTTCTGTTTTAAGTTTTTACTTGATGGGTAAGGTGGGAGAATCTCACCAGCTTCCCTCTGACATTTGGTGGCTTTTGTTTGTTTTGAGTCTCTGTTGCTTCTAGGTGGTTCAGTCTTAAATCTATACAACACCCTTGGAACAGAGCTTTTATTTCATTTTCAGAGTTGTTTAGGACATTTCTAGTTTTCATTTGTGGCCATGGGTAATGTAAAATAAAAACTTAAACTGCAGTTATAAGGAGAAACAAAAAGTTAATTGCTTTAGAGAGACTTCTCTCTGTTTCCTTTTAAAAAACAACATATTAATCCAGTCTCCCCTTTGTTCTCTTTCTTGTATTGAACCGTAAGATGAGATGAACAGAAAATAATATTTATTACTGTGCCTTCAGGGCATCCCATGCAATGGGGAGATGACCAGGAGAATCTTGTTCCCATTCACTTTTTTTTTAAACACTTGAAGTGATCAGTGTGTGAATGTTGAAGGGAGTGTGTGTATTTGCTAGAGAGAGTAGCAGGAAGACACTCAGGTAAATGGTGTCCTGGTGCAACTCTCTCCCTTTGCCTATGAATTGGTTATTAGAAGTATTGCAAACAAAATCCTCCTCCTTTCTCAATGCCAAGTCATCCCCTCTACCCACCAACAAGGTACAAATTGCTGTCTCAGAATTAATCTGACACTTTACTCTTACTTTTGCCTGTAAATCTGTATTTCCTTGATCTTTGCAGGGAGAAAACTACTCACAAAAATTAGTTTAACTTTCAGTGATTCTCCTGTAGGTTAAGGGAAATTAACAACTTAATGTTGTGTGAAATACTAAGTGAATACAGCAGGGGTGAGTAAATGCAAGTGAATTTAAGAACACTAGAGGGAGTGTAGGGAGGGAGTCTGGAGAAAACCGGAAAATCAGAGACAATGGAGCTGTTACAGTTTTGAATAATAGAACTGCTTAAATCCAAACAAAAAGTCTTTTGATGCAGTCAAAACACTGCCAGGTTCTTCTCTTAATCTTCTCTTGTTTTCCTACTCTCTTGACTAAACTAATCAATGGCACTGTGAACACACACACACATATATATGTATATACACACGTTCATGTACATACATGCACACATATTTTAAGTGTATGAAAGATCCATTCAGGGATGGATTGGATTCTATAAGAAAACATGGAAAAATAAAATACCAAGAACTGCTTAGTTGCAAACTACCTTTTTCCTCCCTCCTCCACCATTCTACTCACAAAACAGTGCCTCCCCCTCTGGAAAAACCCAAACAACAACAAAAAACAAAACAAGCAAACAACAACCAAACAAACAAAAAACCCAGGCAAAGGAACAGGATAAATCAGGGTAATCACATAGAAAACTTGAAAATAGGAATGAAGGGAACCTGTTACCCAACTGGGCTTGCTTCTGCCCCTTCAGAGACAGATTCCCTGACCATCTCTAGTACTTTGACATTGGAAGTGCTGTTAAAATAATCCTCTCCATCCCATAACTTGTTGATTTTCACAGACAGTTTGTGTGGCTGCTGCTGGGACCTTTCCCAGTTAGAAATATCAGTGTATTTACAGATACTTAAATGTCCTCATTACCCAGCAGTGTGGGGACAGCCAGGGTTGGATTCCCAGGGCTGCATTTCCATGGTTGCACTCAGTGTCACTGTGCCCTAACAGCATGGGATATCCTTCCCTGTTCCCTTCTCACCAAGCAGCAGAGCTAATTGGCCAGCTGTGCTGTTTCTGAGCAAGCAACATCAGGCTGGAACATTCAAGGATCCAGACAGAAAGAAGCTGGACAGTAATAATCTTAGGGTACAAAATAGTTCCCCTGTCACCCCAGACTGTTCTCATCCAGTATTTGTGCAGGACAAAGTCATCTCTGAAAGCCAGAAGTTCATTGAAGTGTTTGATACTGTTCAGGAATACTCACAGAAGAATTTTGCTACTAAAACAAAGCATCTAATTGCTGTGTCTGCTCACCTTTCCTGTGAGAGGATGTCTGCAAAATGTTCATCCAGCTGCCTCTTCAACATGGCTTTGGCACTCCTGAGGAGCTTCACATACTGTTAGAAAAAACAGGACTTTTATGGGAGTGGAAATCTCTGGCAAGATGTCATATGCAGAAAGCATGACATGGAACAATTTCTGTGTGCTTTGTGTCCTTTGGCACTGTCAGGGTTGATAGTTGATGAAAAGCAACTGAGACAAGGCCTCTCTGGTGACTGCTTGCTTCCCCTTTTCCTGTCCCTAGACTTTTTTCTCCCTCCTGTGTTTCCTGTCTTTCTGAAGAGGTAACCAATCAGCTTCTTTGGTCATTTTTAATTATCCTTAATCAGAAAATAATTTGTGTTTATTTCCTTTAAATCCAGGATTTCATGTTGGAAAGCTGATTATCACTGTGTAAAGCCTCATTTCTTTCAAAACCAGGACTTATGACAGGACTGACACGTGGGTGTATTGTGTCTTGAAGAAATCTCTTGCCTTTTAAGAAGGCTCTTGGAGAAACAACAGATTTCTGGAAAGATTTGAATTTAGGTCTGTGGGGAACAGAACCAGTTGTGCTTGGTTTTGGTACTCACTTGGGAAACAGTTTTTAGAGGATTATCTTGGACTAATTCTAAAGTCAGCTTCAAACTAGTTGGGAATGCCAGTCCTGTAACAGCCCAGTAGCTTAAGTGCTGCCAATACCTTCAGGCTAAATGCTGCAATGGAAGTATGTGATTGGTACCAGCCAACCTTCTGTCTTCTGATCCAGAGTGCTCTGATTCCAAATCCCACACCTTTCCTGAGTCATTACAGGTCATGGTTTATCATAATATGAATGGTGAGTGCTTTTATTCTTTGTAATTTCCTTTGGTGTTAGAATACCATGTGTTGATCCTTCCTTTGCATTATCCCCACAGATATACATTCCCTTTTGGCTTTAATTCAATTCTAGTTCAGTTCTACACTTGCTCTTGTATATATGTGTATTTGTAAATATAAATATATTTTCCTCATTTTTTTCTTTTTTTTGAAGGAGGTAATACTTGAAAGTATTTCCTGATCAAGAGACTGATGCTGCCCTAGAAAGGCAACCAAGAACTTTATTTCTCCTGATGGGGCACTAAATTGAGATAGCTCTACTGAAATAAAGCCTTTAGTAACTATTTCTAAAATGCTTATGATAGGTGTTACAATTACATTATAATGTATATGGAAAAAATACAATTTATTCTTCATTGTTAAAAAGATCAAGTACTGTGTAGGCATACTTTTTAATTTGCAGAATTACTTGGAAAAATGCAGCAGCAGTTACAGGAAGCTCATGTCTCTCAACTGCCACATCAGAATCCAAATGTTTTGTGCATGAAAATTTAAATTCTAGGATACAGTTATTCTGACACAGGAGAATTATGAACCAGTTATATATATCCTATATATCACAAAAATAAAATAATACCCCATTTCCACTAGCTTATATTCCCACAGATATTTTCAAATACTTTTGGTGGCATGAGTTAATTGTGCTATTATAATAAGTGGGTGTATTTAGCATTTCTATAACAGTAAAAGTTCCCTGGGCCTCTATTTTAAAAAAGTAACTTCTAGATTGAAGTGCTGGCAGGCATTAAATGCATCAGTGTGTTCAAAATGTTCACATACACCTAAAGTAAGTAAATATTGATAATCACTGCAGAACTGAATATCAGCAAGTGTCATTAATCAGCAACTGAGATAAGAAAATTTGCACACAGTAATTTTTTATAATACATTAAGAACTAGAAATCTGTATTGCTTTTTTCCCAATCCTACTTTGGATTTGGTTTTACATGCTCTAACCTTCCCTTTGTGGCCAACATCTCTTAATGTCTAAGAATTTACAACTCTTTATCAAAGAATGTCATCACCTCCAAGTGCCCCTGAGGTTCCCATGGGAATTCCCTTTTCTTGCTTTGACATTTGAGTGAATTAGGAAAGAAAAATCCCATGCATGGATATCAGGCCTTCCATCAGGTAGGTTTGTTCATAAAATAGAGTTCTTCCAGCTCTGCTTCATCTCCTGCAGATCTCAATGGTCATTCGAAGGTTTTGATATGAGAGAGAAGTAGAAAGTAGCCCAGGAAATGCTTTCATATCAGCACTTCAGTTTGGATTGCTTTTCCTGGAAAAGAACAACAGTTCTGGCCATTTCACCTGGAAGCTTCCATGGGAGCACAATTGCAGTTCACAGTTGCAGCAGTGACAGTCTGATGTGTCTACACTGGGACAGTGCTTGAGCCATGGACAGTGCTGATCAGTGCTGATACCTGATACACATTTAAAAACCTGTAAAAACAGGTTATACACACATTTATAGGGAGGTACAGTATCCCTTTATGCTGATGGTTACTGCACTGCCTGTGGAAATCTTCATTGACATTCTCATAAAAAAGAAAGCATTTGAGCCAAGGCTTTTATGAGTTCTGTGACCCAAAATTTGCAGTTGCTATAATTAAGTGCTCTCATTTTCTCCTAAACAGTTCTAATCTGTTTGTTTTACTGCTGGATCTAGAATAAATGAATTACCATGAAACACATGAACTGTTTCAAATTCAGTAAGATCTGTGTCAAAACACAATGAGTTCTGGAGATAGTCAATGAATGAGCCTCTAAACTGAATGGAATTCATTCACTCCAATTGTCTTTCAGCTCAAAGCAACAATGGATGTTGTTCTTTTCTGTTAGAAAATGATCATGTGATTTACTCCTGCTCAGCAGCAGGGTGCTCATCATGGCAGGGGATGTTGTGCCATTTAGATTTGTGCTTAGGTCCCACATCCACACACCAAGAAAAGAGCCTGGGTGCAGTGTGTCCCAATAAAACACACAAACTGAGATGCCTGAACTCCAAACTGGGGCATGCACAGGAGAATGAAGCCCATAAGGACCTAGTGGGGATATGGACACTTAAAATAAGAGTGGTTATTCCATGGGAACAGAGTACATGCAAATAAGGCTTCATCACAGAGAGCACCTATGCACACTTTGTGAACACAAGAATCTTTCAGCTTTTTGAAGGAAACGGCTTCTTTTGATAAATTACATGTTTGTTTTCTCCCACTGCTAAAGCTGGAACTTACAGAATTAGGGCAATTTCCAATGATTGCATTAAGCAAAGAATATTACTACAGAGAGCTAATTGCTAGTTGTCAAAGTCACAGAAAAACTGTTGTAAGGAAATAGCAATACTTAGTTGAATGAATTAATACTTTTCATGTGTATAGCTCTACATGGTATTTACACTGTAAAATGCTGTAAGTGATACATCAAAAAGATGTTTAAAATATCAAAACCAAAACCAAAAGTCCTGCACTTAAAGAGGAACATAAAATTTCCTGCTGGGGATGTGGAACATGGAATGCCATCTGTATTACATGGCACTGAGAAAACTGATTATGTTTGGACCTCTATTTCGTAGCAGATGGGTTCATTAAATTTAATAGCCTCCAGAGCCTTTAGAAACAGTGTTAAAAACATGTGGAACATGCTGAGACACTTCACTTCTCGCCCCACAGTCATTATAACTCTGGCACAGACTATAAATATTACACTACTTCATTTCCATTGAATCGGATTACTATTATCATTATTTTTCATAGGGTGCATTTACATGAGAAATGCAGAATGCAAATTGTTCTTCTTCAAACTTGGAGATATGCAAGTCTTTAAGTGCATTTTACAATTCTTTACACTTGGAGGCTTTTATATAGAACTTATTTTTATCTTCCTGCAACATCAGCGAGAAGCTGTAATGGCCCAGCAAAGCTGGGTCTTAAGCAGCTCTGCTCCCAGTGTGGTGCAAATAAGCCAAGCATTATGTTAAACCATGGAAAGGAAATCACAGGAGTGTTACATCTTGGCTTTTAGCTGTATATTGCCAAAGGATTCTCTTTTCTAGCATTTTATTATTTTATATGATGGGGTAACTTCAGTTTGACCTTGGTCTCTGTTCATTTTATCACTGGATGAAAGAGAGATTAAATATCTAATTTTGAATCAGATTAGTTCCTACAGAAATATTTCTTTAAGCAAATTAAAGTCTCATCTGTTTTTGAAATATTCTCAGTATTTGATAAAGGATTATTTTCCTATTTAGTTTTCTATTTTAAATTATATTTCCAATGAGAAACAGTAAGTAATACCATCTTTAAGGACTTTGACACCTGTCTAACCTCCTTCTGCATCTTCATTTACTGCATGTTCTGATGTTTAAATTAAATTACGGTTGAATAAATTGCCATCCTTGATCATCCTTGATTCTTTTAAAAAAATACCTGTTTCCCAATAACCTTATCAGCTTGTTCTCATATAATGTAATTATCTTCTCTTTCCACTTCTTTTCCTGCAGAATGCTGTAACTATCCACATTGTCTTTTACAGTTTTCCTAGGGTCACTCTTGGTTTGGGTTGTGCTGATGGTTTTAATGTGTGTTTTCTCCTTCTTCATATCACTGACTCCAATTTTGCCACTGACCACTGCTGATATTATTATCATGACCTGCCAATTTTAATAAATCACCAAAGTCCTACTGCAGTAGATGATGGATGATGACAGGATTAAATAACGACTCCTTCCTCCTATAATTTACATTTAAAGTAGAAGGTAAGAATCCCTTGCTTAGAAAGGGCAGGGAATGAAAGGACAGAGTAGGACAGGGTGTGTCAGTGCAATAATTGATTAGTGGTCTCACAAATGGTAGTGCCCACTTCTACAGGTTTCCCACACAAGTGTAGGTCTCAAGAATCATGGAGTTCCTACCTGTGTTTGGTTAAACTTGATTTCAAGGAATTAAGAAGAAATTCTGTTAGGAAGAAATTTTTCCTAATATCCTGAACCTCCCCTAATGCAACTTGAGCTTGCTTCCTCTTGTCCTGTCACTTGTTACGCCTGAGAGAAGAGCCCAACCCCCACCTGGTTACAATCTCCTTTCAGGTGCTGTAGAGCCATAAGGTCCCCCCTGAGCCTCCTTTTCTCCAGGCTAAACACCCCCAGCTACTCCCAAGGAGCCTTGTGCTCCAGCCCCTTCCCCAGCTCCACTGCCCTTCTCTGGACACACTCCAGCACCTCAATGTCTTTTGTTTAATGAGGGGCCCCAAACTGAACCCAGGATTTGAGCTGTGGCCTCAGCAGTGCCCAGTACAAGGGGACAATCACTGCCCTGGTCCTGCTGGCCACACTATTGCTGATACAGCCAGCACCACTGGCCTTCTGGGCTCAGCTTCACCTGCTTTTGATTTACAGCAACTCCTCCAGGAGAATCCTGTGGGAAACAGTGTCAAAAGCTTTCCCTCACTGACCCTTGTTCTAGAGAGGTGTAATGTTTTGTACACTGCAGTCAACTGGGTCCCCCCTGGTTAGCCAGAACTGCTGATAAATAACTGAAACTGAGTTTCTGAGATGAAAACTGATTGGATGTATTTGAATAAGAATCCATAGAATTACAGATGTCAGAGGTTTCACCTGCTGGATGTTCTCCCACCACTTACTATGTACAAATTACAAAGAATTGCTCTGCTGTAGAATTTGATGAACAAGTGTATTCATGCCAAAAGGGTATTGGTCCCATTTCCAGACACCTGCACACTAGAGATAGAGCAGCTTGGGACTGTTTCCAGCTGGGATCTGCCAATGACTTACAGTGTCTTTGACTAAGAGCACAGGAAATGCTTTGCATTTCCACCTTGTTTCACAGGGAATTTTCTGGTTTTGTTGTGACACAGAAATAAGATCAAAATATGAGAAGTAACTAACTGGAGATAGAGTTTGTTTCTACATCCCCACGTGCTGTGGTGAATCTGGCATTTAGGGGGACAAGTCTATCCTGAGTGGAAATTACTTGAAGACATTCACAACTGATAACTGCCCATCTTTTATTTCACTGCCTCTACTCTGAGAGAAATTGAGTAAATTATAGGGAAATTTTAGGTATTTTGTCAGATATATTATCTTTTTCCAGTGTTTTTGTCTTTAGTTTTCACATAACAGATTTTTTAGGGTAAATTATAATATAGGAGAGCAATGAATTTAGTATAATGTACTAAATCCCATCCTTTGATCTCATATTTATCATTCCTTGACTTTCTGGAAGGAAGAAGGCAGTGAAGATGAAATGTAATTTATCTGCACTGCTGGAGTAAAAACCTGCAATAATAAGAAAGGCTTATTAAATTATTGGTACTATTTGAGCTTTGCTGCAGTGGCAGAATTCAGTGCAAAAAAAGGAGAAGAAGAACAGAGAATAAAAGGAAATAATTTTCTCTTTTGTCTATTGTTCTGCAGTTATGAAAGTCTTTAGTTATTTATAGCCCTTCTTTTTGTATAATCAGGAGTTTTCCCATACAACACAGTCACATGCACAATAAGCATAAACATTGAAGTTTATCACAGCCATTATAACTAATATTTTCTTTGAAGTTAGTCGTTTGCAGACAAATTATTCAGAAATATACTCTATTCTACAAGGAACAACAGGATGTTTTTTACTGATGTTCTTGCAGCTTGACTGAAAGGCATTTGGCCTTGGTCCACAAGGTCCACTGTATTTTGTCACATCACATCTTTCCAAGCAGGCATTTTCATGAAAGATTAGTTTAAAGATGATCTATCCAGTTGGTAAAGGATCTTCAGCAACATCAGTGCCATCAGGAGAAAGTTTAGAACTCATAAGTATTTTCTCTGGAATTTATAACAGCCATTTCACCTGCCCTGCTGTCAGAAATTTGGGGGTAGGAAAATGTATTCACCCTAAATATTACTTTACATTTGCTAGTCCTAGGAAATCATTTAAATATGCAGTCTTCTGAGGTTGATTCTTTTTTCTTTCCTTCTCATTCTCCCTTTCCTTTCTTGTAAGAGATAAAGACTAGAAATACAAATTCTAATGTGAATTGTATCCCTTAGTATCAGTGATGTGTATCTTACAACTATTAGTTTTGTTTGCAGTTGTCTGTATAGAAAATTCTTTCAATTCCATGAATTCAACAGGTTTTAAGTAGGAAGGATATATCTACTATATAGCAGAGAAGAAAATATTTGTATCAGTAATTTCTACAGGGAAATATAAACACAGTAATAGTTATACAGAATATATGTTTGCATATATAAGCAGAATTAACTATGGATAAATATTTCATGCTTAGGAGTATTTAGTTATTGGTGTAATGATGAAAATAAGACTTGCTCCCTTTACACACACCAGCATGAGGCCAAAAGTTTGGTCATGGTGTGTGGAATACTCATGGAGTGTCTGGTTCTGCTGCTTTGATTTGTAGTCACGTAGCTTATCCATAAAACTAGCAAAATTATTGATAAAAATTTATTAATAAAGTTCCTAACCAAACTTTGTGTTTAAAGTAATCACTTGGTTTAATTAAAGTATAATCCTTCCTGTAAATATTTTGCATTAATTAAAAAGAAAGAACAGTTAATTTATACAAATAAAAGAATCCCAGGCACAGACTCACAGAATATGTGAGTATGGATTTCTTTTCTGTTAATTTTCACAGGAAGCTCAGAGAACAGATGTAGACAGATTTGACTTAACTGTTTTAAAAGTTGAATATTACAAGATTGCTAGAGTTCTTTAGGAATTCTTCAGTCATTTGTATTAATAAGCAAATGTAAAGTTATTAAAAAGTTTATGTATTTTAGAAAATTAATCAAATCTTTAAAGAGTGGGGCCATTTTGTTAAAAAGTTCTTAAGTGTATGTAATTTTTTATTTTGCTATTTCTTAATTCCAATCCAATGCCTTTACAGCTGCTGTGTGTTCTCTTTCTCCTATTTCACAGGAGGTAAATTCTTTCCTTTCTGTCATCTATAGGAATTCTTTCTAAAGAGAGAACTAGAATTGTAGTTTTCATCTATGTTTTATGACTCTCTTCTCCATAGCAACATCTGAATTTCCTCTGATGGGTGTACTTTGCATGCAGAGCACAATCTATCCTTGACTAAAATGCTGTACTTAGTGAAAAATATGTAGTAGCACAGTAAAACAATTATGTGAACAATGAAGGATTTGGTGTTAAATCCCTTGAAAAATCAAGTGCATTTCCTTAGAGATGTTGGCCTAGTAAGCTGCAGGTTAATGTCACTCTTTTAATATTTATACTGAAATCTTAATGTCAGGAACATCCCAGTAGGAGACTGAATTTTATTTCTTCCTTGGTGTGTGAATATAATTTTCTATGGTGCCTGCAGTACTTAGATGGGGGGAATAAGTGCATAGATTGCAAAAGAAAAATTGTCAAAATCATAATATTTAAATGCTGTATCTTATAGCAACTCGGTGAGTAGATTTTAAAGCAGAAAGTTTACATTTTCTGCTCAAAACTGAGAAATGGAATATTTCTATTCTTTCCCAAGTTTTTGCTGTTTATGGGAAGAGCTGAGGAAACCTGCTAGCAACACATGAAATTGAAGTGGAAACTTTTATACATTCAAACAATATGATTTTTTAAAATTTATTTTGTCAGAGTAATTAACCAAGTCAAAGGCTAACAAGTAGTTAAATTTTCAGAAAGGCTTTACACTGCTCTAACCTGTTATACAGTGTTTAGGTAATGCATTTACAATTCAGAGATATCTGCAATTTCTGCAGCAACCCTTTCATAGTGTTCTATATAGTAATTTATTTTTAAAAAAGAGGCTTTTTTTGAAACACATATGGCTTATACTTTATTGTGATCATGGTTTGTATTTTGATATTGGATCACTGCAGTTTTAGGAGGAAAGAATTTCACTTGTAGCAATTCTTCCTGCCATGAATTTTGTTAGATTTTATGTTGTGAAAACAGAGAAATTGTGGCTGCTTCCTCCTGGTATTTGTGAATTAGAGATCATGTGACAGTTCTCTTTCATGGCATGCACCATGTGGATATTAGCCTTTAACAGAGGACTCTGTTCAAGTTTGGTGTTTTTTTTCTCTGTTTGTTTTCGTTCAGAGGAAGGGCAAAAGGTCAGTCAGAAGCTCAGTTGAGATCTTGAAGGTCTTTTTGCATTTGGCATCAATTCACCTGCCTGTTTCCGTGTTCAGATGATGCCTTTAAAGAAAAAATTTGTGTTGGACAAACAAATTTTCTGAGGAGTTGGACTTAGCACAAGGCTAAAGTGCTCCGTGAGTGAATTTCTCCACAAGTATGGAGTAAGAGGAGAAGAATTCAGAAAAAGGGAAAACTGTACTGTGCCTGTAACAGTTTGGTTTTCTGACTTCCTCCACTACAATGGGTTTTCTTTTTTCTGAAGTGAAAACAGAACCCATCTTTCAACCCTTGATAAATAAGGTCTTTTCTATGTGATGGAGTCTGCTGCCTGCTCTCAATGCCTTTATCCATGAGTTGTTGCTTACAGTAAATACTGTGCACACAACCAGGTATGGCTACCCTTGTCTAATACCATCTGTCTGGTACAAATATGCATATATGCATAAACACTTGCATCTGATTTGCATATATGCACATGTAATCACACTTGTGTTTACAGCACAGAAATGTATTGTTCTATGCATATATAATTGTATATTATGCATGTATTGTAATGTTTGCATAAGCAGTTACTAACTTTCTATTCCCATTTTATTTTTCTTTCCTCTGTCATGGAGGATACAATTTTCTACTTTAATGTGGTAATCTCCTCTTAATGTCACTTTCATTCAACACTAAAACTGTGTTTATGTTGAATTCTATTTATGTACAGGAAGATGGAACTGTTTCACAGTTCAGGTGTGATACCATAGCTGATGAGGAAACAATCCCTTTCTTGATGTGGTAGTATTTAACAAATTTCATGCTGCTTTTGTGATACCTTGTAGAGAAGCTGTCAAATCATAAAGTCAGTTAATAAGCCCTCAATAAGTTGAATCAATTGGCAATGTAAACCTAATTCCTCTAGTTTCTTTCCTTTACACTTTATTTTGTATCATGTTTATGCTTTTGTTAATACAGCAGCTGAAGTGGCTGTTCAAATTTGTTTAATGTGTAATCGTTTGTTCTGTTTTGTTGTTTTCCAGCTCCCTCAGGCACAAAAGGTAAAATATTTTAATCAAATCCTGGTCATTCCAAGTAGTCACCAGTGCTTCATGTTTCCATGGTGGTGTGGGTGGGGTACAGGGGGAGATCAGTGACACCCCAGGAGATGCCTGGCTTTGAGCCCAGCTGAGGCACCTGCTGAGAGCAGCTCTTCAAACACATGAGCTGATTTACATGCTACATCCAGTAGCTACCACTTGGAAACAACAGGGAGGCTATTTTATCAACAATTTGGAATAATGGTAGGGATTAAAAAAAAAAAAAACCAAAACAACCCAGTCCATTACTCCATGTGAAATATTTCTGGATCTGTCATTGTGACTGCAGGACCCATGGCATAGCTGGTACCCTTTCACTGCTCCCCACTGTATCCACCAACACACCCCTGAACACATTGGGCATTTGACTTCTCTAACAGGTTGCATACTTCTCATACAATGTGCTCTTGCCTTTAAACCACTTGTGCATCCATGAGGTGTGACCAGAGTCAGCACCTCACGTCAGGACAGCACAGGCAGCCTGGCAAAGTCAAGAATTGCTTGATGCCTGTTGCATCATCCTTATGTATTTCACAAATATTATCAAGGCTTCCAGAAACTAGGAAATCTAGCTGGTGTTATGTGCTTTTGGTAAAAAAAAGTATTAAAATGATAAAAAGGAATAGAATATGCTGGGCAATTGAATTCTCACTTGTCCAAGTCATTCTTATTGTTCTTGGTGAAGCACCTTCAAAAAGAAATGTCACATCAATTAGTCAGTTTGGCCTCACATTCATGGATGATGATAAAAGTTCAATTTTTATTGAAAGCTATAAGTGAAGTGATCTTTCACTTAACAGCTTTCCAAGAATGGTGAGGGCATCCACAGACCTTAGAGCTTCACTAATGTATCTCAGCCTCTTTTTAGTTTGAAAAGCAAGAAATGTGAGGAAGGGAGGCTTTATTTTTATGAGACTACATGTATTTGAAATTTCTTTGCTCCTGGAGCTCAGAAAATTCTATTTCAAGCCTGCAAGTAATGTGCTATTTTATAACACTGGACTATGTCTGTAGTTTGTTGTGCTTTGATAGTTGCAGAACATGGTACCAAAAGATGTTGGGTTTGTGGTTCTTTTTTTTCTTCTTGAAATAAAAGGTTTCAAGAAACATTTTGTGTACAGCTTTCTGGAAAAGTAGAAGGACCAAAATAGTGGCTAGACTAGCTAACTTTGGCTTTTTCATTTTCACCTGCTTGTCTAAACATTTGTGCCAAATGCTTCTCTTAACAGTTTGCAGAAAGAAGAGAGAATCAGACTGTGATGTGCTGGTGCAGAAAGTACAACCAGTCAGGCTGTTTGTCAGCTTGTGCCATGTGCTGCTGTATTCCCTGTTCTGATGGCCACAACTGAGCTATTAAATAATATACTGGCAGAAATTATTCAAGTTTGCAGTTAGCAAACACAATTTCCATACATGGTCAAAACTGCCAATTTTCAGTGTTTTTACCCCTAGATCAAAAACAAAAATGCAGAACTAAAGCCACTTATCTTTATATGCACTCATAGCTGACTACAGTCTAGTTGACTGAGTATTGCTTTTGTGCAGAGAAAGAGGAGAGGGGTGGGAAGGAAGGAATGGGATGGGGAGAGGGGACAGGTACAAGTAATCCTGCAAGGCTTTTGATAACTTCAGGCAAGAACTGTGCCTTTCAATAAGCATGGCCTGGCAGCTTGTGAACAAACCAAGAGAATCTCTCTTGCTCTCTGCAAGGTGAAGGGAAGCAAGGCTGCTGCATGCCTTTGTGTATGACTTGGTCACTGTTTTGCCATATGGTGTCTGAACTTGTACTGTATTTTTGCTGGAATCTATTTATCATCTTGCAAATGTTTTCTCTATAAACATTTCAAACAGTCATGTCTCTCTAAACATGTTCACTTTAATCTTTGAGTGGTCTGAAAGAAAAATGTGGCATTTCAAGTTTACCTTTACTATTTCATATCTATTATGAATAGTTCACCATTTTGATGAAATGTGTTTTATATGTGGGACACTTTGGCTTCAGACTTCTCAGTGTTTAGTCAGTGTTCTGTGGTGATTAGATATTGAGTTTGAACACCTGTAGGTTTTCAACTGTCTACAGCATTTAAATAACAATGAAACAGTTACTCTTCTGCTGTCTCCTCTAAGTCAAACTGGTGCAAATTAAGAATTGGAGAGCAGGTGAAATAAATAATGATGAGTTTAAGGTGGATTTGTCTGTTGCACCATGATATTTGTCTTGAAAAGATACACCCTATACTTGTGATATACCCTACACTTAAAATAGAAAATACCACAAAACCAAATCCAAGTCAAACCTAACACCCACCCAACCAGCCAAAAAAAAACCACCAACCAAAAACTCTCCAGAGTTTCAGGCCCTGATTTGGTATGGTTATGTTACTTTCAGAACAAAACACATTTAGGAAGAGCTGATGCATCTAAAATGAAGAACTGCTACCAGACAAATGAAACAAATTCATATGATTTTTACTTTTCCTCTGTGTTTCCTTTATGCTTGTTTTTAGGTAGCCATCCCACAGGGCTGTGAAAATAGCAATAAGATGAAATAATAACTCAAATTTGCCACTTTTCAAATTTGTTCATTTTGATTTCCAAAATGACCTTTATCTTTGAAACAGTTATGTTAAATAGCTTTTTGTATGCACTGCAGAGAAAAAGCCATTTTTCCTTAATAGTTCAAAAAGGTGTTTTGTTTCCTAGCAGGAAAGCTTTACTTGCTTTCTTTAGAAAACACAGCAGGATTCAAAAGCTTTTGCCCTACTCCTGCTGTGATGTTTTGTTCTACTTAGCTTGAATGAAAAGGTAGAAGTGAATAAATTAGGCACACAAATCAGAAGTAGAGAGTTGTTTTTAGGAACATTTAACAATTTTTTTAATGATTCTCTCATGAATGGAGCTGTATTTCCTCCATATAGAAATGTTTTAATGATATTTATTACCCAAAAGTTCCTGACAGCTTTCTTCTCTCTTTCTGTGTTATCCTTAACCTCTCTAAGTAGTGCTGTGCCCTCCTCATATCTTGATGCTATAATCTTTCAGCCTTTTTGGAGGATCATTTATCATTCCCTGCATTGTTTACCTTCTACTTTGAAGAGTTGAATTAACTGGGGATAGAAAATAGAAAATTTGGAAAGCTGTGGTTTCATTGGAGTGCATGACTAGTGATTTTAGCACTTTTGTAAAATTATATTTGAAGTCTTATATCTCATGGAGTACAAAATAATCATAAACAGTTTGATTTAGCATTCCTTTGCATCTATTTCCTCCCCATGAGATGCTATTGTCTTTGTTTTGTAATATATATTTGGTTTCCATTCAGAAAACCTGATTACAATTTTCACTTCCATGTTAATTGCAATCTTTAGTTTCCAAATTTCTCTCTCACATTCCTCAAAAAGCAAACTGACTTGTAATAACATTTTTGAATCAGCAATTTACAAACTCTAAGTAACTATTTTACAGTATAAGGGGGTTTTTTTTGTTTGTTTTGTTTACTCTGTGTGTCAAACAGAGAAATATCTCTGACACACAGGTAAACAAGGTAAGACACACAGATTCCTATATTGTCACAGAACATAACTTTAGTCTATGCCAAAATAATAGCTATTCCTTATTCTTTTAGTCCAGATGAAACACAAATTCCAATTCTCCAAGGCTTCCAGCCTCTCTCATGGCTCTGATCAGCACATAAAAGTGCAGTGGTCACAGAAAACAAGACATTGTGAAGCAAATCTGTACAGAGTGGGCAAAGCAAAAAGGGGGTTGGGTTGGGCAGTTGTGTCAGAAATTCTGGACAACTCTCTGTAACTCTTCTCAAATTCCTCTTTCCATAGTGGGAACACCTCAGGGAATGTTTATATTCTTTCCTGTAAATGTGTGTCTGGTTTAATTCTGGAGCCTGCCTTACTCTTTGCCCTGAGAGATGGATGCTAGTGCTGGGTGTGAGACTAAACTCTAAGTGGTTTAACTCTGAGAGGATGATTTTTATTTGTTTTTTGGGAATATCTGCATGGGGCTGAGGGGGGTAACTGTGTACAGCGAGGAATTAAAGGGAAAACTGTTGTAGTTAAATCTATTTCTAAAGGGAACTATTCCTCCAGTTATAAAAATATTATCACTAGGCATTAGAGATCAGTGGGTTTTTTTTCAGAGAGCAAGTTCTGTTTCTTTATTCTAAACAGCCAAGGGACATTTAGCCCAGGAAAGCATTTTTTCCTCAGTCTTGAGATTTATTTTCTTTCGAAGGTTTGTTATTTTTTGCTAAACATTTTATCAAACTGAGTGTCTATAGCCCTTGAGTAGTTGCTCACCTAAAACTGTTACCACCATGTCTTTCCAACAGAAGAACATTCTGGGGCAAATCACTGATGCTGTCTCCTACATTTAGACATCATTTTAGACAAGACAGTAACTACATTATGATGAGCAGTGACTCAGTAAAACATTGTAAATACGAGTCCCTGCTCATCCAGTTATTTGCTGACTCCACTTGTGGAAGTGGTCAACAACCTGTTCTTCTGCCAAACAAATAAAAAATCAAACAGGCTGGATGATAGAGTTGCAATTCTATAGAAATGATTGCAGCAGCCAGCTCTCGTTGGTACTTGTACATACAAAATTACAGGGCAATCACTCTTGCCTGCTTCCATAGTCAGTTTTGAGAGTTAATGAGCAGTTCTTTCACAAATTCTCAGGAACCCCAGACTGTGGGTTTTTTTTTTCCTCCTTGTAAAGAATTTCAAGCACCCTAAAACTCTACTGACAGTCCCTTGGCTTTATCCTATGCATTGAATTGTTTATAGCAATATCTTGAGAGTGAGTGGATTAGTAAATTAATACTGTCCTGGTACTTGGCAAAAACATGTCAGAGAAAATTACCCAGGGCAA
Organism: Alaudala cheleensis; assembly: GCA_013398995.1. Classification (NCBI taxonomy): domain Eukaryota; kingdom Metazoa; phylum Chordata; class Aves; order Passeriformes; family Alaudidae; genus Alaudala; species Alaudala cheleensis. Next base: position 212,708 of record VWYE01007323.1, read on the forward strand.
TCATGTAAAATCTGTAAGTGCCCCAGAATGCCACCTTGTAATCAGCAGAATGCTCTCCCACTTCCTGGGCTCCTCTCCACACAAATCCTGTCAGTGTGCTTGACTCTACTGCTCTGGCCAAGGGGCGGAAATTGTTTGGTTGCATTTGAGTTTCAAGTGCAACCTTTGAACCCACGATGTTTTGCCAAGTTTGAGGGGTTTTTTTTTGCTTGTTTAATAACTTACTATTCCTTGATAGATCAAGGATTATATTAGGGTTAGAACTATCTCTTCTTGCTAACAAGGAAAACAAACAAAAAAAAGGAAGTGTGATCATATAAGTTTGTTCCACCTCATATCCCCAGTGATTCCTTGTCAGATGAAAACCTTCTTGACTCTAAACCCCATTTGTGTTCCTGTCTAATGTCTGCAAACAATCTTTCTCACCATGAGATAGTGCCATGCCTCAGGAAATACACTTGTTAAAGAAACTTGAAATCCTCCTAAAGAAGATTGGGAGATTCAGGACACACAGTTTTCTAGATTTTGTTTATCTGATTTGTTAATGTGGAATATGCTTCATTAAGCATCTTTATCATAATGTAGGAATTGTTTTCTGAGAATGTGGGGAACAAATTGCTATTGCTTCATTATAGAAAACATTTGTAAACACAAACAAAGAAAAAAAAGTAAAAATTATAAAAATGAAAATAAAAAAGGATTAGAAGTTCTACCTGAGTGCAGAAAACATGATGAGATGTAAGTGTGGTAGGAGAATGTCACAGTTGCATGGGCATGACTGTCACCTACAGTACTGCTCAGCAAGATCATCCCTATTGCTGCATCCAGCTGGCTGAGTGCAGGTGCAGCAAAGCAGAATTTGTGTTCTACAGCATCTCCACTTGAGAACATAACTGTCTGTGTCACACTTTCAAATGCTGGATAAACCTCTCCAGCTTTAACATCTGTCCCTGGGGACAGAAAGGGTTGAACAAGAACTCTCCACCTCCTGCCTGAGTTGTCTTTCCAACTCTGCTGGTGCTGCTGGCACAGAGCAGTGCTGGGAGCACCTCAGCCTCTGCCTCAGGGCAGGGGTTCAGTCTGAGCAGGGAGGAGCCAATCTGAGCACTCTCACCGTCCTGTGGTAGTGATAAACACCCTACATGTTCCTCTTGAATGGAACCAAGGTCAGGAGATCTGTTTTCTCCCTAAACTGAAAACAACGGTGTGGGAACCTGATGTGCAGAATCAACTAAAGCTTCATGGCACCTCTTTGTCCAGCAAAGTGAAAGCAGCAAAGGTGCTCCTGGGATCCTCACTGGCTGTCATCCCTTGTGCTGCTGTGTGAGCTGAGGTCTGGATCAGAACAAAGCCCGTACAGCTCATGACCTCCAGCTCTGTGCTGGGACAAAACAGCCCGAGGCTACTTTGGCAGAGCTGAGAGCGGGAGGGATGTGGAGCAGAGCTCCAGCTGCTTTGCCACTGCCCTTGCTGCTTCCACAGCCATCCCAGCCCCTTCTCTCTCCCGTGGCAGATTGCAGGAGGAGAGGATGAGGCAGCTCTCCTGCACTGGAGGGGCTGGGATGGGCAGAGCTGGTTCAGCTCAGATGGGGCCAGGCTGGGCTGGGCTGGGCTGGGCTGGCTGCAGGTCCAACTGCATCAGTGTCCTTTGGATAAACTGCCTTATCTCATTTAAAATGGAAACATGTCATTGAAAACTGCAATCACATGCTTGTAATTGTGCCTTAGTTCTCAGAGAGAGTATTTCTTTTTCATGTATAGCTTGCTGATGATCAGGGATTGGTGTTGATGACAACTGTTGCCATGCCAGTGTTTAGTAAGCAAAATGAGACTGTAAGTACTCAGATTATTTCTGTCACGTGATAATGGGGTGACTGATGTGAAGTTGCTTTCAGGGATCTAATAAGATTTTGGCCAACTCTAAATTTTTTTTTCTTCCTATTTTGTCTGCAGTTAGTATCCCTTTATTAGCATAAAAATGTGGACAAATAGTCCCAAATACCTATACTCTAGAAACCATGGTAAAATGATGAAGCCCTGTGTCTAAGGGAAAATCTCAGATAACACTAGGCCTTACAGCTTTCTTGCTTCTGTATTACTTTTTTGTAGCAAATATTCTATATAATTTTCCTTTTTGCTCTGATATAACTCAGTTTTATTGGTTTTATGTCTATTATATACATACCTATTTATCTTCAGTAATTCAACAGATTGTTAAAGAAAATTAAGTGTACTTTTCCCTTAATGCTTCATCTTTCTTTTTTGTTTATCAAATGGTAGGACAAATTGGGAACGACAGGAGGACATATTTTTAACAGTAGTTTTTAATTTCAAACCTATTTGCATGTGAAAGATTTCAGTGGAGGGACTCACCAGCTGTCCAAACCTTGTATGCCTTTTCCATGTGAATTGTAAATAAAGCAGAAAGGAGCAATATTATTGATTTAATTACTGCTTGATCAGCTGAGTTGTACCAGTGTCTGCCTTCCCCAATTTTTAAATAATTTGCCTGTTATCTATTAAATTCCACAGTGTAGCTGCAAGGTGAAATAAGTTGTGAGAATGGTTGTTATTATTGTGGTTCTGAGTGTATCTTTATTGTTCTTTTCAGAGGTCTAAAGGGATTCTCCTGGGAGTAGTTGGCACAGATGTTCCAGTTAAAGAGCTTTTAAAAACTATTCCAAAATACAAGGTAATACACAAATGGTTTATATATCATTTCTATTCAGTATAATGCCTGAAACAGAATATAATTCATTTAATATGTTGTTATTGTTTGTAGTTACATAGCTGCAATATTTCACCCATTTTCCTCAGGAATTTTACCTCTGTAGTGTCTGAGATCAAGTGCCATTTTAAAAAGCTAAATTAAAATATGGCCTGATTTTCACATTTTTGGATCACTGTTGTCTAGAAGGTAATATTGAATACTGTCCACATTAAAATCAACGTGATTATAAAATCAATGGAGTTATCAAACTTTGAAATGTAGCCAGAATATGAGTCAAAATGACCAAAAAAATCATACTGAAAAACTGTGTAACTTTTAATGAAAACCTATCCTTAACATGGCTTTAGGCTTTCTGTTTGTGTGTAATGCTTCCTGTCCCAATTCTGTGTGTCCTGGAATTAAAGAAAGTGGCACATTGCAGGAACTTAAACAAGTTCCTGCTTCACCAGACTAGTGCTTCCTTCTCCCCTACAATGTATTTGCTTGATATTTTCCTCCACTTGGTTTTCCAAAGTCTGTGACAACTCTACAATAAAACTCTTAAAAATGAATTATAAATTTTTTCAGAATTTGAACCACTAAATCTCTTGAGAAATGTGTTTCATTCAGTAAAAGTAGGCTCCAGGCAAACACAAAATGTAATTACTTTTCATTTAAATTTAATGCAGTACATTAGTATTTCACTACTTCTCCATGTCTGAAATATTTTACTATAGTACTCTTCTATTTACAAATGAAAATGAAATTACTATTTTCCAGTTAATTCCTAGTGGGTTTTTTTTGCATGACTAACAAGCATGTAACACAATATTGTAGACAGCCTTTGCAGAAGAGGCCAACCACTGGAAGAGCTGCATTTTGACAGCACCTGTATTGAGCATAAATTTGCATTTCATAGAAATTGTCTCTTAATTGTCTGCCATGTTCTCATTTAGTGATTTCTAAGAGGGTGGAGGAAGAAAATGAATTGTGAGTGCCTTCCAATATTCTCACATAAAAAATCCTCCTATCAGTTTTAATTCTAATCTGAATACATTAGTACTTACCAAATTATTTTCTGGATCAATGTACAGTAACTGGAAAGTTGAAATTAAACAAGAATTTGATAAAAATTATACATTAAAAAGAGTGGCAATTATATTGATAAGGTGACCTGGATCCCACTAGGACAGAGGCTGTGCAAACCCAGCACAGAAAAGCTGTCCCAGGTGGAAAAAATTTGCAGGCTATGGGAAGAGGCAGCAGGTGACTCCACACTGATAAAAGAGCCCAGTGACAGAGACATTTCTGGGTAATTTACAGGGAACTCTCCCAGTGCACAGACCATCACAGTTTGCTAACAGCAACTTCTGTTACACTTCTGTGCATGCAGAAATTCTGAATCAGTGGATGACAGAGGATAAGGGAGCAAAATTGGCTGCTTTGCTAAATTTGGAGCAATGGACACAAACTTTGGAGCTGCCTGTAAGGAGCTGTGGGGAGAGCAAGTTTCATTTGCAGTGAGAAGGGAGAACAGTGTTGTGGTACCTGCAGAAATAAAAGCTTGGCTGTGCATGGCTGGATAGGAACAGCCAAGTAACAGTGATGTTACTCCTAAATAATCTGTAACATTTGGACATAATCTGAGTATGAGAATCCAGAAAGACTGGGAGGCCCAAATAATGGGTATTGGAACAGAGTGAGACTGATTCTGGAAAGAAGTTTTTTTAAGAATTATTTTTCTGTGGAAGTAATATATGATCCTCTTGCTGAATATTAGATTTTTTTATTTGAAGGTATGTTTTATATTGCAGGATGTTCTGCAAGAGAGGATTATTACAGGAGGCACCAATATCATGCAATGCAGTTGGGTTAGTGAGATCACTTGAGTTATAACTTCCAGTCCCACATGCCCTAAACAAAGACTCTGCAATTGCAAGAGCATAATCACCCCTGGGACCCATTCCTGCTGAGGCAACACATGACAAAAAATTCACACAGGGATATGAAATGATGGTTGAAAATAGAAGTCTGCTGGCCTGGAATTCTCTCAGCTTGGATGAGGTGGATTTTATGTTGAGGAAGATGAATAATAGCAATAAGCTGTTTTCAGCAGTTGTTACCTTGACTAAACATCCCCAGATGTCAGTGGCAGTTTCTCCTGAATAGGGTGGGGTTGGATTTGGTAATACTTGACTTCCATGTGACATTTTACAGCAGTTAGAAATAGGTGTTTTTGTTTCTGAATCTGTGATTTAGAGTCAGAATTCAAGGTTTAAAATGGCAGTGCTGCTGTAAAGTGGTAGCATCTCTCAGACACTGCAGAGACTGTGCAGTTTCACACATTGCACAGAACATGATAAAATGCTACCCTCACATTCTGTGTAGGCCTCAAACAGGCAAATGCTTTTTTCCTGTGAAATATGCCACCCACATTTGTTTCCTTACCTGACTTCCATTGCCTGCATGTCATTCTGCAGTTAGCAACACAGGCAATTACACTTGAGATCTCACATTTAGCCAACAGCTTGTTCCCTTGTCACACTATAATAGTTAAAATATGTCCACTGTTATTATTTTGGTTATCCCTCCTTTATGAAGAGATGCCAAGAACCTATCACCTTCTATTGCTCTCACTGAAGTTTATTGCTATAGGAAAACCACTAATTTATGAAACAATCTTCTGTGTGGCAGATACAGTTGACCATATACAACCATTCACACACAGACACAATAAATTAACCTGGAATATTTTACCTGTGACTTTGCTATATCATACTCTGGGTTATATTTCCAGAATATCACAGAATCTGATAGGCTTGCTCTCCCTTTTGCCTCTTAGAAGGATCTTGACTTTTCAGCCTTAATCAAGTTGCTTCGTGTCAGACAAAATTCCTAAAGATCCACTTCAGCAGAGCATTTAAGAATGCACTCAAGTGAAATAACAAGATTTAGTAGTGAGAACTGTAAATATCAAAGCAAGATAGTGCTGGACTTTCAGGTTGTTTATATATATATATATATATTTGTTTGTTTGTTTGGTATTTAATACCTCAGTGTATTGAGATGCTTAAATAAAAAGATACAGGACATTTCTGTATGGAAAAAAATGGTGCTCTCTGCATGGCAAAAGATACATAGTGAGCCTGTAGAAAAAGTCCACATTAGCAGCAATTTTATGCTAAGGAGGGATGTTTGAATGACCACATGAAGGAGTTAAAGGTACATTTATTGCATTCAGTGGATGCACTCAGCTGTGTAATAAGCATATTGTTGAACAGACCAGTATTTTTATTTAAATAAGTACAATGCTAAATTTGGGCTCTGTTAGGCCTCATCAAGCGTCTCATTGCTCTCAAGGAATCTCCCACAGTTCCACTGGGGACAAAGATGTGAACTTGGAGGAAATTCTTTAGCAGAAATAGCTGCCTGCTGTGGCTCAAGCTGAACTGGAGTTAACAGAGAGCCTTTAAGATGGGAAGATCGGCTATAACACTGTTGCTCACTCTAGCTGCACTTTCCTTTTCTTTAAGTGGTTCCTGAACAACAAGTGAAGAAAGGTGTGCACTCCTGGGTCAGTATCTCTCTGCCCTGGCCCATGTTCTGTGTGCCACATGCTCTGGCATCTCATAATTAGCTCTATTAAATATGCATATATATAATAACTGACTCTATCACACATAGGAAGAAGAGCCCTGGGTAGCAGAGTTGTGGGACAGTGTAAAATGGTGCTCTGTGCTGAATTTATCACAATGACAAGTTCTCATTTGCACAAAATGTCAAGGATCTTTGCCTGTGTTACAGCAAAACATCATGTGAATAAGAGCTGTGAATGTCAGGTGCCCTGGACAGCCAAATCATTGCCTGGTTTTTTGTTTAAGGGCTTACTGGAGACCATGCTAATTAGTATTTCTTTCTCATTTACTTTTACAGTTAGGTATTCATGGATATGCTTTTGCAATTACAAACAATGGATATATTTTGACTCACCCAGAGCTTAGGCCTTTGGTAAGAATGCTATTTATTGATCTGTTTTATTTTGCTGTATGTGTTGCATTTGTTTTTGTCCTAGTGTGAATAGCCTTCATTAAAAAAATAAATACAATGGAGCAGATACTTTGTATTGTTTCATAATACATGTTTGTGTTCTTGGTCAGTTTATCTCTGGAAACAACACTCACCATGAAAAAAACCCAAGGAAAATAAATGTACAAGTTGCTTCTGCAAAAGATGCAGACCTCCATTACTGCAAAATAGCAAAGCCAAAAATTGCTATAATTATGTTCATTTTATGTTGAAATGGAATGTTGGAATGCTCTAGTGCTGTGTAATAACCCCTATTTGTCATGCTAAAGTGTTAAAGTTAATTTAATATATGGGCAGAAATTTCAATAGAGCATATTTTTAAGCAAAATAGGAGCACTAGGGATTTTCTGTACTAAAAGAGAAATAGCAGCAAATTTTACCTTTCGTTTCCCTTATCATCTTGTTGGCACTAATCACAGCAAGAAAAATAAAGTTACTGTTTTGCAACTGTTTATCAAGTTAACACCCCAGAGGGCTGTACATTCCTGGTTGCATCATTGTTTAGGAACAGCACTGCCAAGAGTTCCATCACCACTGGCATGAATGGTTCCACTGCTGTGTGCACATGGCTGCCACATGTGCTTCTCATGCAGGGACTCCCAGCAATGTCCAGTCTCAACAATATTTCAGTAGAAAACAGAAATATTAACCGGGTGGGTAATTTAATTTGAAAATAAAATTATTGACAAGCATGATTTACTAAGTCATTAGCATATCTGAAGTCTTCACCAAGCAAAAGAATTTGTCTTCCTAAGATTTGGGCTAGGAATTGCACACTAAATTAACATTTATATTTGCACTTAGTTTGGTTTTTAACTGGAGTAGAGCTTATGAAAAGTGCAAGAAGAAAGCTTCAGTGGGTGAATCTGACATCCCAGGTTTGCAAGCCACAGGAATATTTTTGAAAGTTCCCTCTCTACATAACTCTTGTCTTTGCTGTAGTGTCCCTAAATTGGGCAAATTACTTATTTCAAATTTATTAGTATTTATTCACTATATAGTTGATATTTTAAAAAACAGGAGGCAATGAGGTCCAGGAACTGTGGATAGCTCTAAGCTAGGCTGACAGAGGGTCTTACCCTCTTCCTAATTTCTGATGTTTTGCTTTAGTGAGGCAAAAGGTGGTTTGCTGTTACCATCCCTCACCAAATGTTCATCTTAAAGGCACTTACTTCATTACCCTATCCATTGGAATCTCTTTTTAAAATCAGAATGTTGGTCAGTAGCCCATAAGCTGTCAGCTAGGGGAACTCATTGTGATATATTCATGGTCTGTTCAGGTTTTTGGAAGAGTCCTTTTTACCTCTGGGTTCTGTCAGTGGTGGGTAATGAGAGTCTCCTGTTGACTTCAGTGGAGTTTTTGAGAGTGAAGTGATTGCTGGCCTGGCCCTTGGTTTAATATTGCAGGCCAAATCCTGATACCATTGTAAGATTCCATGAAATTAGTGACAATAACTATGTGAAAATAGGCCTGCAGGTTTGGAATTAGGTAATTCACTAAAGATACTCTCTAAAATTATTTCTGTCTTAGACATTCAAGTCTCATTGATTACTGACTTGATCCACTCTGGTTTATCCTGTTGTATTTTCTGGCAATGATGTAAAAATCAAATATTGCTGAATTCCAGAGTTCCTAACCCCATATCTATTAGTTCTGGAGCTGATGTACGGCTTTTTAAGGAATTGTCTTCTGGGACACAGAGCAGAGAGGCAGGATAGCAAACAGCCCAGTGTGCTTCCTGTTGCACCAGATTTTTATCTAACACTGAGCAGGCTATGCAGTCATTAAGCTGGCCGCATTTTTGTGCTGATTATCCTACTGGGTTTATATTTAAAAACGCTTTTCTGGGAGATTTCGTCTCTTGATTCTTCTGAAATGTGGCTTTCCATGAGGCAGGCAGGCTTGGGCGCTCGTGGCAGCGATGGCAGGAGGGAGAGGAAGGTGCTCCCTGAATCTTTAGCGGGTGTTTGGGCACTCACGGGAGGGATTTCAGGAAGGAGAGGAAGGTGCTCTCTCAGTCCGTAGCGGGTGTTCGGGCACTCACGGGAGGGATTTCAGGAAGGAGAGGAAGGTGCTCTCTCAGTCCTTAGCGGGTGTTTGGGCGCTCATGGGAGAGATTTCAGGAAGGAGAGGAAGATGCTCCCTGAATCCCTGGCGGCTGCTGGCGGAGGTCGCCAGAGCAGCGCCCCGACCCCAGCGCTTGGCTGGGCGCTTTCACCAGTCACTGTGGCACAGAGGGACCGGAAAGCACCTCTGGGCTGCATTCTTCACAAGACACCAGTGGGGCGAGGAGCGGTGCCGGCAGCCGGCACAGCCCGGCAGCGGGGAGCGAGGGATCGATCCCTCGGGGCTCTCAGGGGAAGCGGGGAGCCGTGTGCCCGCGGCTGCAGTGCGCGCCGCTGGCCGGCAGGTGGCGCCGCAGCCCCGCCCAGGGGCGCGGGGGGCGCTGATCCCGCGCTCATCCCAGCGGGATCCCGGGACACTGCCCTGGGCATCCATCCGCCCGCGGCTGCAAAGCCTCTGCTGTCCCTCAGAACTGCCCTCGTTTGCTTTTTAAAATCATATTTTCCTCCTTTTTTTTTTTTTTGATTTTTTTTGGGTTTTATTTTCCTGGGGTTTTTTTGATTTTTTTGTCACATAGGTGAAGAGTATCCGTTGCACATTTTCCTGTATTATGCCCTTTTTTGAGTCTTCTTTCCTACCAAGAGTACTCCAGTGGGAGCACCATAGCTGATGGGAAAAATAATTTTTTTTTTAATACTATTTTTTTTTTATCCAGCTTTTATCAGAATGCTCCTATATGCTGAGTTTGACTGAAAGTCTGTATTCTTACAGAGTGATGTTTTATTTTCCATGAGAGAGTATTTTCAGTTGTGTGATGTAATTTGGAATTGTATTTTCTGATTAAAATCACGACCTACTGCTAATAATAATAATAATAAATTTTTTGGAAGTTCAAAAGGTAATTTCAGATTTTTCTTGACTTGATGTCTGAGGCTCCTTGCCTGTATTGAAATGTGCACATGAGTACATAGTCTTCCTCATTTGTGATCATTTTATCTGCTTTCCATGAGCCTCTTAACACTTGTGGTGTGTGCCAGGTGTTAGACTGCTAGATTTTTAAATTAAAATATGTCATGGTGATGATGCTGCCATTTGCCAAAGAAATGAGTTTACTGAATGTACAGGAAGAATGAGAAACCAGGGATAAATACTTTTTACATGCCCTCACAATCAACCACCACAGTAATGGTGGCTGGTGGCACATCACTGTCACTCTGAAGTCTGTCAAAGGTTGGTGCCAGAGGAAAACTGCTTTCTTAGGGAATTGTAGTGGGATTGCAGAGAAGTGAAGGAATGTCCCTGGAAGATGAGTGCCACAGTCACAGATCACCACCGTGGCTGAACCTTGTCTGGTGTTAGGGGTTTGTGCTGCTGCCTCTCAGCCCTGATGTTTGTGTGATTTTCAATAAATAATAGCAAGGTTGCTCCCAGTTTTTCTGAAGTCCGTGGGTTTTTTGATTCATAGTTAGCAATGGGATTTGTATTTTTGTTCAGGGAGTGGAACAGGGTTGGGGTTTTTTTTCAGTAATTACTGGGGTAATTTAGGGTAGAATACTCAGAGTTCCTGAACAAGGAGCACGAATTTCTTAATTAAAGAAAATAGGCATTTAAAGACAAATGCATCTGTTCTTGAATAAAATTGCATCTTTTATTTACATTCTACCATTTAAAAAATAAATCTGATGTTTAAAATGTGTTCTGATTTATGAATTAATCTACTAACATCCCTGATTACTAATGATTTTGTAATATTTCTGGGTTTAAATCAAAATCCTCCATCTCTGAGAAGATTGAGACATTAATTCTTCCTCTGAAAAATAAGCTCTGGAAGGCTTGTAATGGGGTTTATGAATGGCTGTTTGTAAATGCTCTTACCACTGTACATTGATTCAATTGATGCCTTGCTTTCTATACAAGGATACACATCTTTAATTTGGTCAGTCTTGATTGGGAAAGTTACAGTTAGAAATCAAAGCCTTTGTACAATATAGCAATGCCCTCACCAAAATATATTGGTGGTTCAGGTGCCTGAGTAAGTTCCCATTTCAGCCTTAGAATGTGAACTGTCCCCAAGTGTTGTGTTAAGCTAAAGGACCTGGAGGGTTTGAAGATTCCAGATCAGTATTAAGTCTTTTGTGGCTGCAAATTTTGAGAAAATTTGTTTCTCCTAATGTAGGAAAACAGAGAAATCTGAGTGTCAGGGGAAACATTAATGCCCCACTTAAGCAGTGTTAGCCTTTCAGAAGCAGCAAATCTCATTTCTCTCTGGGGAGTCCTGCCTGGAACGTAAGATAACCTACACTTACCCTTGCTTTATTCATTGACTCCATAAAACTCTACAGCTGTAGCTGACAGCAGAATATTTAAATGATTTGAGCAGTGTAAATGCCTCACGTTCATTTAAATAACTGAAGAATTCAATCACTTGAATGCCAATGATTATTCCTATTGGAGTTTACATTTCAAAAAAGACAGCCCATCTGAATCCCTGTGAGAGCATTAAATTGCTATCTAATTAGAAGTGCAAAATTACATATATTTAAAAGATAATTAAAGGTTTGAAGGCTGTTGAATAACTGGTTGTACATATAAATGAATCACTGAAAATTTGTTAGCAATACGCGAAGCTTTCTTTTATTCTTTGCTTTCAGCTTTGAAGTTAGGTATAACTGAGCTCATGGGTTTAAGTCTGGTAGTATTAAGATAAAGGCAGATGTTTTTCATTATTTCTACTCAAACCCCAAATAATTATAAGCAGCTGCCAGTTTTACATAATCCCAAATGATAAATCCCGAGAATGCAAATAAAATCCCAAATAAAGGGGTTGTTTTCTTCAGTGGAGTAAATCACATCCATGTTGCTGTGATAATTGACTGCAATCCACCTGAGAACGTGAGCTCAGCTGATGAACTTCGTGGTCAGGCTCAAGGTGTGGGACCCAAAGCTGGTATTTTGTATTGGCTTTTACTTCTCCCTGTATATTTCCATATTTCTTTATCATTTAAAACATTACTGCACAATTTGAAAAGCAAACACACACTAGGATGGGAAGTAGACAAAGTTAGCTAAATACCTGTGGCATAAGAACGATTTTCTCCTATTGTTTTGTTAGAGGGTTCTCCTGTGTACATGGATCACCTACTTTTTTTTTTTCTCTACTTTTTCTCTGCCTGGGAACTTAGAATTAAATTATTCTCTTTTCCCTAGCAAATGACATGGCTCCTGTTTTCAGCTTTTCTCTGCAGTATTTCTGCAAATTTTATAGTGCAGCAATTTTTCATTGCCATCTGTCATGGAGAACCCATCCAAAATAACTGGTTTTTACTACCAACCATAACCTAGGAACTTCTAGATTAATATCTTAAATAATATGTTGGTCATGAAAATCTGTCTTTGGACAGGGAAGTTGTTTTTTCTGTTTTCCTAAGAGAATCAAGGTATTACCTTTTTCTAGTATTAAACAAAGGAGGTGTTGTAGAAGGAAACTTTGGTTATTGACTGAACACCTATTAGTGTTCTCCTGATTCAAGGCTAAGTGCAGATCAATAAGAGATCATTTGAGGTTGCAAACTGGATGGAAAACGTGAAATTAAAGTAATCAGAAATGACAAGTCAGGATCATGTGAGCAGAGAAAAGAGTATTCCAAGTGAAATAAAGAGCTTAAAGGCCAAGCAGCAGTGATGTAGATTAAAATGCTGCTTCACATGTATCCCCAGGCAGAGTGTTTTGGAGCTAAGCAGCACATGGAGAATAAAGCTCAGTCACTGGGGGTGATGTTGTATTATCAGGTTAATAGCTGGTGAAGCAGGGAAGGGGATTTTTCACTACTGTTGTTGGTTGGTTTGTTTGTTTGGGGTTTTTTTGTTGTTTTGTTTGTTTTTAAATCACACTTTCCCCTTGCACAGTCCCTGCAGTGGGACAGAGCAGCAGCTTGGGCTGGTGAAGGTCTTGGGTGTTGCATTGATCATGGAAGGTCAGGTCTGAAAACCCAAAAACTGCAGGGTTTTGACGAGTCAAAACCACCCCAGACAATCAATAAGTGGTAGCTTTAGTGAGCAGAGTCTGAGAGAAGGGAGGGAGCTGAAACCCTGCCCAGACCAGGGAATTGCAGTAAATACAGACTCTGTCTGTTTATTTTAAACTGCATGGAAAAGTGTGTAATTTTAGTTAATTATGCTTTTCCTCTGGTTCATTCAAGCTTTCCTATCAGACTCTGTAGATAAGAATACCTTTGCAGGATGGCTTAGTCCAGCTTACATTTAGAGAAACAATTATATTGTGTATTATATTATGTAGAATCCAAGCTCAGCAAAATATATTTGCATATTCTTACTTGCCTCCTCTAGACAAAAGAAAAAGGAGTAATTCTCAAAGCCTGATGATATTAATAAACCCGATGAGATTAATATATAATCCAGATTTTGAAGTGTTAATTCAAAAAGATGAAACTTTGTTGAACGATGCTATGTTTTAAAATTGGAGGAGTTTTTTCAGTACCTAATTCCTCACCTTTGTACACATTAGTAGTTTGGCAATGGAGAGCTGTTCCTTGAAATTATTTTACCTGTCTAGGTTTTGCTTGTTTTTTAGTAGGTGCTTTCTTACCATAATTCTCAAGATGATTCCACATTTTGGCTTAGAAAGTTCACTAAAATCTGGTGGTGCTTCCAAGGCTGCCATCACAGCAGCTTCCTCTGTCCTACCTCCCCATTATCCAGATGGAGCACGTCTGAGAAATTCCAATCACCTTAGAGCCAAGATTGCAGCTGTTGAGATGCAGCTTGCTCTGTCCTTGATCAGATTGCTACACTCTGACTCCATAAACACGTGGCTGGTCATATTCAATGCAGATGGTTTGGGATTGCTTGTCTTAAAAAAAAAAAAGAAGAAAATCAAAGCAAAGTTTTAATAATGGCACATGTAAATGGTTGTGTACAGGGTGGTGAAAAATGTGGTTCAGTCTTTAAGAGACACACGTCACACTTAGTTTGAATCATGCAATGCTGTAAGAGTCTGGCCCCATCTCAAACAAAAGATACTGAGTAAGATAAAGCTCATTCTAATGGAAAAACCAAATCGTGTGTTTCTCTCACAAACAATAAGTTAGAACCATCCTGTAGTTTTGAGTGGACCAAAAGTTTCTTCTTTTGCAGTCCAGATATTTAACACTTCTCAGTGTCTTGTTTTTTTTTTCTCCCAGGGTTAACTGCTGTATAATATCACCTCATATTTTATACTAGCCAAAGATTAACAGCACACATTTTAAATCTAGCTCTTTTTCTCATGTACTTAAATCATAGTAATTTGGTAGCATTCCTAGTTTCTATCTTTCCCAATGGGTCCCTTAATGACTTTTTTCAGTGCTTTATAGTAATCTTGCAAATGGGTTTGGCTTCAGCCTTCAATCAGCATTTTATACTTTACCCAGGAACCTGAGAGATAAAAGGTTAGATTAAGTTTGCTACCAGGGAAGAAGATATGGATGAATGCTATTTTTAAAACCTGGGGAACTGCCTCAGTATCCATGAATAACTTTTAATAAGAAATTAGTTAAGCAGTAAAACCAGAAAGAAGCTAGAGAAGAATGGACATTTCAGCATTGCTTTTATGAAGTATTTTATATCTGATCTGCTTTGCATTGCTGTTTGATGCCCTGTTTACATAAGCATAATATAAATTTACTGCTGAGAAGAAGGTGATATCTTCATAAAGATTATGTACAAATAAGTTTTTTATCCCATCCTTCCTGCAAGTTGGTTTTGTTTTCTCTGCTGTCCTTTTCTGAACTATAGCACAAATCTGTTCTTTACTTATTGAATTCCTGTGTAGGCAATTAAGAGGTGGCCCCTACTCTGTGATTGCTGAATAAGGGGTCAGACACCTCAGTACCTTATTAGTTCCTGTCCTAAATGCATTTAAGTGCATATGCAGTTCCTTTGAATGCTTATAGAACCCGACTCTTGCTTGACCATTGGGATTTTGGCTTTGTGACTTTTATGAATTTTTAAGACATGAATGCTCCTGATTCTTTTCTGCAGAACTTTGGTGTTTTATCCAGATCTTCATTTGTTTGCTTTTGATTTTTGTTTTTTGCTCTCTGAGTGCAAGGAGTGGAATCTATAAGATTAAAATGAATACAAACCCCATTATCACTATGATTCTAATGGTTTGCCTTGGGTTTGAAGCCTCCTTCTGCAGTCAGACACACAAGATGAACTTGTCTTAGCCTGAGGATGTGCACATGTCTGAGGATGCAGTACAGCACAGAAGCTCTTCAACATCTGTGAGGGAGGATGTAATTAAACACTGGAATCAGTACAGGAGCTGTTTGCTCTACTCAAATGATCCCAGCTAAAGTCTTTGTAACACTGTTCAGCTCAGTATTTCAGAGCTTGACTGTAACCATTTCTGTACTCGAATGACTAAATGAGATCAAAGATTTATTTGTTTAATTGGTGCAGCCACAGAGAATAGATGTAGTTACTGCCTGTAAAGATTAAAGATAATATTGATATAGCTGCAGCCATAGTGAAAGGCTTGCAAAACACAGCTACAGAAATCAAGCACTGGCAATGAATGGGATGTTATCCTCTCATATGTTATTCTTGTGAGATTTAATTATATTGGCTGCAAATTTTGTACTTCAGTATTTGGGTATAGTTATCTCTCTGGCTATCAGGGCTGCCACATAGCAAGAATTAATTGTAAAACTGAGCTGCCTGAATTCAAAGCCTGGAGTGTGCTGAGAGCAGAAGTTCTTTACATCTCTCTACCCATCTGTGGAATAATAGTAGATGAGAAGTAGACAACCTTGTTACAGGAATAGTGGGTTTTAGCAGAGGGCAAGAAAAGCACGTGAAAATACTTTTCAATTGAATCTGGATCACTTCTCAAAACTTACACAAATTGCTGGGATTTTTTAATTCAAAAGATGAGAATTGACACAGGATTTTATCCCACAGAAATTCCTAAAAGAAATGTCTCTAAGAAAAATTGGAGTATCCAATTTTTAATGAGCAAAAATTTAGGAAGCTCAGTGAAGCTTGTACTAGGAGAAACTTTACAGTGCTACCAGTACCTCAGAATATCTTTGTGATTATGGTATTGTAGTCAATATTTTTTAAAGTTTGCTGTTCAGGAAGACTTTTGTTGTTCCTATTTTTAAGTAATGTGGTCTAAAAAGGTGACTGTGGGATTTATATGAGAATTTTTAATTCAAAGGAAAAAGTCAGGATGGGGATAACCTTTTTAATGGTCAGAGAACAAGGCTTTGCCTTGGTTTTTGTGTAATCTGCAGAACATGATTGAAAGTGCCTGCACCACTGGCTGTGGTGATGAATTGCTTGTCTCCAATGCTGACAGGTTTGGTTTATGGTCTAGTTGGTCCTGGCCTGAGGGAGGAGAATCAGCCATATATATATTGCCTTACAGGTAGAGTTTCTATCCTTCTGTTGTGCTGCTGAGTAGTCACAAAAGCATTTTGGGAGTATTTCACAGCATCACAATGTCTCCTGTCATACCTCAAAACAAGACCTGTGATTTCTCTTGGTAGAAGTCCTGATTCCACATCACACCGATCCTCTCCCAAATTTACTTTTTTTCCAAATGTCGTTTCCTAATTTTACTTAACCAGTCAGATTCTTTATTCATAGGTCTCCTTAAGTGCTCCTTTCTTCCCCGAGCCAGGTTTGTGTGGCTGCACTAATAGGCTGATTTGGAATGTTCAGCAGAGGGCAGAATTTCCCACGTTATAAACACCTTGGTGTCAAATTAATTTGTCACGAGAATGTTTGTTTTAAATGTGCGATTTACAGCGTAACAGTGAGTAGTGATAAAACCCCCTACATTATCATTATTGCTATGTTACTTTTCCCCATGAAGCTGCAGATAAAATGAAGTATCAGCAAATGTTAACACCATACTTTGCCAAGATTTGCATTTTATCTTGTTTGAAGTGAAATGGGTAAACATTTTGTTGATGAGATTATAGCAAATATGACTTCCTGTACAGCTGAAAGAGCCAGTTGGAGAGATTTAACATAAACTGCAAGATCCAAGGTCTCATGTATTTTCCATGTGGGGAGAGGAAGGTACAGCAGCTGAGTTGACCTCCAAGTGTGTCCATCAAGAAAAGCTCTGCATCATGGCAAGAGATCATGCAAATAAATAATCTTGAGATGTAGGGGTTTAGTTCCCAGGCAGCATTAATGCAGCAGTATGGTGCACTTTGTGTGAATTCAGCCACCTACTGCTAAATGTATTGCAGGCCATCAGCATGCATGTAGAAGTGTTTGAAATCTTCTGATGCAAAAATGGTTGTGCAAATAAAACAGGGTGTGCTAAGTATTTCACCTTTTTTTATACCAGTATGAAGAGGGGAAGAAACGAAGAAAGCCCAACTACAGTAGTGTGGACCTTTCTGAGGTGGAGTGGGAAGACAGAGATGATGTGGTAAGTGATGTGTTTTAAAACCATGTCAGAAGACATTGCATCCCACTACTGTACCTGGAGACTGTTTAGACTGCTCATTAGAGAGGCCACCTGACTGCTTTCAGGAAGGAAAGGACAATAGTCCCTTTTATTTCATTCAGAAGTTTATAACAGTTTTGCATTGCTTCCTCCTTACATATGCATATACCACAAACACAGACTCTGTATTTTTGGTAAAACTCATCACCCTTGCAGTCTCCAGGCATCCCATTGTGTATTTGTGCTGGATAGCAAATATAGTGCTGGAAACAGGAATAGAATGTCTCCCTAGGTTTGGTCCAGACAACTGCTGAAACTCAGAAATGAGTTGAACTTCTTTCCATGAGATCCTTCATTCCTTAATGGAAGTAATGGGAGGTTTTTACTTAATGTACAAAGTCAGAAAACATCAGAGGAATAAACAAAACTGGATCCTTTGACCTATGTGCAGAGCAGAGTTTCACTCCAAACTCTAATTTCAGACACATGGGTAGCTGCAGGAGCATGAGTTCTGTGTCTATCACACAATGCTTTCCATTAACCTCATTTTTCAGTGCTCCATCTACTCTGTAGTTCACTCTCTATCTTATTCTTTCTTACCTCTCAGGCTTAGCCTTTTCTGCAGTACTGTATCAAAAGCTTTCCTTATGTCCACGGCTTAACCTTTGCCTGTTCTTTCTCTCACTTCCTCTATAAATCTGATTTGTTAGGCATGGTTTGTTTTGTGTGAATCTGTGCTGACTGTCCCTAATTAAATCGTAACTTTCCAGGTGTTCACCTTTCTGTCCCATCATTTCGTTTTTCCCAGAAGGTCCCTCCTGCCAAAGTCACGACTGCATGTCTGTATTTTTCATAGATGTCTCCTCCATCCCTTCTCAAATATCAGTCCCGTGTTAGCTTCTCTCAAGTCCCTCATACCTCTGCTTTTCCAGAGAGGTTTGAATGCATCCACTGAAGGTTCCCATATTTACTTTGTCATGTCCTTCTGAAATCTGGGATGGATCACGTACAGCAGCCCCTGGAGTCTTGTCAGTCTTCAGATGTCCTAATTTCTTGATCCCTGCTCTGACATAAGTCTATATTTTCTTTCTCCCTTACAAAATATATCTGTTGCATTCCTGGCTCTCCACCCCCTTGGTGAATAGTGGAACAGTTCATCTATGTTTTAAGCAGGGTCTGTTTCACCAGGTGATAGATTGTCCTCAGCCTCTCCTCAGAGGCCACTTCACTTCCTAAGCTGAAGTTTTGTGTTGGAGTGCACACACAGACTTTTCCAACGTTTTTATGGCTTTGTGTCATTTTCTATGCACACGCTATTCAAGATTTCCTCATAAGATTTTCATATGTTGTAGCAGCCTTTTGCAATCTTGGCAATCCCATTGGCCTCATGTTTTATACCCTGTTTTTTCTGTTATCTTTGATCATGTTTTGCTCAACCAGTTTCTCTGCTAATGACCTTTTAAAATTCCCTCTGTCCTTTCAAATGTTGTTGCTGTAGTTACACATAGATTTTAAATCTTCATGATTTTTCTTCTTGTTATTTCTCCTTGGTTTGTTTTCTTTTTTCTTTGTATTTCTTCTGTTACTTCCTCTACTTAATTTTTGCATATTTAATCCCTTTCTTTAAAATCATATCTCAGTAGGAGTTCAGTGGTTCAGATAATGGAACATTGAGCTATTTCTGTGACACTGAAAATCAAGTTTTATTTATAATTGAGATTCTGAGTACACATGTAACTCCAGATTCAACTCTCTCAAAGTACTGCCTTTGATTTCAGCTCTCTCCAAGTACTGCCCTAGGCTCTCACTTTTTCTGAAAATTTCTTACAAAAATTGAGTTTTGTCTTATGTGAAGGCTGCAAAAATTTTATTCCATGTGTTGTTGAAAAATATATACATATATTTCATCTGAATCTTTCTTTCACCTATAAAATATTTTTCTTAAAAATGAATTTTTTAATTGTAACACAGAAACAAGCTACATGTGGCTCTGCTTCACCCAAGGCCTTGAATTTGATGTTCTTGATTTTTTCCAAGCTTGGGTAGTAAAGCATTGTTTATTCAACTGCAGAGGGAAAGAATTAATGTATTCATATAGCTGCTTTAATAATAAAGACTACTACTGGTATATTTTTCTCTCATGAAACACTTATGCAGAAGCTGATTAAGACATTTTCTTGCTTTCTGCCACATTAATTTAATGGCTACATAGTTTTCCAAGAATATAGAATGATCTCACACTGCAGCAGT
Source organism: Alaudala cheleensis (assembly GCA_013398995.1). NCBI lineage: Eukaryota > Metazoa > Chordata > Aves > Passeriformes > Alaudidae > Alaudala > Alaudala cheleensis. The sequence goes on from VWYE01007323.1 coordinate 232,289, forward strand.
GAAACTGAGTTGTTAGGAATTGATTGAAAGATATTTTGTTGAAGGAGCAATAATGCTTATTACTCTGAAAGGTGAAGACATGGCTTTTCTTCAGTGATCCAATGAGGAAAAGGTGGCCAAACTAAGGTTAGAATTTTTTTCACTGTGAAATATTGTTGTCATAAATATATCAGCTCATTTTCCAGGTTAACAATACCTGCTATCTTGCTGTTAAGGCATTTTATTAGAAACAGAAATTTTAGCATGTGCTTGTTAAGTTAATAGTGTCTTCCAGCAAGGTTTGCAAATACACCAAAGAGGAGAAGTTTCAATTTGAATAGAAACCTTTTTCTCATTAACTCACTTAAAATTCTTCTCTTATAATTTCTAGCTGAATGAATTTTTTTTTTTCCAAATTAAAAAAAAAAAATACCATGAATGAATGTTTTAGGGCTTGAAGCCAACCAAGGCAGTGCTTATTTTATGCATTTGAGAAGGGAGATGAAACTGCAGAAGAGCTGAGAAACTGGATTACAAAGCCAAGAAATGCAATCACAGCAAGCAGAAACAAAACAAAACAAAAAAAAAATAGAAAAAGAGTTAAACTCTAAATCCCACATGCAGACTTGATCTTAAACACTACTGAGGGTTTGGAGATCCTTTTAGTAAATCTATGACTTGCCTGAGGCTTGTGGGAGGAATGGGTCTTAGACAACTGCAGGCACCAATAGGAGAAAAATGAAAACCATGTTAAAGATAAATGGAACTGTTCAGCAAATGTTAGAAAGTAGATGGTTAATTAAGACCAGCTCTCCAAGTCCAAAACCACAAAACTTAAAATAGGAAACTATTTCCAGAATTGCCTATTATGTATTGTTAAAAAAAAAATCTACAGTAAAATATATGCTTTATTTTATATATACCTCCAGCTAAAAATTATTCTTTTACACTCACTGACAGAAGAGTAAGACTGTTAATTCAAATCTAGATGCCCTAGAATTAAATTTAAAGAGCTGCAAAGTTTGCAGTTTTTGATGGGTCAGCTGTGCTCAACTTGTTTCTGAGATAAAACTAGATATTTCCCTGGAAAGTTTGGTAATTCTCTTTTCCCTCCATACTAACTCAGCCTGCAGAGCACATTGATATGTCTGTCCTCACAATTTGTCATTAAAACTCCACTGAATTGCTCAATCTGGCACGAGGTACTGTAGAACAGGAGATATTTATTCAGCAGAAGCATGATGTCCAAAATTGTGCTTAGATAGATATGCAATAGAAGAGACATTAAAATACTCATTTTGTCAATATTTCCCTGCATTTTAAAGGCTGAATTGATATGTAATAGTGGAATTTTCAAATTGTAATGAAAATTACTGCTGCAAGAGATCTGTAGATTTTTCCCACAAAAAGCAAGTCATGTCATCCATTAGTAAATGTTCCAAGGGTATTCAAATTAAATATTTCTATTTATGGATAGTGTAAGGGATAAACAGCAACTTTTTTATTTCAGAGCTTTTAGGGATGATGTGCCAGGGACCTTGCAGCTCTCAATTTTGGGAGCCTATAGCTCATGTAGAGAAAATAAAGTTACAGGAAAAGAGTGTTTGTTTGTAGTGATGATCTAAAAAGTAACAGATTTAACTTGCAGAGCAGCACCTAAATCATTGTGTATAAACTGTTTTCCATTTGTTTTCTGTTTTCCCTAGCTTCTCTGAATTTTTGGCCTATAAAGCAATGAAACACGTTTTTGAAGGGGATTTAAAATGTCTTTTGGAAGACTTGGAGAGGTCCAGGCCAATTGTTATAAACTGTGACTGGCCTATGGCTTTGCACTACAGAGCTAAGATTAAATACCTTGCAAGGGATGCCTGGACACCAATGGACACCAGAGGGAATTGCAGAGCACTGTAGCTGTGTGCCCCCACTGGATCACAGTGCTGGTCAAATGGGCTGTCATTCTGGTTTTCATGGGCTAGTGTTCATTTTTGATGCAGTTAGGATGAAGTTTCTGGTGCTCATTAAGAATGCAGCCCAATGTAGATTCTTAAGCAGAATGCAGAGTATAAGATATGTGGGATTTTCTCTTTTTTTGCTTGTTATCTGAGTAATTGTTGATGCATTTAAACACAGGGCCCAGGTCTGACCAGCTAAACCCAGCCAGGAATCTGGTCCTTGCCTTGCCATGCAGTAACTGCAGAATAGCAGTCAGTTACACTGATCATACCAAACAAAACCCACATTACTATACAAAAGAAGGTATTTTACTGTGAAGGATGCTGAGAGCTCCTACCTTATGTACCTTAGCTTGAGGTTGTATGGCAGGAGCCTTGGCCTGTACAATCACTGATAAAATCAAGCCAATGGGTTCTCCAGTGTGCAGTAGAATTATTGAAAATAAAGAAATTAACAAAATTGAGTGATGCTTAGGCCAAGTGAGTGTATTGGAGAGCTCAGAGTTAAAAGGATTGCAGAAAAAGCAAATAAATGAATTGACACACATTTCCTTCATTTCAGCTTCGAAATGCGATGGTGAACCGGAAAACAGGAAAATTCTCCATGGAAGTGAAGAAGACAGTGGACAAAGGGGTACAATGTCTAAAATACTATTCCAACTAAATAAAACAAATAAATAAAACAAGCAGATAATTTTTAAACTATTTTTAAGGTTGCTTTAAATATGGTTCCGTGCAATATATATATTTTTTTTACTGAATGTAAACTTTGCTTCTAATTATGTCAGTGACTAACCACTTGATCTTTTATACATTTCTTATAAACTAACTTCTTCCCCTCTCCCCTTCTGACTTTCTTGTTCTGAATCTAGAAGCGGGTCCTGGTGATGACAAATGACTACTATTATACAGATATCAAGGGTACTCCATTCAGGTAGAGCTGGCCATAATAAATGGACGTTTCATCCAACTCATTGGATTTGTGCTTACACAGAGCTTGTGAACTCATTAAAAGCTCATCAGCAAAAAGCTGACAATGAAATATCCCTGGACAATGCTGAAAATAGCAAGGAAAAGGAGCCTACCAGCGTTCCTCTCAGCTTTTCCAGGGATGGAAAGTTTGTGCAAGCTCACACAGGCAAACTCACAGTGTTTGTCATGGCTTACGTTTCATTGAAAAAATATTCAGTTGAGGTTTGCATTGAGCGAGAGGCTTTCGCAAGTGCTGGGAGAGCTATAAATACTATAATCCATTTAACTAACTACATCTTGAGCCCCATTTTATTTTTTTTTTTTCCACAACAAGAATGTAATGTGAAATGAGATAGTATTTCACTTCCAATTTGAGGTTTGGATGTTTTCTTTCTCTGAACTACCTTCAGTGTATTTCTATAACCAAAACCGAGTAAGCCGGTAATTTTGGCATGTATTTTAGAAGGGGGAAAAAAAAAAAGGAAAAGAAAAACAGGTAGTCACTTAAAAATTCTCATATTTGAACTAGAAATAAACCACTAACAAAAGAGCCCTAACTGTACTTTGTACTTAAGGCAGGAGTTTGGCAGTTGTGATACTCAACTGAAATTTTCTTCAATGGAAGAATTTCACATAACTTGAGCTACGTTACCACACAGAGAAACTACAGGCACATTTCTCTGACCTCTAATGCATGTTAAAATTTACTCATGGGTGGTAATACTCAGTGGGTTTCTTGTTTTGTTTTTATTTTGTGGAGTATTTTTCTGGTTGCTGTTTTGTTTTCCTTTTTTGTTTGTTTTTCTTTGGCACTGGCACTCTTGCAGTTAGGTAAACAGAAATGGGGCTACATACATGCATGTAGTGTGAGTTATGGTGCTAAGGACAGAAATGTAGTTAGGAAAAATGTCCTTTTTCAACATGGTATGTGTCTAGTTTTGGGTTGTTATGGAGATTTGGGACAACTGCACGCTGCAGTGTCAAAGATGTTTAGTGTTCAGCCCTTTCCCAGACTGAGCTGTTGATTGCAGCTTGTGCTCTTGGATTTGGTGCCTGTCCATGTGCTTCAAGTACTAGCTCATGCATTTGCAGTCTTGCTGATTACTGCAGATTCCTAGCTCAAGATAATCCCCTTCAGTGAATGAATGAATGCCAGAAGGTATTCTGTGTTTGTGTTCAATAGCATGAGGCATGGGATCCCCCAGCCACTTCATTAAACTTGCATGTTTTAAATGGTAGACTGAAAACCAGACCAAAACACACTGTACAACTGTGGAGAATTTATGAAGCTGAAGTCAATACAAAAGAGCTACACTGGCTAAAAATATGAAACACAGAAAAATTAGTCCAGGAGGAGTCATGATGCTGTTGTCACACTTGAAATTCTTTTCCTCTCAGTAGCTCCATCAATTCCCACACTTCTGTAGTTTCTCAACAGCTTAGTCTGATTTACAAAAAACTGTCTCCTCCACTGTAAGGCCATGGCCATGTTCAAGGCTCAGCTGCAGAAATCTCATGCTGGGTGAACAGCAGTGAGCTTAGAGGGGCTCATTTATTAGTTTGCCAGGGAATAGTGGTTTACTGCACCTCTAAGCACACATAAATACAGCCAATTGTTGCAGGCACATCAGAACTGAGACATCATTGAAGCAACTAATTGAACAATAAATATAATTGGTGAGGGTTTGGAAACAAACAGTTCTAAGTTAATCATAGCACATGAGCTGGAAATGTTCAAAATGAAAATAGCTCTGAATGTCTGCTATTGTTTGTCTCACAGATTTCAAGGTCTGCTTTATTTCTCTGCACAGTTTAGGTGTGGCTCTCTCTAGAGGACATGGAAAATACTTCTTCAGAGGGAATGTAACTGTAGAAGAAGGTAAGGTACCTACTTGCTCACGTGGCTTACACAGTAGTTTTAGCATTAATTTGGTAGTTCCTTATCTGCAGATTCCATAAGGGAGTTAGACTTTTCTTTTTCTTTAAAGATCTTTTACTTGACAGGTTTTTAAGCATAGTCAGACAATTTGTGAGTCTTCTCTAGATGGGATCATGCTCCATCCTCCTCCCTCAATGTTCCAGAGAACAACCCATAGCCCAATATTAATTATTTGTGGTGTTTTCTGAATGAAGTAACCACTAAGAGCACTACAAGGACTATTAGTTTTGATCACAGACTACACATTGTGAAATCTTTCAGAGCTATAACTGGTTTGTGCTTTAGCTACAATGATTTATATGTTTAGAATAGTAGTAAAGGTACCCAGGGAAAGACCTGTTTTTTTTTTTTTTTTTAATAAGTCCCCAACTAAATGAGTTGAGGAGTCAACTGTGTGTGGTGATAAAGTTATTTGGCAAGAAGGTTTCTGAAGATGAAGGAAGAGTGGAGGCATTTCAGAAGGTTGAAGGAAGGGCTGAAAATTTTAGAAGCTGCTGAGCAAAAGGTGCTTCAATAGAGGAATACTTTCAGATTTTATGCTGAAATCTCTATTTCTGATTCTTCTTCTTGTTTTGTCAATGATGTTAAACAAGACAGTTAAATTCTTCAGGTCTTTGTTTCTTGGTTGTATTTTGGGAGATTAAAATGTTCTTGTACTCAGGAGAGATATAAAAAAAACATTCCTTGAGGTTTGAGTACCTGCACAGCAGCTACAAAGAAGGCACAGGAGGAGACTTAGAGCTACTCACTCCCCAGAGTGTCCCCAACATCCCTCTCACTGATCTTCCTAAATCCAGCCACACATCTGAATCAGTCTGAGTCCCAGATGCACCCCCAGAAGTGTGAACAGAACCAGAACTAACAGTTCCCACTCTTGCCTTCACTGATTCTCTCTCACTGCACCTCACTGTCCTCCCCAGGGAGCACAGTTTTGGTTCCAGTTTTGGCTTCCCTGCCTTCCTTGGTCAGGGTTGTTCTGTCCTTGTTCATTATGTACAAACAGATGCTGCCTTCTGAACCCTCTTTGCTTATTGTCTATTGATAAGTGTTTTAAGAGTTTTTAAAATTGATGAAGTACATTTTTACTGTGCTGTAGAACTAATGATCTAGTTCTTGTTTACAAGCATTTGTGTGACCTGTTAGTACAAAAAACCTTTTCTGAACAATCCCATAAATTGCTGTTTTTCCCATAATTTGTGTTCATGGGCTGTGTGCTTAGGTTTTGAGGGGATTGTTCTCAATGATTTTTTTCTTTATAAGAGAGGAGAACAACTCACATGAAATGAGAATTGTGTATTTTAGCATAAAGAACTTTACTGGCCAAAGAGAATGAGGGAGTATGAACAGGAGTCTGTTAGCATTTTGCATTTGTCTTTGTTCAGATTTGTCTTCTAAACTTTAAATATATTATGTTGGTAACTCATATATAAGTTAAATGTATCAGCCCAAATTTTTTTTCTTACATTTTCAGTTGTAGATCTGATTTAACTAGTTTTGGTTGTTTGTTAGACCCTAAAGTGTATTTGATCATAGTTTACTGTGATTTATTTCATTATGGTAATAATGCACTTTCCAAGAAGGGTTGGTGTTATGGAGTATATGCAAATAACCATCTGTTACCCAGACTTCTCCCTAAATAACCCATTATTATTCCTGTTACAGGTTTACATGATTTAGAGCACCCTGATGTGTCTTTAGCAGACGAATGGTAAGCCTTAAATAAAGCATGAAATTAGTGTCTGTTACCCTTCTTGCTTTCATACTGTTTGTGCTTGCAGAGCCCAATTCTTTACATCCAAAGACAAAGACAGACTGTGCTTGGAGGTGTAACTTGTGACTGTTTTGCCAACGTGTTCACAGGTCCTACTGCAACACGGACTTACACCCTGAGCACCGGCAGATGACTCAGTTAGAGGCAATTAAACGCTACCTCACAGGAAAGGAGCCCCTGCTGCAATGCAAGTACTCTGTTCACCTGGGCTTTGCAGCCTTTGTCCCAGCTGGAAACTGCCCTGCTCAACCTGCTGCAAAATGCAAAGCTTTACTTAGTAAAACCAGTGATGATTTGAGATAGGAATGCTGATGTTGCTTTGCAATTCCATTTGGTTTTCAGCTTTTCCTGGGGTACCATTAAAGAGATTATAATTTATTAGTATTAATTACAATACAAATTTTTGACTTTTTACAGTAAAATAGGTGCCTGAAGCAAACAGTCAAGTTTCTGTTCAGATGGTGTAGCTGTACTATGCAAAATTATCACTCCATCTGATTTTATAAACTAAATGGGACTGATGGGAATCCATCCTTGGATCACACTTCTAAAGAATATACCAGATATTTAATGAGTATTTTAAAGAAGATGGATATGGAATTAGCATATCTGAACTGCAAAGCAGAATAAAAAATTTAGATAGGTGCATATTCTGTATGCTTGCAGAAAGGCAGAGCTTTTGTGTCTGTTACTGGACCTACTTGTTGTAACCTTATGGCACATGCAGACATGTTAGATAATATGAACATGAATGTGTTGTATGAAGTGGATTATCACTGGGCTTTGACCTAAAATTGTTGCTAATGCAATAAAATCATCCGTGAAAAACTGCATTGTGGTAAAATACAGTGTGATATTACGTAGTTAATGCTTTGTAGTGCAAAAAGTTTGAAAGCATATCACAGATAAAAAAAGTAAAATGTAAGAAAACATTGCTTAGTCATCTAAAAAAGTCTTTTTATGCACATACATTTACTGATTTTATTGTACTGTGGTAGGTGATAAAGAATTGATCCAGGAAGTTTTGTTTGATGCAGTTGTGAGTGCACCAATTGAAGCTTATTGGACCAGTTTAGCATTGAATAAATCAGAGTAAGTGATCTTTGTGGGCATTATCAGTCATGGCTGTATTTTTATTTATTTGTGTTAATGAAGTGGTGGAATGTCTAACAAATCCTGATATGCATGCAAATATTATACTAACTATTTGATCCTAAATACCACCAAGTCTGAATTCAATCTGAAGTGTTTATCTTGCAGAGTATGTCATGATGATTAGCTGAAAGGTTACCCAATTTCCACAATAAAACTGGTGAAATTGTACCCTAATTGCAACCTACAGTTCTGTGTATTTTTAACAAAGGGTACTTGAGAAATTTAATGCATAATTTACCAAAATTATTGATGCAATTGGTACTGTCCCAGAATAAATTATATATAGAAAAACTTGCACAAGCAAATAATCTCTTTAATCCTTAATTTGTTTATTTTCCAGAACTACTTGGGATCTAGGCTCCTGGTAGGGAGAATCAGGAGATTAGCCAGTCCTTTTCAGAGTTTTATCTTCTACTTCATTCATTTATGCTATGATTTATTAAGGTGTTAAGTAACCAGATTTTATCCATATTAAACAGGTGTTAAGCTTAGCAGTTTGCATGAAATACAGATACCAATTCTGGAGATTATCCTGATTAGATTTTCCTAAATTTCAACCATTTTCTCCAAGTTGAATGAAAAAATACATTGCTCTATACCATGTACTCCTACTGAAAGCATAAAAGCAACATGATAAGATCTGGTTCATTAAAGGGTTATTCATCCTTCTCTGAGAAGATAAAGATAAGAAATTGTTGCATGCTAATACACTGTGCCCATTGAGAGGTGTAAGGTGCCATCCTGCTCAATTTAATAGCAGATCCAAAACACAAGGACAGCTTGATGCCAGTGGGAGACTTCTGAAGCTCGTTCAGATTCTGACTTTGCTTCATTCTGTCTCATTAATTAAACAATTAAATGGCTCTGGTCCCTGGTTTTGTGGTAATGGGACTAAAATTCTTGCATCCATGCAAGAATTAGTTTTAAAATAGCTTGATACTGGTAACAGTGCAGCAGAAGAGTTCAGTCTGAGCTGTCTGACACTTTTTTTCCCCAAGTTCTAGAGGCTAAAGACTGTCTTGATGGCAGTTAATTTTGACTCTTAGCCACCTGTTTTAAATCTATTTGCTCACCTGAGCAGTAGTCACACCTATGACTTGAAGCATAAATATAGCACAGAAATGTTGAATGGATTGGAAGCAAGATCTGGAGTTCCTGCCTGTCTCAGAATCACTGTGTGTCAGTGGTTATTAAATCATTTATATATAGCCATGCCACACATTTTTATTCTATTATTCTATCCATATAATCCCTTCCTACAAATCCTACACATTTATTGTGTTTAAATTTTTAGGGATTAATAAAATACCATTTCTACATTGCATACTAGTCAAAACCCAGATGACTATAACTTAAAAGACAGTATTTAAAAGTAAATCAATAAATAAGGGGAACTATGCTCACAATAATCTTCCTCAAAAAAAATATGTCCACTTGTGCTTTCTGAGACAGGGATGCAGCTTTATCTGTTTACTGTCTGAAGCCTTGTCTTTGCTGGTTCTGCACTGTTTCAGAAACTCTGACAAGGGAGTGGAAGTTGCCTTCCTGGGGACACGGACTGGACTCTCTCGTATCAACCTCTTTGTGGGCCCAGAGCAGCTCACCAACCAGTAAGTGACAACCTCTGCCTGGCAGCCACATAAGAAAAGAGAGGAAAAAAAAATTAATTTATTTTTATAAAGCCCATCTACTCTTTCTTCACACAGAACAAGTTAAAAGATATCCTAGGATTTCTTAATTTATGTCGTTGACTGGAACATTTGGAACAAGGAACTATTTTACACCAGTAGCCTATAAATTTGCTTTCCCTGCACACAAACCCCCAGCCTCAGATCTCTCTTCTTCAGAGCACAATTATGAAGCTACAAATGTATTGTATACACAATTATGTATGCTACACCTTTGACTACACCACCTGAAAACACACATCTGTAGGCTTTTTCAGGGATTTTGCATCATTGTTATAGAAGATATTTTTGGTGTTGAAGTAAAGCCAAGTGACAGAATTGGACTGGGTGAAAGAGCAGTCAGGAGACCTCATCATACAAGGGTTTCCCATTTATCTAGTGGAGGTATTATGCATATAAAAGAAAATCTGTGTTTGATATTTAGAAACTAAGTTNGGACCTCATCATACAAGAGTTTCCCATTTTCCTTGGAGGACATGTGATCTAGTGGAAGTATCATGCATATAAAAGAAAATCTATGTTTGATATTTAGAAACTAAGTTGATTGAATATCAAGTTCTGTGGGCTTATCTGAGGACAGATATTGTTGTCCAAGTAGGTGACATCAACAGCACTACAATTTGTTACTGTCAGATAGAAAAACAGAACAATAGAGAGGACACTGTACTCATTAGTGGTATAAATTTTCTTCTGTCAACATTCCCTGAAATTATTGAGGAATAAAGTTTTTATCTGTCCACTACCACCCCCTACATAGTATTTTGAACATAGGCTCTAAAATTACCTTTTTTTCATTATCTAAGAGTGAATGCCAGTGGCAACAGACTGGCAAATCTCCAGTGTCTTTTCCACCTTGTGCAGCTCACAGGTCTTATATTGTGCTGAAAGAAAAAGGTTTTTTAGGCTAGGCATTTTTATTTGTACAAATCAGTAAACACAATTTTAGTGGTACTTAGAGGTACTTTTTTTAGTGCTTTTAATACTTTTCACCACAAAAGTTATTGTGTGCCACAAATAATTATTGGTAGCTAAATTTAACTCTTTTGTTGAACAAGTGTTATTAGAAAAATTGCTCCAAACCATTTTCTTTTGTAAAAGATTGCATTTTTAATTTTGTCTTTCAAAGCTAGAAACTGTTGTGTGCTGTGCAACAAACAGCAATTGTTTTCTTTCTCTCTTTTTCTCAAGAGACTTCCTGACAGCTGAAGATAAGGAGAACATTTTTAATGCTGACCATTTTCCACTCTGGTACAGAAGAGCTGCTGAACAAATACCTGGGAGCTTTGTCTACTCAATCCCATTCAGCACGGGTCTGTAATTTTGTCATTCCCTAAATTCTGAACCATGCATGATGCTGAAAGGATCCCAAGTGTGTCAGTACAGAGTGAGCTTTGCAGCTAATCTCAAATATTGATCTGAAATAGGCACTGAAATCTGCAGCTACTTCCCTGCTCCTTTGACCAGGTGTGTCTTTCACAGGGCTGTAAGTGAAACCCCAAGATGTGGTGTGACAATTTTCATTTAATGTTTGCACTGGTAGAACTACATTTTTACAGGTATTTTAAGCAGGGCAAGTCCAACAGAGTAAATACCCACATTTTTGAGAAGCTCTACCAGTTGTCACCTTTGGTGCCCCTTTTAGCAGGGGAGGCAAAAGCTGATGACTCATTTCAGTGTTTTGGCATGCTGGGGAATTTAAAATGGCAGTGCCAGTATGTTCTGTGCATTTGTGGTGTTCCCTGTTTTATTTTCTGAGCACTATATGCACATTGACTGTTATCTAAAACCAGGGGGAAAAAACCCCTTACACATTTTTCAATAGATTGTTTCAATTTTTTCCCCTTAATACTTCCCACAGAAACTGCCAACAAGAGCAATGTGGTGACAGCCAGTACTGCTATTCAACTTCTGGATGACAGGAAATCTCCAGTGGTTGCAGGTACAATTGTTGTAGTTTGCTCTTTTTGTTAATTTTTTTGAATCAGTTTATGAGTTCCTTTCTCTTTTGGGTTAGCAGGTGTAGGTATCCCATCTTTCAAGAGAGAGAGAAGGATGCAGTTGCACCTAGAAGTTATATGACTAAGTGTGGAGAGCATTTAATACTTCTTGATTTTTTATTGACTCTCAAACCTCCATGTGAGCTATTGAGTTTGACTTTATGGAAATAATCATTATCTGTAAAGCATTTATTGGTAGACAAAATTCCATATCACCATAAATCAGATTATATTATCAAAAGGAAAAAGAAAGATAAGAAAGGTCTATGTGATGTGTAAATGTTCCACCCAGGCTTCAAATCTGAAAATTCTGTGCTGAAAGAGGATTGTTTTATAACAGGATACAATGTGGTGATTTTGTCTAGATTGTCAGAGATGTGTTTTGTTCAGAGCAGAGAAATTGAATAACAAAGCTCTACTGTCTATCAGCCAGGAGTATAACAGTACCTAAAGAATAACAGGTGAAGTGTAACAACTACAGAATAGAGATAAAACACACTGATTTAAAAATAAGAGTAATGTTAAATTGTTGGATATTCCTCACTCAAGTTCAGATGCTTATCTGGCCAGTTTTCCTCTAGTTCCCAATGGTTACTGACTTTGAAGAAGGAAAGAATTTTGATAAATATTATGATTTATTTTGCCAGAAACCAAGCTCTCTTACCTCAGGAATAACTAGATACTTACCACAAAATCAAGAACCACCTTAATTTTTTTTTGTATTAAAAATACTATTAAAAATGCAGTGAGTACAATACTGAAAGAACAAGAATGTGGCAGGAAAATGGGAAATCTCAAATATGTTTCTTTAAATACAGAATATTTTCTCTGATAAGAAAAGATCAGAAGGTCAATAGGAAAGCAGCTTTCTTACTCCAATCCACAATATACATTCTTCAGAAATTAAAGAACTCTTCTATAATGTTTCAGGAAATCTTAATTTTGACTTCATACACCTGTTAAAGTGTATATAATCCTTTATAAACTAATGTCAGTGCAGATACCTGCAAAGTGCTGAAGATGTAATTGAGAGTTTTCACTGTACAAGGAAGGAAGTTGATGTTATTTGTAGGATGCTCTGTTTGGAGTTAGCAAAAGTTTCATTTCATCTTGAAGTTTTCCATCATCTCAAAAATGTGTAGGGTTAAAAGACATCCTGATATTTATTCTTCTCTCATGAGTATTTGCATTTTGACTTTGAGAAGGTATCACACGTAATTACGTCTAACGCACCATTGACAAATCTTTATGGTGCTTTGCTTTTTTGTAAGTGTAACAGGTGTTGCTTCCATTTCCCCAGTAGTTCTGTTTATTATTGAACATTTAACATTGTTTGGATCCCATACTTTCTATCTAAAATAAACACTTTTTAATGNATAATTACTTCTAACACACCACTGACAAGCTTTATGGTGTTTTGCTTTTTCATAATTGTAACAGAGAAAAGCAGGTGTTGCTTCCATTTCCCCAGTAATTCTGTTTATTATTGAACATTTAACATTGTTTGGGTCCCAGAATTTCTATCTAAAATAAACACTTTTTAATGCCAAAGCATGTAGAAGATTTCCATGGTGTCTGTCAAAGCATATTGCTATGAAAGATAAGAGCAGTGTACCTACACTCTGAAATACATCAGTGCTTTTTTATTTCTAGTTCTGTAAACTTTAAAAACTGTGTGCAACATATTTTGTTCACAAGATGAAACGTTTTTAAGAGTTTCTTTTGAATAATTTTTCCTTTCCCTCTTGTATGGTTGCATGTTGTCAGGTGATTTTCTTTTTTGGAGGAGGCCACGTTGGGTCTGTACAAACTTTTTTCTATAAAAGTATCACTCACGCAGCTTCAGGCTCTCAGAGACAAATAAGTGTATGCACTATTCTTGTTCTCCTTAAGATCCTGAATGTGACTTGTCAGTCCTACTTTCCCCCAGAAAACTTTCAAGAAAGTACCCAGCATCCAGCTCAATTTTCAGGTTGGATTGTAAGGCTGACAATATTCTATGTTAAGCAAAATGGATTTGGAGGCAGAAACTGGAGCAGTGGTAAATGGGAGAAGTTTGAAGTTTTTATTAGCTAGACTTGGGAAACTAAAGTAAGATTATGGGTAATGTTTTCAAATACCTCCATTGGAGTTCAAATTTGGCCCAAACATCTCATTTTAATTTGTGTGAAGTGAGTATTCCTTATCCCCATTTGGTCTGAGTAGATTACAGTAAGCAGCAGCATGGGATACACATTTCATGTTAAATCACCCTGTTCCCTAGAGGGATTTGACTGAAAATTAAGCTGTGCCAGAATGTTGTTTATTACAGATCACTGCAAGAGTTTAAATCTGGCAGAAAGAAACAAGAACACTGTTAAAAAATGGAAACCTCAGTTATTCCTGCCCATGAGAGGGAAAAAAAGGAACAAAACCATTTCTTACTGCAAAACCCATAGACTGGGTTTCAGATTTTTTGTTTGATTTTGAGGAGGGGTTTTTGTTGTTGTTTTAGGGTTTTTTTGGTGTGTTGTTGTTGTTGATTTGTAGTGGGATTTTTTGTTGGTTGTTGTTGGAGTTCAGTGGAGTTTTGTTTAGAAACCCATCACTTAAAACAGATTTCATGTAAAAGTCTAAGGCTTATTGCAAATAGCAAAGATTCAACTGTATAAAATAGGCAAAAAATCCTGAAATCAGTGAGTCTGCAGACTGTTACTGCAGAGGAATTGAGAGTTGCTGCTGTTTCACCATCTGTACCTACTAACAGCAGTTCCCTGTCACAATGTCTTTGCTTCTGGGCAAAAAGCCCATGTAATTTCTATTCTAAAACCTCTCCTGCTTCTTGCAATTGAGATTGTGATTTTTTTTTTTACTTAAATGAATGCAAATTTCTATAAAAGGTGTGGAGATAAATCTTTAATATAAGTGTAGTAGCATCACATTTATTGCTGTATACACAGAGCTCAGTTTAGTTGCAGGAGGCAAGTGGCAGTAGTACTGCAGGCAGGGCTTTCTTTAGATTTGAACACATTCATGCTCAAAATTACTTCAGCTGTTTCTTGTGACCATGACTTCTGTATCAAGATTACATTGAAATGTTGAGCATCTTCAAACTGCCCCAGTTACAGATGCAATTTTTTCCCCCTTCTTAACCAGAACTAAAAATAGGAGAATGACCCCAGTCTTGAAATTTAGTGAGATTCCTGGAACATTGGTATTCCTCTGGGTGACAAAGATGATGCTAATATAGAATATCCAAATTTATTTAGTGATTTAGCTATTAAAATTGAGGCAAGTTAAAATGGAACTGTGTTTTATGGTGCTCATATGAAGGACAGTACATTTCTGCTAAATGTTAGTAGAATTCAGCATCCCAGTCTTGCACTCTTTGAGATTTTGTGATGAATTGGATGTTGACTTTCAAGCAGCAAACATATGGGCTTCTGGATAAGTGCAGCACAGGATTCTACGTGCTGTGGATGTGTTTATTTCCATTTTTTGGCAAGAGGTGATAGTTTAATCAGTATGATTTTGTGCTGGCAAAGCTTTTTATCTTTTTAAAACAAACAAATTCAGCTACTACTTGATTTGAATTGACAGGCCACAGAAGGGCACGAGCAAGGAGGGCTCATTTAGTGTTTTCTATTTTCTAATTTCAACTTTGATGAATAGGAAGTCCAACACAAAACTGACAATATTTTAAAAAAGGCAGAAAATAGTTCTTTAATATATAATAAGCAACCCTTTGTATCAGCAAAGGCAGTCCTCTTCTGTTCATTGACAGTGGGATTTTAAATTATCTTACCAAAAATACTCATTATTCAAACAAGAATACTATGTTTTATTCTCCCAAAGAAATTTTTCCAAGTAATGCCATGATCCAGTATTTAACTTTTCCAGTGTTTAACTTTTCAAACTTGATCCTTTATTTTTATAACCAGACCATATACAAATTCAAGGACTTTTTTCTCCAAATCCTGGTTAGAGAGAGATTTTTTTGCAAGTGACCTCATCCATCACTTTCTTTGTTCTCCATTTTATATAATTTTAATCCAACTTAACCCAACTTAAGCATAACAATAAAATCAGTAATTCCATGTTAAATATTCCTAGTCAAAACACTAAAAGGCCTCAGGTATTTTGAATGAATCAGCTTGAAGATTTAGCATCTCCTTTTAGGTTTGTATCCATAAGCTGAGCTAAGAATAGTAAAGACTTAATTTAATAACTGATTTGTTAAAAATGTCACACATTTTTGAATGCTTCTATTCTGGCCAGAGGAAAGTGACCCTGATGATCCTGCTGTTTGAACAGTCAAACTGTACCTTGAAATTAGGAAAGATCCAAAATCTTGTATTGCTTTTAAAATACAAATCAGTCATATTGAGGCTTGTCACACTTCTTCTTCCCATTTAGATCAGACTTTCCAGGACAGCAATTTAAAATGAAAGCTTGTAAATATACCAGTTTTCCAGTAACTGAGACTTCTGCTGATCTAATCTCTAAGTATTGAAGATTCTTCTAAAAATTCATGGAGGAAAATGTGCACCTTATTTCTGAAAATATGTACTTTTATGACACAATTCACTCCCTTTCCCTCCCCATTTTTTTTTGGTGTGGTAATATTTGTACATAAGTGACCTCAACACTTCACCTGAGTTTTTTTTAAAAGTGAATTTAACCTGGGTTTGCATGCACATCTCTCTTATAACAAAGTGACTCTCAAGTACTTAATCAAAAGTAATTTGAATTATTGATATTTATAGAAGAGACGGATGCTGTAAAAGTTAAATAAATACTGAAATCTGCTATGTACAGTAGTACATAGAGCAAATACATCTGCTCTCTTCTTCTTGGACTTCTTTCTTTTTTTTTCTCACATGTATTGCTTTCATATTATTATTAAGAGCATTCAGGCAAATGTCAATGCCTTATACAGTCCCCAAAATTTATGATGCCATCTATAAAATTGCATTTTAATATGAAGGCCTAGGGGAAAATGAATATGTCATCATAATGACACACCAACCAAATTTTTGAGGCATTCTAAAATAGATGTTTTCCTTGTCAAGCAAGAGTGATTTATCTAATCTTTACTCCCCATTATAAGCCACAGAACATTATATTCAGCAGTAGCATTTTGCCAATCCCTCAAAATGTTTTTCATGCTTTGGTAGAAAACCACAACTTTATGTTTTTCCAGAGTTTCTTGTTCATTTTGAATATTGTTTTTGTATTCATCAATCTAATATTGGTATACAGGCCAATGTTTCCAGCTTTAGGAAAACTGAGCTGTGTATTTGTACAGCCTAACATGAAGCAACTCACAGCTGGGAGCCATTGCTGGGGAATGATGGTTTGGAGGAAAAGTGTGGAGGGAGGTCAGCTCCTCCACTGGATGCTTTGGAGCACATGGCAAAGTCCTGTCCCTTTCCATTGGCTGACCAGGGAAGCTGGAGTTGGTGACATATCCACAGTTCAGACATTTGCATTCATTTGCATTTGTCCTCAGTTCATTTCACCATCCAGGATCAGTGTGTGGAATAGTTTAATAGTGGGTTTGCTTTTCTGAGGTAGTTCTCTGCTGGTGTTAACTCGAGAATTTAACCTCTGTTTATCTAATTCTTGGGGTTTCCTCACCACTTTTCTTAGAGAATCCAGGATTTTGACAGATGTATCCCAACATGTTCAGTATTAATACATACAGTAAATGGCATAGAGCATCTGCTCTTTGCTTCTGCACTTCTGCTTTGCAGTTGGGATTTGTTGGTTGGTTGATTGGGTTTTAGTTCTCTGTAATTTTTGGAGGAGGAAGATCCCTGTGATCTAATAGCATTCAGATCCTAGGGGCATTTTGCTGAAGAATTCTGCTGCCAGCAAAATTAATCCCTGATTGCAGATCAAGCAGAACAAGGCACAGACAAGCTGTCAGGTCCTTTGGATAACTTCAAATAATGCTGTACAAGGTTGGAGCTGCAATAAATATGAATACATTGCTATCATTTTAAATATTGAGGACTGATTATTTTCCCTCCAGTGGACTATATTTCCAAACATCACCAGTGTTTTCTCATGTGTTTTATCTTGAAATGAGGATGATAACCTTTGCAAAAGTTGAGCACATAGTGTACATAGCCCTGTAAGCTGGAGGGATCCCTCTACAATCAGTACCAGAGAGCAACCACAGCTTCCACTGCAGAGAGGTGTCAAGTTTGGATTTCTTGGATTGTTTATTATGGGTTTCTGATTCCTACACCTCCTCCCCTGTTGTGGTTTACTGTGGCTGGTGTTGCTGCCTTTTCCCCCTGATCTGGGGAACATGCAGCCTCATTTCAGGACTCACCAAGAATCTGAAGACTGTGTTTACTGTGCCACTTTTGGCCAAATTAAAAGGTCTAAGTTGTAAAATAGGCATCCTGTTTGGATGCTTGACTAAAGCCTGTGTGTCCTTGTCTCATGGGCAGCAAATGTAGATTGTTATAATGGTTGTAATTTTCCTGGTAATTGTGAATGAGAGATAAGCTATGTGTTGTGTCACTGAATGTGCTGCTTTGATATTCAAGAAAAGGGATCCAGATTTTCTTTGGGCATTGTATTAGTAGGGAATAATGAAGATGAATTTTGACTGACTTTTTACAAGCCCTCAATGGAAAGACAAATATGGCAAGCAATTCTGTTTCATTTTAAACTTTGTGTCTTTCAATATAGATGCTATTGGTCATTTTCTGTAAAGAACATGGATGTATTATAGTCTCCAATTTTTGTTCTAAAATGAAATTTTAGGAAGTTTTTTTCTGTAAACAAAGCAATATAGTGAGCCTTTATATGAAAGACAGGAATGCAACAACATGTGTGCTTTCCCTTCCTTGCAGAGGAACGTGTCCTGATATTTTGTTGACTTTGAGGGGGAAGTGTTTTTCACAGAGACTAGGAAAAAATACTGTGCTTACTATAATAATCTCATGAGATTGCTGGAAGGACAACAAAGCTTTTTCAGGATCCTTTATCTGAAAAATAAATCTGTGCAGACAAATAATTTCAGTGGCAGATGTGCATTGCTAAGCTTTATAAATTAAGGGCAGTTCTGTGGGTTTTCCCTATGCTCAGTCTTTCATTTGTTGTAGTCAATAATTTTTATAGACAACAAATTGTGGCTTTTATCTCTGTTTTTCAGTAGTTGAAAATTCTGTTTCCTCTACTGAAAAATAAATATTTCACCTTTATTAAATAATTGAATCAATACTTTTCTCTGTTCATTTTCTGCTATTACCTTATCATTAGAAATGACTGAATTTGTTAATTACAGACACTTTTACCATGATAACCATGATATACAGACTTATAAACATTAAATTAAATATTTCCCTGTGATTTTGTTTGCTTGTTTGTTTTTTTGGGTTTTTTTTTCCCTTTGGCAAACAGCATGTAAGAAAGTATAGAATCAGATTTTGCATGGCTTGGCTTGCTCTGTTCCCACAGCTGAGGCAAGTAATGGAAACAGTTAATACTTTACTTTCTGGCAGAACTCCATATCAATTTACAGCCTTGTGTGTGCATGAAAATCCCAAAAGCATCTTGAGTGGGACTCCGAATGAGTTTCTTTAAATGTTGTTGTGCCCTTTATTGACTCTTCCTCACCTTTTTCCTTTTTCCTTCTTCTTCTTTTTTAATATATGAATGATGATACAATGAGCAAAGCCTGAAAGGTTTGTGGTGCTAGGACTGGGTTTTTAAGGAGTAGGAATAATGTTCTGGTTTATTCCTAACTAGGAAATATCAAGTCAATTCTTGTTTTTCTTCTGCCTGGAAGTATCAGAAGTGTGAAGTGATTTGTGATGGAAGCTGTGCTGCTGTGTCTGAGCCTGTTAGAAACACTGAGGGTAAAATCTCTCTGGAGGCTGGAGGTTTATTAGCTTTCATCTCAGGATCTACACTTTGAGTACAACTGTGCTCATTTTAGGTTGTCTCTGTGGAAAAACAACAATTTGGCACGGCCCCAAACTCATTTTTGGGCCAATGGGCAGTAAGATCTAATCCTGTCCTACTTCTGTCTTCTGTATCTGAAAAACTGTGCTCTAGCTTTACAAAATGTTATGGCAGTAAATGGATAAAAGAGTAAAAAATGTAGATTTACATATTTAAATGACTTAGTTCTGAAAGTATATTAGATTATTCATTAAGCTTTACCAAATATTTACAAGAAAAAAGTAAACATCAAGAGATCAGATTAAAATGCCTGAATACAAATATTCCACATATTAGGATATTATAAAAAAATATAAATATTCTAAAAATGTTGCACTGATGATGTGTCAGCTGAAGCAACGTTCCCAGTCTAGGGTACCACATTTTAAACAAAATGAAAAGGCTCCAAGGAATGCATAAGGAAAAATTTTGGAGAATGTGGTCTTGAAGGAAAAATTTGAAACAGCTTGGTTTATTTAGTTCAGGACAGAGAAGAATGAGCAGAGCCTAATAATGATGTGAAGTACTTAGCAGTTGAAAAAAAAAAGGAAAAAAAAGAGCAGACAGTAATTGATTGTTTTCAATATCTGCTAGATTTAGATTAAGACTGAGATGCTTAATTTTCTCTGGACATGAAAGTAACTGCAGATGCAGGAATGAGCTTTAATATTTAGGTTGCAATTATTACAAAGTAGATAAGAGCAAGGGTTACATGACTCCTGCCATAGAGCCCATTACTCAGCTGAGGCTGTTGCTGGAACAGCTACAGAGATTCATTTCAGAATCCATCTGTTGGAAGGAGAGTGCAGATCTCCAAATGCCACAACACAGCTTCCCCTTGTCCTTACTGCAGATTGTTCCATGGCCCTTTTCCTCAATACTATAAATGTTTCTGATTTCTGCATTGACTACCTGGACAGGTCTTGATCCCTGCCACTGGGGACATTTAGGGGATGGATGAGATTTCTGTCACAAATAGCTTAAAATGTTTTTTTTCTGCTCTTGAAATAGGTGAATGGAGTTCCTGATCTCTGTTGGTTGCCTTAAAATTCTAAGAACTATTAAAATAACTACCTCTGCACACTCAAAATATTCTTGGAATTCTAAACTGATGATATTCAAATGGCTTTGGCTCTGATTTCCTCTGATGGCCAAACATCTCTGCAGAGGGTAAGGAGGGACCCTTGAGTGAATGCAGCTGAATGTTCCCTCTGAGAGGGAGGACGTGTAAACATGCAACGACATTATCCTCCTGCTGAAGGGCAGCACTGTGATGGGAGCTGCATCTGCAGGCATGGCATTTGCAAAATGGAGCACTTGTGTGAGGGTTTGGGAATAAGTGGCTTCAGAAAAGTCTGTAGCAAGCCTGTAAGCCAGCAGGATATCAGGCAGTGTCTTCAGGTGTGCTCTGTGTGCTGCTTCTGGGGCTTGTATCCAAAGCACTGTAGCATTTCTTCCTCCAGCATTTTCTCAGCTCTCTTCTTTCTCCCCTACTAAGTAATTAAAAATTTATATGCAATAGTTAACAAAATACTTTCTATTTTCTAAGTTGGGAAATGGATGTAATGTTTGATTGCTGCTACCTAGGGCACACTGGAAAGTTGAAAAAAATTGTTTTGAAAATGCTTTTAGCACATTTATGCTATCAGTGGCAGTGCAGAGAGTGGTTGGTTTGAATACTGCTAGTGAATTGTATACATCTCAAATTAAATAGTAATCTGTACTCTCTATTATTTGTACTTTCTACTATTTGTACTAAATAGTACAAATTTAACTAATTAAACTAAGTTAGATGGCTGTTTTCTGTTTTTCTTTGCAGAACATCACTCCTGTCAGCCACTGACTGTAGGTGCCCCATAGATCATGTCTTGGTTTAATAATGCATCAAGAGTTAGTAAAGGATGGTGAAATACTTTAAACTCGCTACATCAAAATTTCGTGACCTCAAACACTCAGCCCTAAATAGTGGCCTTGGAATATGCATAGACAAAATAAATAAACTTCTGTTATTCTAGAAAAAGTCTTAGTGAATATTCCAAACTTATATTTTTAAAAAACATCAAAAAGAAAAAAAAAGAAAGAAAAGAAAGAAATAAAGAAAATAAGCCCAGTGATTTCTATTAAAGCAATGCTATTGAGATTCCAGGCTTTTCAGCTGCAGTGAGGGCTTTATTTCCCCAAGCCAGAGGCAGAAGCAGCTCAAGCCGAGGAGCTCTCGAAGGGCTGTCTCTCCTCGGCAGTGCCGTGCTGCCTGAGCAGATGCTCTTTGTGGTACTTGGCTGTGATGGCAGCGTAGGCACAGCCATAGACAGCGGCCGCCAGCATCATCAGGCACACGATGCCGCACACCACGCCGGTGATGACCACGGTGGCGATGGCGTGGCGCAGGCTGGCGGGCCGGGGCCTGGCCTTGGGCTCGCAGCCACAGCGGCTGTCCCCCGGCTCACCGGGGTGGCCCTGCTTGGGCCAGCTGCGCTGCTCCAGGCCATGGTGGTGGTGGCTGCTGGACAGGTGCACGTGGGCTGGCCGCACTGGACAGGCCCCAAAGAGCTCGTAGGGCACTTTGAGCAGGTCCTTCCCCTTCCGAATCCCGGGCGCCGAGCAGATGATGCCGTCGCTTATCCCTCCTGGAAAAAACCCAAACAGTGGTCTCAGTAACTTCTGAATCATCTTAATGTAAAATTAACATAGAACTGAAGTAAATATCATCAATTCCAACTTCATACTTTTAAATATTTATAATATGTTTTAAAGGCTTTTGTTCAGTCAGGTCAGCGGTGAGATTATTGCACTTCAAAATTCACATAAGAGAGCATTTTCTAGAGGCAGTTCAACAGGAGTTAGGTTATGTGTATGTACATTTATGGACGTAAGTGTATAAAAACCTATGTTGGTAGAAAAATATGAACTGTCCTAGATAAACAAAGAGGTATTGTCAACTGCAAATTCAGCTTGTTCAGCTTCTGACCACTGGTAATTTTTATGGTGAGAAATGGAAACAATGTCTGTAGAAAAAAAATCCCACTTGATTGAAATATCCCATGAAATTGTCATTGTTCTGACATTAAATGTTAACTGTAGCAGGGCAAAGAGAATGTTCAGTAAGTTGTATGTACCCATGAGGGATTTTTTGAAGCAAGGCTTGTGATAAGAAAATGTACACAGGTACAAAGGTGTTGAGCTTAATCAATCTATTACCCTGCTCAAATGCTAAATTCCATGAATGCTTAGAGCCAGCTTCCCAAAGGAGGTTTTTAGTACAATGGGGAGAGAAGTAGGAATTCAGAGTCTGGTAAATCATGTGGTTGTTCTTGAGTGTGTAGAGGAAAATAATTCAAATGTAGCCCTCAGATACCTGGAGAGCACTGGGCTTTAGGGGTGTGGTGTGTCAGAGTCCATGAGACCAAAATCAAGGTTGACATGTTTTAAAAAATCAAATCAACTGAATTTCCTTTCTCCTCTCCTCTCTATCCAAAATAATTCACCTTTCAGCTAAAGCCAGGTACAGAAATTTTCATCCTGAAAAGACTTTAAAAAAGCAGTCAATACAGATGGAACCAAACAGAAATCTGGAAATTACAAATAATGTTGGTATTCCAGGGCAGATTTGAGCATAGCAGGTCTCTTGGTCTTTAGTGGTGAAACCCAGAGCATGGTTCCAGACATCTTCAATGTGTTAGATTGAATATGAATAGAGATAAAACCTCCAAATCCTTCAACTCTTATCCTTAAATAGTTTTAAGTAACTAATTATGTGTGCTTGGAATAGAACCCTGATGTGCCTCCTGAACTGAAGTATTCTCCGTAATTTCCTGTGAGTACACATGAAATGCCAATTGTCCAGGATGGATCCAGCTAAAAATACTCAAATATTTTGGACTTACATTGCTTTGTTATGACATGCAAGAAATATCTGCAGAGCCACTGTGAGGTTCCATCACATGTGTGTCATATAAATAGTGGGAAACATTAATGTGCAATGTAACTAATTTTTCTTCATGTGATTCAGACAAGTAATTTTAGGGAAATACAAACACAAAAGAGAACATAACACTTGGGCTTCCTTTAAAGCTTGTTGCTAAAATTAATTTGTATGTTCCATGTCACTTCATTTAATTAGTCTGTACAGGGTTTAGAAAGATGGAAGGACATCACTGAACTTCTAGACAACATTGTTCTCTGAAATAAATGATAATATTTATGCTGCTGGCAGACTAATTAAGATAATCTGATATGTTTATCTTAGATAATTTAATTCTTCTGCACAGAGAAATCAACCCCTGCCGAATTTCCAGCATAATAGACTAAAGATCTGTGATAAAGTAATATTTTATCTATTCAAGATATTAAGATTTTATTGCTAAGAGGAGTTTAGCCTTTTGTCTTTTCTAAAAGGAGATTCATAGTAGTGAATTCATCTCCCCCAGAAATCACTCCAGTAATAATTGTGTCCCTTCATGGCCAGTGTTTTCCAGCTGGGCTGCAGAGCTCTGATCCCTGCAAAAGGCAGCCCATCAGTCCCAGGCCACATGGGCCATCTCCATCCCCTGTGCTGCAGCAGGCTCCACACCACTTTGGTAATCAGGAGTTTGGTCACGTGCAACATCAAAGCCTGATTTAGAGAAAAGAAAATTGCCCTGCTGTTCTGAATGATCAGTCTGAACATACCTCCTGGGAGAAATAAATTAATTTCTTTTTATACTTAATTCCTTTAGAATTAAATAATGTTATATTTTTTCACAGCATAACTCATGAATATATTTAAAAGCAGGTGTGACCAAAATACTGACACTACTATTTATAAACTTCACTTTTCCCTGTGTGATGCCATGACACATTTCTGTCAGGAAATTGCCAATGAATTGAGTTCCTCTTCTGGTTAACAACAAATTAGGAAGCCATACTAGGTATTTGCAACTTATTCAAGAACTACTAAGTCATAATTAATAGGAAAACTGGAATCCTTGGTGCTCTGAAGTTTGCTCAGTACTGATACCTATCTTGATGTTTGCCATCATGCAACATGTAAAAAGCTTTAAAACAGTAGGTTAGTTTCCAGCAAAATTATATTGGTAGAATTAAAACAAGTGTATGTGTACAGATATACTTGGTTTATATTTAGAAATGTCTATATCTGAATTCACTCACTAGAGAACAACTGTATTGTCGTGTGTGCATCCTTGCTCCTTCTCTGAACATGAATATGAAGTCCCTGTCTGATTCTAGTTTGCCACCTGTGCTTATAAAAGCATTTACATCCTGACCTATGCATAAGAATATAGTTAAGTGTGTTTATTTGAGGAAGTGGCCTATGGTGTGGGGGAAATGTTTAAGCCATCAAAGTGAAGATCAGTTAGATGCTGGTTAAACGTTCCCATGTACACTCTATGGAATGAGAAAAATTCCTTACCTCTGTATAGAAAACTCTCCAGCCACAGTTTCAGGCCAAAGATATTACAGTTGCATTGCCAGGGATTATCTTTGAAGAGAACCACTTTCAGGTTTGGAAGTGACTCCAGCAGAATTCTTTCCATTTTCTGAAGTTTGTTATGCTTCACTGAGAGCAACGTTATATTCCCTGTGCTGTTCCCAAATGTCTCAGGCAATCGAACAATGCTGTTGGATGACAAGTCCAGTTCTTTTAGGTGTGGGAGGAAACTGAAAGTCTTGTTTTCTATATAATGAATCAAATTCCTGGTTAGGTTTAAAACCTGTAGGTACCTTAGCTTTTGGAAAGCACCAGGTGCCACACTTGAGAGGGAATTGTTGGACAAGTCCAGGATTTTGAGCAGTGGTGTTGCAGTGAATGCATTCTGGCTGATCCTCCAGATGCGGTTGTTCTGCAGCTGCAGGATCTGAATTTCAGGGGGTAAACGGGCTGGGATTTCAGTGAGTCCCCGGTTCCTGCAGTCTGCAGTCTTTGAGGCTGTGTAGCAGAGGCATTTGTCAGGGCAGCCGTGAGCTGTGTGTGCCAACAGGATGACACTCCAAACCAAAAGCCAGTTACCTGCATCACAGGTGAAAGAAGATTTAAAAGTGGTTTCAAATGTTTGTCTTTAGGCAATGCACAGGCCATAAACACAGCCAGAAGGGATACAGCTCCACAATAAACAATAACATCACAGAGTGTGTTTCTTATACAATATATAACAAAATGACAGTGTTGAAGTACTTCTGTAGTGAAGAATGAAGATAATGCTACCATGATCATAAAATGAAGTACTTCCCATGCCTTTTTTTTAAGTACAAATGGTTTTCAAGAGTATTTGCCATCAGAAGAGCAGTGATTGAAGGGAATGTGGCAGTTTCTAAAAATTACTAAATTGCAATGTCTCTCTTTCTGTGGTAGTAAAAACTTTGAGACATCTTGTGTCAGAAGAATTACAAGCAGAACTTTTATTTTTCATTGGTTTTACTACTATTACTGCCTGGAAGAATTAAGTCAGCATACCATTAAAAGAATTACAAGCTTCAAAGACATAACTATAAAAACTATAAGCAGTACTTTTTCAGCAATCCAGATTCTGTGAGTTTCTCTTTAAAATATCTGTTTATCATTTTTGCTTTAATTCCCTTCTCTGAATGCCAGCTGTACTTCCCATAGATAGAGGTTTCTATACAGTCACCAGACATTTGTCAATAAGCTTCTGAAGATACGAATTTGTTGAGAGGAGTATTCAGTAATATTTAGTATTTATAATTATCTGCTGCTCCCTGATGTTCATGTGGTTGTAATGGAAAAAAAGGGAAGTTTTTACCTTTTATGTCTTGCTAATGATCTTAACTTTGAAAAAAAGGTACTTAAAGCTATGCTTGTATGCATATTATAAAACATTAAAAAACTCAGTACTGAATACTTCAATTTTCTTTGACTAAAGGAAGTCAGAATGATGAATCATTTTCTAACATTGTTTTTGAAATGCTTCAAATAATTTTTGCTATTTATTGTTCCAAAATTCAAAACGTTTTAGTTAGTTGTTACTCAAAACTTTTTGAAAATAAAGTAATTGTTGTTTCTTGACTTACTGAGATTAAATGTGAATTACTAACAGGGAATACCATATTGATGGGTACCATATAGTAAGAAATATGATAAATAAATAAATGAAAATTGTATTTTGAGATTAAAGTTTAAGGCACAAATTACTCATTAATTTTCACCCAGAAATTAAATATTTATTTTAAAATTATACATCATCTTCTGCAATACTGAATTCTGCATCACAAAATTCACTTGACAGAATCCAGCATTCCTGCATGCAAGGTAGGCAATACTTTCAGTTCATTACACAGTTCTGCAACAGTTGGCTTCAGTAACACAGCTTCCAATGCAGAGGTAGAATAAACTTCTTGGCAAGGAAATGCTTTGCAAACAGAGAAATTGCATTATTAATCTGAATGCTTCAGTATCTCACCTTTCATTCTGCTCTGCTTGTTCTTCCCCTGGTGGAAGAGTCAGTCCAGATTGCTGATGTAGAACAGCAGCAGACACTGTTCTGATTCCCACTTCAAATCTGCAACGTGCTCATCCAGTTTCCTTTCTTGTGGTTTTTTAGGTGGTATCTGTGACTTCTGTAGAAGGGCAACTATTTCTACTCAATTACTCTATCAGCCTTTGGTTTTTTTCTTAATCACAATCTTCTCCCCTCTCCCTGCTTTATGCCTCTCAGGGGCTTATTCTGCATCTTAATCAGACAACAATCCATGCAAACAGTGTCTGTCCAGCTCTGCCTGGACAGCTGTCATGTACAAATAATGACCTGATAACCTCTCCTCTTCAATTTGTTTAATCTCCACCAAAAGCAAAGCACAAAAAAGAAAACCGCCTTTTTTATATCCAGTATGGTTTCTGAATTCTGGAGGATTATTAGCCAGGCTGTGTCAATTTTTGCAAGATCTGAACATGGGTTTTGATTATCCTGGGCTGTGACTGGAGGCAGTGGAGTGTATAATATCACTACAAATAGTCCTGTGGGTTGATGACATGGATTTGACAGTGCCCTTGTTTGCTCTTTTAAGCTTATTCATCTGACATCCATTAGTTGTGCTGACAGGATTTTATTGCTTGGGAATAAAGGACCAGTGGATCCTTCCATAAAAATGACACACATCCTAGTACAGTCACCATGAATATTGAACAAATTAATTTATTTTCAGAGATATTGGAAAGACGTAGCAGATGGTACTGAAATTGCAATGTGTGGTGCCTTGACTTGTTTCTTTGTTATTTCTTCAGTAGAACTCATACTGTGCCATCTACACCAATAAAAGGATTAATGACTTGTGACTGTGAAGGAACTCAAAGGTGTTGAAAGGAATGAGAGATCTGGTATATAATTGAGTCTTTCCAGGCCATATGATCACTCCATCTATGAGCTGTCCTAGGGAGAGGGAAGCTGTGCAATGAAAACATTTCAGACCTGTAATACAGCTTTCTTGGGTACAAATTCTGCTTTTAGGTGTGTTTAAAAAGATCACATAAAGTTCACCTTCCAGGTCAAAATTTATATGATGCAGGCAGTGTTCTAGGAGTACTAGAAAAATGAGATTATAAGGTCCAAATTGCTGTTGAAAGCAGGGTCTTTACCAGAAATAATCCAGGGTCCTGTCAAGTTGAGAGTTTGATATTTCCAGTAACAGATTCTATCACTTTTCTGGGCAATCTTCTCCAATGTGTTACTGCCCTCAGAATCAACAATTTTTCCTTGCATCCAGCTAGTTTTCCCTGGAGCAGCTTGTGTCCCTCCCCTCTTGTCCTGCCACTGTGAATCCTTGTGAAGAGAGTAACCCCATGTTTTCCACAGGTACCGTTTGTTTCCCAGCAGTCTGTGCTGAGCTCTCTGCCCCCCTGGCACAGCTGTGCCTGGCAGTGCCACGGGCTCTGCTCAGCTGTTTCTGACAGCAGTCAAGGCACCCAGAGGAACAGGGGCTACATGGGAACAGTGATGAACGGAGGGAAATTGTCATTCTGTGACATGATTGTTCCTCTTGAGGATGCCAGGATCACTGCTGTGAATGGCAGCCCTTCCTATCCTTGGCATTCTTGGTGGATGTGACACATTGTCCTGGTAGGGTTGAGGGCTGGGGTTTAGTGTGGAGGAGCACTGCAGATGTAGATAACCTGGTACCACAGCCATCCTGGGTAACCCCAGCTTTACAAAAAAGGGGAGAGAAGCTTAAAGATAAACTGCACTGTACTTTAGATTAGTGTCAGGTTTATTTTTTTAACTTTTGTAGCATGATGCATTTATTTGCTGTTTCTACAAACCATCTTAGAAAATGTCCATGAATCATTTTAGTGAAGGCACAATTAATTGTAAAAAAGTCTGTTATAAATAGCATCTTCCTTAGAAGTTGTAGCCATGTTAGCTATGGATGCTCTTACAAAGAATAAAGTCAAGTCAGGTACTTTTTTCTTAAGATGACATCCCACTCTTCTTGCATTAACTCATCCCTTGTATCAGTGGCAGCTCTTTTCATGACTTTTGACTATCTTGCAGGAGGTAATAGCTATTATATTATTGGGATTTGTGTGATAAGATGCGTATAAATTCTCTTTGGTATCTATAATTTTATTTGATTTATTCAAATTTTTAAGTTATTTTTCCATCTTAACTAATATTTGCTGGCCAGATGGGTACACAAGCTCCCACTGCAGTTCATTTCGTGTAACAGTGGGCTTGAAGAATGTCTCTTAACTGCCTCTCCTATTTTAGGTAAGTCTTTGCAAGTATAATTGTATTATTTTTAGTGTGCACCATACTACAGAGATGTTCACAGGACAGGGTCACAGAAAGTTAAGCACTGTGGGAGGTTCAGTTCCAGCAATAATGCAGAGGTTGTTTTATTTACTCAGAATCATGGTATAAGAAGTTATTGCTTTTTAAAAAATCTTCATGCTGGGTTCAGATTTGGAAACATATGATTAAACCTGTCAATTTGCTTTTCATTTAGATGTGGCTATTTTTCCCTTATATTGAGAACTCTGAATAAACATGTTTTGTAAACAGAAGTTTCTCCAACCTGTAATCCATGTCCTGTTCCCATTTATTAGGAATAATACTTTGGTTGTGACAGAGAAGTCTGATGTGGTGAAAATTACAGTCATGTCACAGGTAGAGATTTGCCAGAAACAGGATAACCATGAAACCTACTCTACTTCTGGCCTTTTGAACCACCAGCAGGATTCTTTTCAGTTGTCTGATGTGGTGCAGCAAATGTTATTGCAGCCTCTTAAATTAGCCTGTGCCTTGTTGTAGCAAGGTATGTTTCCTATTGCAAATAGCAAGAAAGCCCCATGAATGAATATCTGATCCCTGTTGGCTGAGGGGGGGCAGCTCTGGCTTTGCTTTGCCAGCAAACTCTTTGTTGCAGCAATTACTGCCATCTGCTTTAAAGGAGTTCTATGTGTAAGAATCATCTCTTTTACAGAAGAACATTATGTTAATTAAACTCTAGCAGAAAGGAAACAATTTAAATTTTTCAAATATTTAAAAGCTACGGGATCTGGATTCCGCTGCATTGTATGTCGAGCCCAGGCAGACATGATTATGTTAAAAATTGTTCCCAAGACCACAGCAGACTATTCCTATACATACTCTTTATTAGATTTATTTTCCTTATGCTTTTGAGTGGAAAGGAATTAGAACTGCTGTGCTTCCAGGGAAATGGCATGTGCTTTCTCTGTACTAATGTGTGTCTCCACATTGGTAAAACAGCTAAGCTCTGCTCAAGACTAAATGAAACTTCAGGTAACTGCAAACCCCTCTTCATTTTGGTTCAGGACAGAGAAAACAATTGTATTTGTTGGTTAAACAGCCCATACCTTCATTGTTAAAATTCTTCCCCTTTAACTGGTACTTTAAAAAATACAGTAGTGCATGATGGAGAAAGGTTGTGCCCTTTCCCATGAGTCAGAACACTGCAAAGGTGACAGGGCAAAAGAGACCTGGGAGTGCCTCATGCTTTTCTTTCTACAAGTGCATTCCTTATACTCTGAGAGCTCAGGACTCAAATGTT
Organism: Alaudala cheleensis; assembly: GCA_013398995.1. Taxonomy (NCBI): domain Eukaryota; kingdom Metazoa; phylum Chordata; class Aves; order Passeriformes; family Alaudidae; genus Alaudala; species Alaudala cheleensis. The sequence continues at coordinate 262,705 of VWYE01007323.1, forward strand.
TCCTGGCAGGGTACTTGATTTTCAAAAGTTGACAAAGCTTAGAGGAAGGCCCTGCATCCTGTTTCTGGTTGCTTTTCACAACAGAAGTATAAGCCAATGGATCAAACTAAATTTGGCTCGAGGAAGATTTATACCTTAAAAATCTGGCCATATTTTCCAGAGAGGTGGGCTTATAGATTTCTTCAGACATCCTTTGCTTAGACACAATAAGAGGGGAGGAATATCAGTTATAATTTATTAATATCAAATGCTGGTTATGACACAGCATGAGACACCATGATTTCTTTGTGTCTGAGTTGTTATGAGTTATTTGATGGTGTCCCTTTCAAGTGGGAAGTAATGTTGTGCATTTCTAGAAACAAGAAACCAGGCAGAGAGTTGTCATTTTGTACAGCATAAGAGCCCAGTTTTTCCTTTCCAGTGGCTTGTTTTGCCTTACTGAGATACATCTGGTACTTTTTTATACAGTGAGTAATTAATCTATGAAATGCATTGTTGGAAATTATCCTTGGGCCAGAAGATTAGTAGGATTCATATATAATCTGGAGCCATAGTTACCTCATGGGGCAAAGCCAAAATAATTTAGAAGGGATATAAACTTTCACTCTTAAGGGCTTTAATCAACCACTAATGACACAACTTATGGAGTAAAGCCTTTCCCTGTGGGCAGTTTTTTTCCCATAATTATTATTTATGGGGATTTTTACACCTTCCTCTGACACCTCTAGGAGAGGCCAGAGTATGAGATGTAATAGTGGAGGAGATGAACTGGAGCTTGCTGTGTTCAGGTGGAGATTTACCATGGGGGAAGGGGTGGCTGGGCAGCCTGGCAGTGGCAGGGAGCTGCTGGCTGGGGAGGTGAGAGCTGCTGGGTGCTGGGCACCACAGGACAGCCAGGCTGAGCACCTTCTCTGCCTAGGTCAGCACTCTTCTTTTCCCCATATCTCATCTGGACTGGAAAATTCTTTCAATATTAATATCCAGATCTTTGTCACCAGGTCTGTTCATAATCTAGAAACAACTGTTTGGGTCAGTCCTTTCCCTTTCCCTTTCCCTTTCCCTTTCCCTTTCCCTTTCCCTTTCCCATTCCCTTTCCCTTTCCCCTTTCCCCTTTCCCCTTTCCCCTTTCCCCTTTCCCTTCCCTTTCCCCCTCTTCTCTGAACACTTTCAATCCACTAGGCAGTGCAGTCAGTGATTTGTTGTGGCATTATAACTCTAATATAATGCTCTTAGAAGTTAGTGTGGCTTGTACTCTTCTCCCATAACTAAATGAGAAGAAATCCATGAAGGTGAGAAGGGTTTAGCTGGGAAATGCTGAACCACCAGCCTTACAGTGTGCTTTGGTAGGTAGAAAAATTACCAGGATGGATGCAAGGCCTTCAGAAGTAGGAGAAGCACAGGGAATAAAGATGCTGGGCCTCTTTACCTTAATTGCAAGTTTGATGAAGTTGCAGCAAGGGGCAGATTAAGTGTCAGCAGAGTATTTGTTCCATCACAAATAGCAGCAGGGGGTGCAGATTCAATTTTCAATCATTTCCTGACTAATGTCAACCACCTGTTATACATGCTGAGCATCCATAGATAGAATGTATCTCCAGTAAGAGTAAATTAATGAACTCACTGGGCCATTACTGCAAATAGAAAAGAGTATTGCTTGACATCAAGCTAAGAGAAATGAAAGAAATAAAATTGGTGAGAAAAAACACAGGCAAAAATAAGTACAGGTGTACACTCTGTTTCATCTTGACATTTTAGATGCTTTTTGTCCTCTCTTAAACATGTTAAAACTGAGAATACTTATTACTTTTATAGATAGCTTATTCTTCATCAAAGCTCTTTCTAAGCTTTTATTTAGTGATTTTGTTTCCTTTTTATATTTAATGAGAATTTCTGTTCATGGTCACAGCACACCCTGGACTCAAACTTAAGACCAGGATATAAATCTCCTGTGCATTCTGAGTGGTTGATTTACTAGGGCAGCTCTTCTAAGGATTGGAAGGATTTTTTTGAACATCTGTAAAAGGGTTTTGAAATGTTCACAGTGTATGAAGAAACATTTTTAAGTGCTGTAAATGCTTCTTACACTGCTGCTCACCAGTTGTGCTACAAAATAGGGCTCATACTTCATTGATTCCTTTTGATTTTAAGGCAAATTGCAGCAGTTCAGTAAAACTCACTGTTAAATGTTGGGAACTCCTGTGTTTATGGGCTCAGAAGGACTCTCTCTTTGCCCTAGTCACCACTTCAACACAGAAACTTGCAGAAGCAGGGATGACATTTGCTGCAGTAAAAATCAAATAGTTAAACCTCTGTAATTCTTGCAACACCTTGGAAATATCCACAGGAGGCTTTTTTGGCCTTTTTTTTTTTTAAATTAATTTAGCAAGGTACTAAATAACCTGACATTAAAATTATGCAGCTGATAAACGTTAAATACATAATTTTGGTGGATTTAATGATCAGTAGAAATGTAAGTATCCCATTGGATCAGGACTGAAGTTCTCAGTAGCTTTGGATTCAAGCTGGGATGGAACATTTCCACTGGATGATGTTTTGCTACTAGAACAAAGTGAATTGCTACTCCTGAAAGGATTGCAGTTGTCTTGCAGCAGGTGAAGTGTGGAGGACAACTCATTTAAAAGGTCTGTGCTCCCAGTGCTGCTGTAACCAGCAGAGCTCTGGGCAGGATCAGTGAACAGCACCCACAATGTCCCNGATTTCAGTTGTCTTGCAGCAGGTGAAGTGTGGAGGACAACTCATTTAAAAGGTCTGTGCTCCCAGTGCTGCTGTAACCAGCAGAGCTCTGGGCAGGATCAGTGAACAGCACCCACAATGTCCCTGTTTGTTTGTTCCTTACAGGACCAGCTCACAAGCACAGTAGGGATATTGCAAATTTTCCCATCTGGCTCCAGGGAAGAAGAAAGAGCCAGATACCTTCACCTGCTGCCACTGTTCTTCATTTCAATAGCAGATATGTTTTACAAATAGTTTGCTGCTTTTCCAGTTTCCTCCTTCTCTCTGGATTTCTGTCATCCCTTCTGCTTGAGCTGCTGCAGCTGCAGGCACCAACAGTCCTCTGACAGCATTAGAGATCCCACAGCACACTGTTATCCTTTTCTCACCCTCTACTTTTTAATCTGTCAGCAGGTTTTAAACACCAAGGATGTTTTTAAAATACTTTATTTTCTCCACAGAATGTTTTAAATGGAGTAACAGGGTAAGTCAGGGATAGGGATGGACTTCTCATCCCTCAGTTCTGCTGTTTTCAGACAGGATAAATCCCTGGGAAACTTAGCTAGTATACAGGATAATGATGCTCCTGTTTAGAATTTGTAAAATAGGCCACTGAGAGCACTTTTGTTTAAAAAAATAAAAAGAAAATACTCTTTCGGAGGGCATTTTATTAATGAGAATTACAATACTGGAAAATCTGTTATAGATTAGTGAAGAACACTAACAGTATATCCAAATGGAACTGGTTGGATAATTAAATTCATTTAATAGCTACTGAAATTTAAACCTCTTGATCCCTCTGACGTAAACATAACTCTTAAAAGTCATGGAACTTGATTCTAAAAGTGTAATGTGGGAGAGAAACACTGGGAGGATGATTACAGATTTCAGATACCCTGGGAGGAAATGTATTCAGGAGTTAAACAACAGGCATTCAAATCTAAAAAAAAATAAATTAAAAAAATAACAACCCCCAAAAGTGTAGCTATGAAGTATAAAAAGAAGCCAGAATAAAACCCTGTTTATGTAGGTGTGCAGCTTCTATGATCAGTATTGAAACAACATCACTGGGATAGCCAAGTGACAAGTAAGGGATACTAAAGGTTGGAATCATTAAGGAACATCATGTTTTCACTATTCTTACACTCTCTTTACCTGTTCTGTATTATCATGTCTGTTTTGGCTGTACATTCTTCTGTATGTCTGTTTTGGTTTCCTGTTTTCATGCTGAGCATCCCCATGGTTTCTCCTCTCATTAATGGAATTTTGTTTTTTCAATGTTGATTCCAATTTATTAAGTATGTCCAGTGTATAATTGTCTTTTCTTGATTTGGTGAAAAGGGAAATTATTTACTGAGTTTTAACACATCTTTTAGGCTGTCTGCTAAGTAGTTTTAGGATTGGTATAAATCATGNGGAGTTTTAACACATCTTTTAGGAGGATCATACCAAATGGCTGACAGGCTGTCTGCTAAGTGGGGAGGAAAATGTTTTAGGATTGGTATAAATCATGAAGTCCTGACAGTAAAACACTGAGCCATGCCTCATTTTTGTTTGCACTACCTAAAGTTATTGTTAAGCTTTTAACCATGACTTCTGTTTCACTGTCCCCTAAGGTGCTGAAGAAAGAACTTTCTCTCAAGCCCATGCATTAATTGAGAGGATAACAAATTAAAGACAACAGCTGGAATGCCTGTGAGAAAATAGATTTTTAAAGAGTACAACAAAAAAGTAGATTATCAGCCCTAAAGTTCAGACAGCATTTAAATGTTGATCTCATCTTCCATGTTTATATCTGACTTCTGTGTCAACACTGGGTGATGCTGAAGTGTGGAGATAATACATATTATCATTTAATACAATGCCTTTTAATTCAAAAGCACTTCTATTTTACTATTCTTTAATTTATGGTGGGGGTCTCAGAACCCCTAGGTGCCCCCTAGGGTACCCAACCTAGCTGAGCTTTCTCTGTCCATAGAGCTATAGCTGTCTTAAGCAAAAAGGGTGTGTTTTCATCTCAATTTGCTTTTATTTCCTTCTGCAGTCTGTTATTTAGGAATATAATGGCAGGGCTGAGCTTGGTTACACATATTTTGGCTGAGACTTTTTATCCTTTTCAAAATGACAGTGTCCATTTCCTTTCCACCCCTGTGTTTCAGCAGAGTTAGAAGAGATGAGTTCAAAGAACAGCACTACTGACTTCTCCCTTCTCAAAGTGCTCTGTGGGAGAAGTGGATAACTTCTTTTAGAAAGTGAAGTTATGCACCATGTGCCTCCTTTAGTGAAATAATAACTTCCATACCTTGAGTTTTTTGGTGTCATTAAGATTTTAATGGTTTTCATTAGTTACTGCTACGAGCTTCTTTTCTCTAAACCTGCTAGAAGGAAGAAAGAGCAGAGCCCTCTGTAATTTGTAGTTTGTGGTGGTTTGGAGATGTGTTCAAACATAGGCACTAAAGTGAACATTTGTATTTCAAGCAATTGTAGTACAGGCTTTTCCTTCCTCTCTACTTTTCCATATGCCATCAACTGGCCATGCTTTCACATGTCATTGCTTTCTTTGGAGCAAAGGGATACCTGTTTTAGAACTTTTTTACTTGTTTTAGACTTTGTTACTATGACAATGTGAAAAGGTTTTGGGAAAGAAGGGGGAGTTACCTAATGCTTGATTTTCTGTAAAACTTTGTCTGAATGGAACTTGGGTGAAATTAATCATGTAGAACAGTGTTTCAGTTGCATCACAGTGCAAATTTAAACTGAAAAATGAAAGCCTTGTTTATCTGCAATCCTCTTCATTGCACTGTCACAGCACTCTTGCTAAAGCATCCCTTTAAATGTTCCTATAGGACTTTGGACCTGGTTTTTCTCCTAAAATTTTAGGGAAATGTATCACCCTTCCATCAACACAGGATTTGAACTGCAGGTGTGAATACAGCACAGCCTTTTTTATGTTCTAGATAAGAATATTATGAAGTGGTGAACAAAACACTTTGCTCAAAGATTCAAAATGTTTTACACCTTTTTGGACAGATTGATGGCACCTGTCAGTCTTGGATTTCTAGAGTTTTTGTTAGGCTAAACTTATGAGGGAAAAAGTGCTGTGAAGAAGAGAATCTGTTTGATTTATTTCCTATTTAGAGGGTGTATTCAGAGCAGGAACAGCCCTAAGCCTTCAGTGCTTCAGACCCTGGACCTTCCTTGTCTTCATGGGCTGATGTTCTCTATGGAAGTGTCACAGAAATCCAGATTCCATGGGATAATTTCCTTATACATGAGTATTATAAAACATGAGCAGTGCTGCCATTTTACAAAAAAGATTATTTTATACATAGAAGACCAGTTAACACATTTTAAGCAATGGCAGTGCTGATATTTCCTGTTTTTCAGAGATGGGCTGAACAATGGAGGGTTTCCCATGGTAGAAGCTTTGCTGTAAATGTTTCTTCTGGTAATGCAATTAGGAAGTATTGGCTCCAGTTAATGTAACTTAAATAAAACATGTTGTCCTCAGCAAACTTGTTAAACAGGCACAGCCTTGTCTAAAAGGAAAGCAGGGCCATACAGTGTTTCCATGGAAACTCAGTTAAAATTCTGATTTGTGCATATGAGCATAATCAGCACTATAATCTAAAGTCATTGAATTAAATGAGTCTTACATGTGAAGTCAACACAGTGTAAAAGTATCTGTACATGTGCAAGATTCAGAGCCTTCCATCCCTACCTGCACTTTAAAACAGAATAAAGCAGGGAAACTTGTGTGAGACCCTTCTCTTTTTACCTTCTGTGACTATTTGTGCCATTTTAATAAAATGTATATAAGAATATAAACTGTTTAGAAATACTTTATTGGAGTTTGTTATAATTTACTGCATCTCTAATGTGAGGTTTTGATTTCCTTTGTATTTAAATTAAAAGTAAGGAGGGTTTTCCCCTTAGTGTAGGGCATATCAGCCCTGTACTGTGAGAGAATGGAGAAGATGTTTGCTTCCACTAGAGATGTGCTGAGATTTATTAATTCTGGAAACTATGTTCCAGCATTCTTTTTTTAAAATAGCAGAAAAGAAAGAGTTTATTGAATTTGCCTTAATTTTAAAATTAAATATGTTGTAAAAATGTGTTATAGCAGAACTTAAAGAACTTCTGTCATTTATAAATGTCTACATTTTGGAAAGTGGTATTGCAAAGTTATTTTGATGCCCAGGGATATGATAGGTACTTCAGAATTGCAGCCCAACATTTGCTGATTGCAGTGTGAAATAAGTGCTTCTGCAAAGCCCATCAGGATCAGCCTGCCTTGGGTATGTGCCCCAAGAGCCATAAAAACCTGGCCTTTGCAAAATTCACCTTCCTTGTAAGCCAATAATAGGTTTGGCTCTATACAACAGCACAATCTCTGCAAAGTCCTGCCAAGAGTCCTTTCTTTGAGCAGAGTTTGGAGGGGTTTTGTGTTCTCCAGAGCTCCATTCTGGAAGGGGCTTGGTGTTCTTATCCTGTGCTGGGCATCCCTCAGCTCTCACAGACTTCAGTGAGCACTCAGCAGTGCTCAACACCTTCCAGGCAAAAGCCCCTGCTGGATTTGTGCTTATCAGGCAATTTATTAAAGAAGCTATTTTGTATGATAAATCCTTAGTTTAATGTATAATCAAAGAGCTCCCTTTCAGAAACCTTCCTGATTTATTTCAAAGCAATTACATTAAAGAGGATTACATTTGGTGCCCATCATATTGATTTCCCTTAAAACTTTCCAATTTATACTTCTAAAATATGCTCTAAGACTGCATTGCTAGCTAAATCCTACTAATCATTACTATATAAATTATAATAAACTACTTGTTGAGGCATCTGGAGAGCAGTTTATGTGAAGCCAGTATGGTGCATTTGTACTTCCATTGTGAAAGTTGTGTCAGCACTTACACTCTTTCTAGAAGTTAATAACTCACCCAGAGAAGTTCAGTTATGGTCATAACTTGGCCATAACACACAGATCTTGGGCAGTGCTGACATTTTATTAAAAACTTTAAATTTATGTCAGTGCCTTTTAATTTTATCAGTCTCAACATTTTTTGAAAGCCTTATTTCTTTGGGATTTTCTAATTGAAGTATCAATTAAAAACATTTATTAATTTTGTACTTGGTCATTAGTTGGTCAATATGTTGTTCTTTGTATTTTGTGGCTTTAAAGAGGTGATTTTATCTTTTTCTAATGAAGGAAATCAGCTGCTGGCTAATTTTCAGCAATGTGAAAACACCTTTTAATACATGAATAGTCACAGATCAGCCATAAGTAACCATTTCTGCTGGCACCTCTGCAGGCTTATGTAGCAATTCTGAATTTGTTGATTTCTTATTTTTCCTGAGATCTGGTAAGACAAATTAATAGAAAACTGTCAATCCACCCCTGATTGCTTGGGCTCTTGGATGGCATCAGCTGCTTTCCAGTTCATGGGCATGAACTTCTACACATTAAATAAAGCAAAAGATAAATTATTTTCCCCAATACAGGGGAAATTGAAGATGTAAAAAGTAGAAGAATATGAAAGAGAAGAAAATTTATATTTGAGTATACTGGAAAATCTCTGTGTTATTAGTCTAAGACTGGTTTCTATTCTTGGCATGGTTTAAACCTCTAGTTCAGGAGATTTCGAGAATGCTAGTTTATAGCTCAAATGCTAACTTCTATTTTGCTGAACCAAGATGCAACTGTGTTCTTTTCTACACAGATATTTAATTAAAAGAATATATTTTGATCCAAAAATGAAAAAAACAGGTGAACAAATCTGCCTTTGCAGATAATACTCTTTGTGGAAAAGTTAAACATCTGTATCTTTTCCTGTTACTTTTTTAAAAAAATTATTCAGTAAAAGACACAAACAGAACTCATGTTGCAAATCTACCAGTGTTATTTCTTTTTACTTGCAGCTGCAGAATATCATGGTACTACTCAATTTCAAATACATAAAAATATGTGCACTGAGTCTTTGCACAAGTAATTTTTTGTCCTTTTCTAAAACTATAGATTATCACCATGTGGTTGAACAGCAAAAACATGGTTAAAGCAGTGATCTTAGAAAAATAAAAACATGAGAACCATTCTGGAGCATTACAGTAAACATTTGACTTATGAATCATGCAGTAGATATGGTGTTGAAAGGCTGGAGATTTTTATTCATTATGAGGCCCTTCTGATGTATTATTTGACTTCAAGTAACATGACTCATATTTTCAGTAATTCAAAGTAATTTGCTAATCACAGTATGGCACAAACAGTTTGTAGAGATTATCACTATTATTGTTATTATAACTCAGTAAATAAGAGATCCCAGACTTCTTTCCAAATGATGTGGTTTGATAAAATGTCAGTGTTTGCTCATTCAGTGTCCCAAGCTTGGTTTGACTGATGAGATTTCATGTATTGATAGACCTTGTATGGACACACATCCCCCCGTGGCAGCAGCACAGAGGGAGGAGTTGGTGCTCAGTGTGTTCTGTAGGCAGGAAATGTTGGTTTGGTCAGATCCCTCCCCCTGCAAAGATTGGTACCAGCAGAATCCACACCTTGGGTCTGTGGTGGGAGGCACTGAACAGTCAGGGCACAAACTGCACAGAGAACCCATGAGTTCACTTTGCAGTGGGCACCATAATATTTACCTTTAATGTCTTGTCCAAAATATTCCGTGTCTAGCAGTAGGACAACAAAATTCTGCTGTGACAGGATTTCAGTTTGGGAGGGGTGAAGCACGTTGGGAATTACGATGGAAGCTTTGCCCATGTCTGAGATCAGCCTTCTCACAACGCTGAGAAATGCAGACACAGATTTTTGGGGTTTTTTTTGTAACCTGCTTAGGCAGTAGCCAGAATCAAGTCTGCAAATAAAATATGATCAAGGCTTGAATGAGTTGTGTTTTAGTCACAAGTGGAAGCAGAAAGTCTTATATATCCTAAGAGAATCTGGTCACAGGATATTCAGATAAATATCCTGATTTCTGGCTGTTTGTCTGGACTTTGAGCCTCTTAGGGTTCCTTAATTGCCAGCCTGAAACCACAGCCTTTGGCTGAGGTGCAAAGGTAGTCTGGCTATGCTGCTCTAAACTGGGACCTCATCTGTGAGAAGTAAAGCTTTTTGTGAGAACTTGACAAGTCCTGGATCTTCCCTCAAGATTTATAAAAGTGCTTACAAACACATACTGTTCCTACTTTTTGTTTCAGTCGTTGGTTGTACTCAAATAGCAAGAAAACCCTATAAAACTAAAAAATGGTTTGGGAGTTATAAAAATACTCTCACTGCTTCATTATTTTAGCATTACTGTGGTCAGATTTCAATCTTCATNAAGTAAAGCTTTTTGTGAGAACTTGACAAGTCCTGGATCTTCCCTCAAGATTTATAAAAGTGCTTACAAACACATACTGTTCCTACTTTTTGTTTCAGTCGTTGGTTGTACTCAAATAGCAAGAAAACCCTATAAAACTAAAAAATGGTTTGGGAGTTATAAAAATACTCTCACTGCTTCATTATTTTAGCATTACTGTGGTCAGATTTCAATCTTCATGCTTCCTATACCCTTGGAATTCAGAATTATTTGTCAGAGCAGTGGCTGTGCTGCAGGAGATGCTGGAAGAAAGTTGAAGGCTCATAGGAATTCATAAAAGCTCTGCCACCAGCACGGTTTCCTCTGTGATGATTCTTGCCTTGTTTCTGCAGGCTGCTGAAACTTCCTGAGGCTAAAAGTAGGACTGCTCAGCTTTCTTCTTTTTTTNTGGCATCAGCTGCTTTCCAGTTCATGGGCATGAACTTCTACACATTAAATAAAGCAAAAGATAAATTATTTTCCCCAATACAGGGGAAATTGAAGACGTAAAAAGTAGAAGAATATGAAAGAGAAGAAAATTCATATTTGAGTATACTGGAAAATCTCTGTGTTATTAGTCTAAGACTGGTTTCTATTCTTGGCATGGTTTAAACCTCTAGTTCAGGAGATTTCGAGAATGCTAGTTTATAGCTCAAATGCTAACTTCTATTTTGCTGAACCAAGATGCAACTGTGTTCTTTTCTACACAGATATTTAATTAAAAGAATATATTTTGATCCAAAAATGAAAAAAACAGGTGAACAAATCTGCCTTTGCAGATAATACTCTTTGTGGAAAAGTTAAACATCTGTATCTTTTCCTGTTACTTTTTTAAAAAAATTATTCAGTAAAAGACACAAACAGAACTCATGTTGCAAATCTACCAGTGTTATTTCTTTTCACTTGCAGCTGCAGAATATCATGGTACTACTCAATTTCAAATACATAAAAATATGTGCACTGAGTCTTTGCACAAGTAATTTTTTGTCCTTTTCTAAAACTATAGATTATCACCATGTGGTTGAACAGCAAAAACATGGTTAAAGCAGTGATCTTAGAAAAATAAAAACATGAGAACAATTCTGGAGCATTACAGTAAACATTTGACTTATGAATCATGCAGTAGATATGGTGTTGAAAGGCTGGAGATTTTTATTCATTATGAGGCCCTTCTGATGTATTATTTGACTTCAAGTAACATGACTCATATTTTCAGTAATTCAAAGTAATTTGCTAATCACAGTATGGCACAAACAGTTTGCAGAGATTATCACTATTATTGTTATTATAACTCAGTAAATAAGAGATCCAAGATTTATTTCCAAATGATGTGGTTTGGTAAAATGTCAGTGTTTGCTCATTCAGTGTCCCAAGCTTGGTTTGACTGATGAGATTTCATGTATTGATAGACCTTGTATGGACACACATCCCCCCGTGGCAGCAGCACAGAGGGAGGAGTTGGTGCTCAGGGGGTTCTGTAGGCAGGAAATGTTGGTTTGGTCAGATCCCTCCCCCTGCAAGGACAGGCACCAGCAGAATCCACACCTTGGGCCCCAGGTCTGTGGTGGGAGGCACTGAACAGTCAGGGCACAAACTGCACAGAGAACCCATGAGTTCACTTTGCAGTGGGCACCATAATATTTACCTTTAATGTCTTGTCCAAAATATTCCGTGTCTAGCAGTAGGACAACAAAATTCTGCTATGACAGGATTTCAGTTTGGGAGGGGTAAAGCACGTTGGGAATTACGATGGAAGCTTTGCCCATGTCTGAGATCAGCCTTCTCACAACGCTGAGAAATGCAGACACAGATTTTTTTTTTTTTTTTTTTTAACCTGCTTANCTTCATTATTTTAGCATTACTGTGGTCAGATTTCAATCTTCATGCTTCCTATACCCTTGGAATTCAGAATTATTTGTCAGAGCAGTGGCTGTGCTGCAGGAGATGCTGGAAGAAAGTTGAAGGCTCATAGGAATTCATAAAAGCTCTGCCACCAGCACGGTTTCCTCTGTGATGATTCTTGCCTTGTTTCTGCAGGCTGCTGAAACTTCCTGAGGCTAAAAGTAGGACTGCTCAGCTTTCTTCTTTTTTTTTTTNTTTTTTTTTTTTTTTTTTTTTAGTTTCCTTTCTTTTTTTATTTTGATAATGGAATTAGCCAGGTGTCAGTAGGTGTCAGGTATTTTCAAAAAGTCACAGGGAGGATCCTCCAGACATCAGACAGGGCTGAGGTGTGCCCTGCCTCACCCTTTTCAAACTGGGCCACCTAAGCCACTCCTTGATGCTGTCACTGTGCTCCTTGTATTCCTCAGGAACAAGGCACCCACCTTTCCAGCAAAGTGACTTAGTGTAAATTTCCATGCCCAGGGATTACCTTCCTCCAGGCTTATGGGAGGTTTCTTTCAGGGCTTTTTTGGGTTCTTTTTTTTAAGTTACAGATGGATTCTCAAGTTCCTCTCTCAAGCTTTGCTCCTGGGTACACAAAGTTCATCATGGGGTAAGTGAGCAGATTTCTGTGGGAGCCTTTGTCAGGGTGTTGGCAGCACACCAGCTGCTGTCCTGTACAGTCTGGGATGCAGGATGATCGTCTCAATGATAATTTTCAGATCCCCTCTGAAGATTCCTGAAAAGGCAATGGACTTCCAGTCACCAGTGTCTATATTTTTTAATGTTTGCACTCAATTGGTGTCCATTTTGTGTTTCCTCCTGCTCCTGCTGCTACTTCATTAGTCCTCCAGAAGGAAGATGTGTGTCAGGGAGTCAGAGGGAGTCTGGCTTATGATGATGTTCACAGACTGCCCTCCACAGTTCAGTTTGTCAGGGCTTGGCTGCAAACCAAGCCCTGCAGCTTTCCCTGGTGGTTTGAGTTTGGATGAACTTTGGCCTCCCAGCAATCATCATCCTGCTCCCCTTTCAGCTTGGCCTCACATCAACTTCCAGCATCTCCTCCCTTTCTGCTTGAGCTTGGCCTCCAGGAAACACCATTTGCCTTCCCTCTGTCTTGGTAGTCTCCATGCACACAACCTCTTCCACCACTCATTCAAAAATCTTCTGGAAGAAAGTAGCAGGCTTGAGCTTAGTGAGTAAAGAGGCAGAACTTCAGCTTTCCACTTCTTTTTTGGGTGTTTGCATCAGAGTCAGTCATTCCAGGTAATAAAGCTAATAAAGTTTTCATGTTATAATATAATTCTGAAGATCTTCTCTTTGAACAGAGGAGCTGAAAACAATGAGCAGGGGTGAGAAGAGGAAAGAATAGATAAAAGGGTAAAGTTCACTGAGAAGGAAACTGAATGAAGTGAGAAGTTTGGAAAGGTGAGACTTCATTTTACTGTGCAAGTGAACTGAACCTGGGATCAGAAGCAGTCTGGGAAGGGCTTGTTCACATTTTTATATTTCTTGCATATGATTTAGGAATGACAGGCACTGACAGTATAGCAATGTTGGGTGATACTGAAACATAACTATGTTAATTATTACATAACTATATTATTGNGTGAGAAGCTTGGAAAGGTGAAACTTCATTTTACTGTGCAAGTAAACTGAACCTGGGATCAGAAGCAGTCTGGGAAGGGCTTGTTCACATTTTTATATTTCTTGCATATGATTTAGGAATGACAGGCACTGACAGTATAGCAATGTTGGGTGATACTGAAACATAACTATGTTAATTATTACATAACTATATTATTGTCTATAATAGTGTCTACATAAATATATTTTAGAGAGTTCCTGTTGGAATACCTCTGATTTGTTAGCTAAGACATCCTGGAATTGAGGGGAGAAAAATATCTAGATTTTATTTTTTACTATTCTACATAAAACACCTTATAAGTCTTATAAGCCTTTTTTGCCACCTTTAGTGGTGGGAGTCTTCTATTAATCTGTATTGGCTGATCTGGACACTTACAGTGTTTATTTCTCAGGATTGTGCATTGGGGTGCAGAGTCAGTGTCTCCTTTGCCTGAGCTAAATGCTGAAGATAGATTTTGAACTGAAACATGTTTATATGGAGTATTAATAGAAGTGAAATCAACTTTTTAATGATTAATTCTGTTCTGGAATATTTCATATGTAGTTATTACATATTTTAAAGATGGTAATCAGAGTTAATACTAGTAGGGAGAAAGAAGAGCATCTTAATGAGTCTAAGCTCAATACACAAAGGTGATACAGATTGAAAAATAATCCTGCTACAAGCCTGTGTCCAACATTTCTTATTTTGAAGCCAAGTTAAACCTCATTTAAGATAATTCCATTGGAAGTAGGAGGCCAAAATGTCTTTAAGATTTTAGGCATCTTTTATGTATGAGAGAGAGCCTTAATCTCTACTGTATTCTGTGGGAAAAGGAATGGAGATATTTTTGTAACCTTGCTGATCTAGTGCTTATATACAGTGTTATAGTGAATAGGTATTTCAGAGAATGGAAATCCCTTTAGCTTTTGCTATTTTTTCCTATAATCATGTATTTAGAATCCATTTGTCAGGTTTGTGGGGAGACTCAGCTCCTCTCTTGCCTGAAATAAATCAGTCTAATCTATTTTCCTCTCTCATTTTAAGTAGGAAATTATTCTTTTTGCTTACAACCTAAGAAGGATTCTAATTCTTTGCACAGAAGTAATTTGTCAAGGAAGGATTTCCTTATCTTCCTGTCTCTTTGCTTAACCATGGAGATTGAAATGAACACGAGCAATCCTGATCTATTGTGAGCAGTTATTTGTTTTCCTTCATGTTTGCCTTGATTCTAAGCAGCCCTGAGCTGTGCAGCACTTCCCAGTACTCCCATCCTGAAAGCAACCCACTGAGAGAGTAAAATACTACCTTCAGCCCTGGAATCAATGCACAAGGAAATTACTTATTAAACAATAATTATCACTGAGCCAAGAATTCAGCTTTGAGGTTCTCAGCCATCTGTTACTTCATAGGGTCTGCACTACAAAAATAGCAGCCACTTTATTAAACAGAGAGAAGGAATCTCGGGGAGTTAATAACTGTTTTCCATAGGCAGAATTAAAGGTTTTTATTTGCATCACCTCAGTAAATTTGCTAATGTGAATAAAACAAAAAACTGGATTGGCAATATTCATTTGAAATGACACATTTTGTGTCCCATAACACAGAATACCCCTCCATCAGCCCCCATCAGTTGTTCTCTTCCTGCCCTCAGCTCCAGCCCTCCCTCATCTGTGGCATCACAGAGTAGAGGCAGCAGTGAACACAAAACTCATTTTTTCCTGGCTGAACGATTTTTATGCTTTGGCCATTTTGGTTGAACCAAGCCTGCCAATGTGGAAGGATACTTTATACTTTGAGGTGTATCTTCTACACAAAGGCCAGTTAGAGTTTTTTGTTATTTATGGCAGTTGTCTGGGTACCCTCCTTACCAATATTTGGAAATAATTCAGTGCAATTTCAGCTTTTTAATCTAAATCTCTGTGGTAGCTGTTACACCCAGAAGGTTAAACTAGGAATTAGTGACATGGGAGATGTAATTTGGAAGTTTTCTTGTTTCCTTTTCCCCTCTCATGGAACCAGTTTGTAAAACACAGATTTAAATATTGGGTGGCTTGGAGTGCAGATATTTTATACTGAAGTTCTCAAGTGCTGAAGGATTAAGGATTGCTCAGGAGAATATATCGGCTCAAAAACCTTTTGAAGTATATTTGAATAGCTCTTATGGCATTAAATGACCAGACAAAAGTCTTCTAGTCACAAAGTTCTTGTAGGAGGGAAAGGAGGGAAAAACCTGCAAAAGTGCTTTAGTATCACATGAGGGGTTGAAAAGAAAATAATTTTCCTATACCTTAATCCTGTTAATTCTTTCAAATCTAGAGTAATTCAAATAATTTTCAGCAGAATTTTAGGAACTATTAGTAATTTTCATTTATTATATATTATGTAGGATATAGAATATTTAGAAGCCACTTGTTCTGTGACAGGGTAGTTCCTGTGTGGAACTGTGCAGGGAACAATGTGTAAATAAGACAAAACTGTGAGATTAAAATCTCATATTAAGACAGACATCTCAAAAATACCAAATGCTGCTTTCCCTGTGCCATGTTTGTGAGATGTGCTCTCTCCTCCCACCCTGCCAGCACAGGTAGAGATCACAGAATCATTTAGATGGGAAAAGGCCCTTCAGGTCATCAAGCCCAACTGCAAATCAAGTCCAGCCATCACGTAGTTGATGTAATGTAATAGTTCATTATTTAATAACAAGCCAAAGGATTTAAAGACTCTAACTGAGGAATTACTTCACAAGGGGAATATGTTAAAATGTTGCTGTTGTCATGTTGTATTACCTCGACCAGAGTGGATGGTTTCTGTTTTACCCTCTTTAACAGCATTGTATCTCAGAGATTAGTGATACAACTCTTTTCAAAGTTAGCTAGAGAAACTGATTTCTTTTTTTAAGGCAGGCAGTAGCTAAATTGGTAATGGCTGTCCCTTTAGTTTCTGCACAAATTACCCTACTGCTGAAATTGTTGAATCTGCTCAAGTGGGAGCAATCCCAATATTCCTCACTGTCTTTTATTTTCCCTCACAGTTTGTCCAAGAAAGCATCAAAATCTTAGAGTTGCTACTATGAAACCAAACCTGCAGCTGCCCCTTCTCCTCCCCATGGGGAGGGATGTTCTGCATGTCATGGAAATGAATCCCAGCATTTCAATTGTTGTTATGCTGCAGCATTCCACTGTGACTCAGTGAAACATGCACATGGAATCTCTCACAGAGGAGCTTTGCTGTGATTATCTTGTTCCTGTTTCAGATTCTGTTGTGTGGTAGGTTTTGTACAGGACACAGAAAACTTTCCCTGCATATTGACTCTCTTTGTAAGGAAGGTTCTCAGCTGTACAGTTACCACTTCTCTGTAAGACATTTACACTTAAATCAGAAAGATACTTCCCTTTAACACAATTACATTTAATACTATTAACTTCCATTTTTTTCAAATACATTTTTAATGCTTCTTGTGTTCCACTGATAATTTATGGATTAAATGACCTCAAAACAAATCATCACTTGAAGTGTTAACCAACATTTTCATGTTGTTTCAGCAAATCTTCATGGGTTTCAGTAGAAAACACATTGTGTGGGTTCCCTATAGCTGTTATATTGGTACCAGTAAAATATAAATGAGATTGGTGTGAACATAAATATGTTCAGCTTGTTGTTTGATGTAAATTATGGAAACATGCAATTTGAATTCAATTTTTTCCCAGGTGTATTCTTCACATTATACAAGCAGCATCTTTCTGTTTAAATGGTTTAAAATATGACTGTGTGGTCTCTGCAATTTAATTAGTTGGGCTTTTTTATTTTAGGACTTAACTTTCTCTTTTTGTTATGAAATCATGTCTTCCTTACTAATTTTAAAGAATCATTTTGAAGGAATTAAGCATGCTGGGTTAAGTATTTTTTTTTTGTCTTTCCCAGCTGTAGGTATCCAGATGAAACTTGAATTTTTCCAGAGGAAATTTTGGACTGCAAGCAGACAGGTATGTTTTAAATTGAAGTTTCCTTTGTCATTGAATCCACAACAGTTTTTAACTGTGGAAGTGATGATCTTGTCACAAGGAAGCTATTGTAAAGAAACAGTGTATTTGAAGATTTGTACTGGTTTTACATTTGGATACAGAAAAGGGGAATTCACTGATGAAGACCAGTTGCTTGATTTTTGGAAGAAGGTAGAAAGTTTGTTAATTTTAGGCCCCAATACATAAGGGGTTACTTTGTTGGCACGTGGTTTTTCTCCCTTAGAGAAAGTGTAAACAATAAACAAAAGTGTGGTATTTATTTCCAGTATAGCAGAATCATGACTTCTCAGGTTTTCTCTCTAACACTAAGTAACTGTAGGATCAGACAGGTTAATTAGCACAACTACATCACTGAATCATGGGTGACCCTCATAGTGTTCAATAAACTTCCCTAAACCATTCAGGGATAGAATTTGTGCTCACAAATTCTCACAAAGTGGAGAATCAGGTACTTTTATTTAATGGGAGATGCCCCCCCTGGTTTGAGAGTGGATTGGAACTGTGCTGTTACAGAAAACAAACCCTGACCCCACCCCTACTGGAGAATCTTCTCTCATCTCTGAATGGTCTCAAAGATTTGGAGTGTGGAGGAGATTGTGGTGTTTAAGGCAGCTGGAATTGTTACAGTGTGAATGAACCCTTTCTCTGCAGAGAGGAACAGAACACATTTGTTAAACGATTCAAAAGTTTGCTAGTCATTTTTAGAATTAATGTAGATAAAGATGTAATCAGTAGCAACTCCTTTAAAATTTTGCTCATATGAATTTATAAACTATTTTCTTTTGTAATCACCAAATGAGCATTGAATTTATTTTTTTTTATTTAGTGTGCATCTCTCGATGGCAGATGTGCTATCAGTTGTGATGATGAAGTAAGTATTGAACAGACTTTTTAACCTCTACTGCAGTAGTAGATACATTTGACAAATCTAATTTGAATATCTCATTGTACATTGTGCTCTTTATCACCTTGTAAATATTTTACCATTTAGACAGTGAGACTTGTGTTATACCTGTTCAGGTACCCCCTGAATTAAAAATTGACTCCAGTACCTCAACCACGCAATAATTTCTGCTTTGTGAATCCAGTTTGGGAAATAGTTTGAAGCACTGCTAAGGCAATTGTTTACTACTTCATTGTTAATGAAAAAAACCCCACTAGCAGTTTAAAGTCTTCAGCTGGACACCAGCAGGAACCATACAACCATATGCAGAAATTTAGTAGTAGTGGGAACATTGCTGATTTAGGGGTTCCAGACTTTTTCTCAATGACAAAACACACTGTTGGTAGGACTCAAACAAATATCACAGCTCCTCTGGGGAGTCTGTTGACTTTCCCAGCTTCTCTCAACAGCAAGAAAATATCTGCTGAACATTTACAGTATAAATGAAAGCATTTAAAAGTAAACACGAAGGTATTAATGCAAATTGACTGGCACAATAGTCAATAAATATTAATGACTAATAATAATACCATGTTAATTTTAAGTATAATTAAAAATAAAGGCGATCAGTTGATGAGTGTGTGATACCTTTGATCCTAAAATAGAGACAACCCGTTAATTAACAATATTTCTTTTTTCCTTGAGAGCTTTGAATGTGCTCATTTATTCCTGTTTTCCCCATGCCTCAAGTTTTATTTTAATGCTCTGTTTTCTTTCTTTTTCATTTTTGGTTTCTTAACCCATGTTACATTCCATTACTGTTATTGTATACTGGAGCTGTGAAAAATACATAAAGGACTTGAACTGGATCAAAGTCACTGCAGTTCAGATGTGTTCTCAGCCCTCAGTTAACATTCTTGCTGTGTTTATTCTGGACTTCATGCCTGCAGTTTTACAAGCTCTGGGACTCTCCACCTTTGGAATGTTCCCCTTAAAATCTGAAATTCACTGAATTTGAACGTTTGGGCAAACCTGAGCATAGTTCACTTCCAATACCTGTGAAACATCATGAATTAGACTTCTTTCCTGCAGCAGTAGTCTATGCAAATGCCATTATGCATAAATCTTTTATCAGAAACCTGGCTAAGATTTGCTAGTAATGAGTGAATGCATTCTGCTCTTTGTGCTGAAGTTAAATTACAAGCTGTTTCTTTAACAAGTAGTGATACTGAAAGTTATTTATCTTGCTGGCAAGTGGTGAATGAATGGTCCTGAATGAATATTTTTTTTTCCTAGTTAATATTTCTAAAATGGATTGAAATAGAAACCATCTTATCTTCACATTCCACAAAATATGTATAGATTCCATTTATTGCATTATGCCTGTTTCCAATAACAGTGCTAAAAAAATTAGTATCTTTAAAAGTTCTGAACTGTGCTGGTGAATAACTAAATCTTAGAGATTGGAGACATGGCCACTAATTCTTGAATCAAGCCAGTCTTGTCCCAGCAGCACATAAGCCATAAAATATGAAATTAAGCTACACTTTTTCTTGTCCAGCACGACTTCTGTTATTTATTTTCTATACTATGGAGAAATATTTTTTTCTAAAGCAGTGTCTTTAGATTAATCTTTCATGCATGAGGACTGCAAATATGTATCCTCAGAAGATCTCTTGTTGACTTAGCTCCTCTCCTCATGCAGCCAGTGGGAGGTTTCTGGTTGACTTTGGGGAGAGCAGTGTTGTGCTGTTCGAGCCTGCTTCTGAAATTCCATCCTTCACACACCACTGAGGTTAAGGAGCTGCCTCTTCTGAGTGCATCAGCTTGCTCAGTTCTTTGCCAGCATCATCAGCTTTTCACATTGCATTTGCCAACTTTGGGCTTTCTAGCAGATCAAAGGTCAAAAATTAGTTGTTTCAACTTCCTTTCTGACAGGTTTTCTGTCACTGGGGGTGCCTGTAGTTTGGCATTCTAATTCGTATTAGAATGAATATCCTGCCTTTGCATTAGGGAATGATGTTCACTCTGAGTTTTTGCCTGCTTTCAGCTTTTTTTGTTTGTTTGTTTGTTTTTTAAACTGCACTTCAAGCTAGCATTTCTGCAAATTTCTCCTCTTTGGCCCCACAGAACAGTACTAATAAGTGGCCAGAATGAGAATCAGGCATATAAAGCATCTCTGGAAATATCAGACTGCATTTTCACATCTTGCACAGCTACTACTGCATGGGGCTGCTTTCCTCCCTAAACCAGCACAGAGATCTTGCTGGATGTGCAGCAGAAAGCATATTTTCTGCACAGCCCATTTGCAGAGAAAGGTTTTGAATTAAAAACAAAGCCAGGAGGATTCCTGTATTGAAAGCCATTCTGTTTAGTTTTTCCTTTTATACAAATGCCATAGAAAATTCAATAAGCAAGAATAAAAATGTTGCTGACTTAGACCAACAATAGAAGTGCAATAAAGATTTAACACTGAGATAGGTTTTTGGCAATACTGAGGAGAAACTGAGTTATATCAAGGTTTCAGGGTTTGAGTTGAACCTTATGTTTTAAACTCTGAAGTGCAGTAATTAAAACTTTGCCTGTAGCAAGTAATTGTGTGAGGTTAAAATGGTGCATGTGTGTGTGGAGGGCAGCACTGATTTGGCTTTACCTTGGTTTATACAGTTCAGACGTCTGACCCACGAGAAGCTGACAGTCCTACCTCTAAATCCAGTTCCCAATTAAAAGTACAATTTGAAAAGCTTTAGGAGACCTGTGGGGCCTCTTTTACAGAAGTTTCTGGTCCCATCCCCCAATGAACAAATTAAAAAATATTGCCTGCTCCCCTGTTGGTTCTGCAGGCTGACACTGTGTTTTCATTAGTACATCGTTAGGGTAATGACATTGTGCTGAAGTTTTTCTGCAGATACAGGAGAAACCATCAGGAACATCAAGGTTCTGTGCCTTTGCTAACTTTGTTAAAAGGAAAACTTTTAAGAATCAATTATACAAGCACATAATTTTGGTTTTTATGTTTGTTTGTAATTGTCTTACATCCTCCCATTCTGCACACAACTTTGTTTTGTTTTGCATGAAAAAAAAGCATAAATATTAAATTGGATAATATTCCATAACCAAGACTATACTCATTTTGAATTTGTGTAAAACCTTATAACAACCTGAAGGTTTTACCCATTTGTAATTAACTTGGAAGTAAAGTATATAATTAACTTATTGCTGTATTGTAAAATCAAAAATTAAAATAGTGTTTTATTATTTTTCAGACAATCAACTGTTACCTTATAGATAACAATGGATTTATATTAGTGTCTGAAGACTATCAACAGGTAAGTGTAAGATTTTTCTTGAGTCTTTTCATGTGACATATTAATCTAAAATTACTTTTTTTAAAATAGGTCACCTCCTGAAAATGGTAACGAATTAGCAACATAAAATTTAAAAAACAATCCTTCTACAAAGAATGTAAGCTTTTTTCTCACAGGAGCTCAGTTTCTGCCTCCCATTGGAGCAGGGTCTGTTCTGAAACTCATAAATGTTCTCTTTAAAGACTTTTCTCACTGCAGAAGTGTCTGTCTTCTGTAAGAGGCTTTTACTCCAAGAAACAAAAATCCCTGTGCCATTTTTGTCACATGGAAAGGGAGGCAGGGAGGACACGGAGCTTTTACATTCAAATTTAAGATAATGAGATTTTACAGAGCTATTGGCTGAGGAGTTTGTTTTCTGAAGGGGATTACAGTCATTGAAGGATTAAAATTGATCATTCAGCATCACAATGGAGAGAACAAGAAATATGATTATCACAGAATGATTGAATGTTTTTCTCAGTCCTGCAAACCTGAGGAAGGAACCATCATCATTCTCATCAGCTTTTGCCTGAAAGCTGCTGAGATGGTGCCTCAGTCATGCCAGAATTGTCTGAAGTTGAATTGTTTTTGTGTGTTGGGATTGGGAATAGGAGCAGCCACACTCCCACTTGGCCCTCAGCTGAATTAAATTTGTTACGATGAGCATGACCTGATCAGTATGGAATGATCTTGATACACTTAAAACATGTTTGTCCATTTCCCCCTTTGTTGGTTTTACTATTTACAGGAGCACAGCTGTGACCTGTGTCAGTGATTTGCCAGCTCAGAGCTGGCTATGGCCAATAATTATTAGGAAGAGATGTTTCTTTTGGTATATAAAAACCATTATATGTTCCTATGAATAGTTTGGACAACAGTGATACCAGAAGTAGGCTGGAAATGCGTTCTGAGCTGTTTTATTAGTTAAATTAATCTAAGTCTAAGAGGGACAGCGAGAAGTCTCTATGTTTATGTAAATTTATAATAAGATTACATAACTGTATGTCTATTTTATTTATACAGTGTGCATACAGGCTACTGTGGATAGAGAAGGGGTAGGGAAGTGGGATGGTGCCTTATCAATCCCTGACCTATCTGGGGTTGCTTCAGCACTATCAGCTTTCCAAACATGACCTGAACTGCCCCCAGAATCAGGTCTGTGGGGCAGAGTAATTCTTCTGAATTGCAACTAAATCCTGATGTATAAAAAAATACCAATAGGTGTGACTGCTTTGGGAGAGAACTGGCCTTTACAGAGGGAGCTTTTGTGGAGAGAACTGCCACTGAAATGTCTTCATAAGACTGGTGCACAACTTGACAAATCAGGTTTATTGCTATCTAAGGTTATATGAGGCATTTATGGTTTGGAGTTTCTTGACATTGCCTGCCTCTGCAGTCGTTAGGGTAATCTTTCTTCATCAGTCAGCCAGGGCTAGTGAAGCTGGTATTTTTAGTCATGTTCCTTGTGTTTCTAGGAGACTTTACATACCCATATGTTTTGGAAAATGTTCCAACATTCCCCTGAGGAAATAAAAAAAAAAAAAATAGGCAGTACTTGCCTTTTAGGTGGAGGAATGCCTTTTTTTAGCCAGGGCTGTAACTTTTCTGCCTGCAAACTCCCAGGTGCATACTTGAGGTCAGCTAAGTTCCTTGTAATGGAATTGGGGTTTAGTTCATACAAAACCTATGGAATCCATGCAATTTGAGAGTGTAGTGCCCTTTCCCCCTCATAAATTGTGGGATTTCTCCCTTTAAACAATGAAGAGAAATATCCATTCCTCCTGGGAGTTGAGGCTCTAAAATAAAACAGGTCTTCCCAAGGTAGGAAAGTGCTGTACTTGCAAGATTTTCCACTGTCACAGGAATGGCTGCAGATGACGGAGTCACTTCCACCCTACAGACCAAATTCATAACAGCAATGTTTGTTTTCTCAACAGAGATTTATTTTTATTAGTCCACAAGTACTGAATAGGGACAAAATGAGTAATTCATCAAGCTGAGTGGTTTTAAGTATGAAATGACTCTGAATGGAGTTAAAATTTATAGGATTGATGAAATGTACTGTTCCAGCTCCTTAAACAGGTCATACAGGAATTATAAACAATGTTTTTTAATGACTGTTTATGAAATCCTCTCACAACCTGTTTATATCTTTTTTGAGTAACACTTTAATCACAAGAGTTTGTGATCAGATTAGTGTGTTTTCTTTACAAGCTTTAGGTTTGGAAGGCTTTTATTTTTGATATTAGATGTTATATAACGTACCTCAATATATTGTTTAAGCTCTCACATCTGCTCAGGGGTAATAATACAATCCCAACAATTTGCCCTGACTGGGAAGTCCTCTTCAGGTTTTACATAGCAGCAGTCCTGAAAACCTGTCTATAACTGTCAAAGCCACTCTTGTCAGATCCTAGAATATGCATTTTAAATTGCATCCAGCATTGTTTTGCATTTATCTGTGCTTTTGGTAATTCCTTGCATTTTCCCCTTACAGACTGGTTACTTTTTTGGGGAGGTTGAAGGGGCTGTCATGAACAAGTTACTAACAATGGGCTCTTTTAAGAGGTAAGAATTGATAATTTATCTCTTAAAAAATGTTTTAACCAAAAAATCATAGCCATGAAAAGAAAGCCAAGACTGGTGGTGTGGCTGGATTCTCATCTGTGCCTCTTTTCTGTACAACCTGAGTGTAATCTGATTCCATGCACATCGATTACTCAGAGTACTGGAGTCAGCCTACAGTGAGTTTCTTATTAAAAGAATGGTTTATTTGACTACAATGCTAAAACTGGGTCCCTTTCCTCTTCCCACTGGGCTCAGGTGGAGAAGCCATTGGGCCATGTCCAGTACTGAGCAGTTTTAAACAGCTTTAAAGCACAACATTTGTGCCACATTATCATTTTGACCTGTAAAAAGTTTGCTCCAGCTAGACAGTGCAAAATGCCCTGCTGTTGAAGGGAAAATGTGTTCTCCCAGTAATCCATCTCCATTCACATGCCAACTTACCTTTGAACATGGTTGTGACTCTTGACCTGGTCTCACTATCATGATGGCATTGAAAACTAACAGTGATTTCATGTGCTGTCCTTTGAAATAAATTATGCACTCTGAGGAATTAAGAATGAAATTTCTCTTTGACCTGTAACTCACTCCTGGAGTCTACAAGGCTTTACTGGAGTCTACAAGGCTTTCATGTGGTCTAAGAACTGTTCTGTACCCCTTTGTCCTCTTACAGCACAAGAAAATTGCTTTTGTACTTTCCCTTTTTATTTTCCTGTGCATTTCTAGTATGAATAAAAACACCTGTCACTGATGCCATCCACCTCTGAGTTTAGTTATTACCTGTGAGGGTGTGCAGAGGCTCTGTGAAAAGGTGGTTTGTGGGTTTGCTTGGTAAATCAGTTCCCCTAAAGGGAGAAGCTTTCTGTGCTGTCTCTGTGCATGGCAGCTGGGTACCACTCCCAGGAAAGGACTGAGCTGAAATGTGAGCATCTAGTACTCATCCCCAGTCCTACTTTTCTGAGGGTGGCAACTTTTCTTGCATTTAGCACTACATTTTTAACATATGCTGTAGAAGGAAGTGAAGTAGAATCCTGTTTATAGACAGGATTTGGCAATGAAAGGATCTGTACAAGAGATTAAGGATTTTATTTAATGCAAAGGACAAAATACAGTCAAAACAAAGGGATAATGCTTTCACTTGTCCCAATTTGTTTTGTCCTGCCCAGCAAAGCATTTCAGACAGAACATCTGCTCAGTGTTTGACAGTGGTGGGTACCACCATTGAGAAAACAGGCATAGCTTGACAGTTCCATCTGTAATGTAGTGGGTGGATCTTTGGACAGGGCCATTGGTTAGGATTTTGTTGGCTTTGGGCTTTATTAGAGATATTATTATTGTTTGGTGGTCTTGGACTTCATTATTAGAGACAATGAAGCTGTAAGGTCAGTGCAACTGAGCTGCATGCTAAGGAAAATGTAAACACATGAACCAATAATTCAGTCATGACAAACTGACCATTGGAAATCAGTTAAAGATGGGACAGAATCCAAGTGGAGTAATTGCAAGTCAGCAACTTTGCACATAGCAGATAGCAGCAGCAAATAAACCCAAACTGTCTTTGAGCTGTGTTAGATGAATTTAAATAAATTATTCCAACAATGTGGAGAGGAAATCTTCACTGCTTCTCACAAAAAATAGTCAAATGCATTTACAATATTTTTAAGATTATTGATTTGTCCAGGTGGGGATTGTGTTTATATGATATATAAACATTTTATATGATATAAAATATATTTATATGAAATAAGAAGAAATGAAAAGGAGTGCTGGGTGCATTGGCAAGATGTGTCAGCAGACCATTTCCCTGAGAGCACAGTGTGGCCATTGCTTCCCTTCTATTGCCATTGCTGCTCTTCCCATGGAGGCAAATCAGAGAGAGAGCTCTGTTCACTGCATTTCATCCTGATCATACCCAGAGCCTTCCTTCCCTGCACTTGGCTTCTTACATGGCAGGTACAGCCCAGCAGGTGAATTTGATCACCCTGCCCTGCCTGAGCTGGCTGCTGAGTTTAGGAGGTTCTGCTCTCCCCTGCAGAAGAGTTTGCTGACAGCTCCAGCAGCCCTGTGGGTGGGGGTCCCCTCTTCCTCAGCACCCAGAGCCAGTGAGTGCTCCCACCCCCTGGCTCCTGCCAGCTTCCAGGCTCTGCAGCCACAAAAGGAATGAAATAACTCTTTGTTCTCCCAACTACTGCAAATCTGGAGTGATATAGAAGTGCTTTGTAGGGTTGAGATGGAAGTGCCAAACAAAAGGGGGTTGTTTGCTGCTGACTATATTTCTTTTCAACCTGCAGCAGGATGAAATTCAATTTTTATATTCGCTGTTTATTTTTTAAAGTGAGCTTAAATACCTCCTTCCCCCCTCAATTTCTTTAAACTCAATACTTCTTTTCAATTATGTGTGCATATGTATGTATGTATATTTTCTTAGTTTATGGGGTTTATAATTAGGGAGAAAAATTATATCAGGGCCTGCACAGCAACGTGACATGCTCTATGATTTCATTTAGCAAAATTATGTTTATCTTATACCTTAAGTATTGCACACAGTTAAATAATTTAAATATAATTTAAATGTATTATTAAATAAATTAGGATGTGCTTATGGAAAAGTATCTGCTTCACATAACTTAGAAAAGTTTCTTTATGGTTTTCTCAGCACTTTGTTTATATAAAAACAGTGAAAAAAAATTCAACAGCTCAAACCATGAAAATCCAAAAAACCAACACTAACATCAGGAAAATTAAGGGCTATCAAAGCAATGAGATCCCTAAAGAAATAAACATAATAAATCTGTAAGAGAAAATGAAACATCTCTTGACTTCAAAACACTTTCACCCTTTCCACTAGGAGGAAAACGAAGCAATTCCATATGACAAATATGGAAGCAGCATCATTTCCTCTTACAGTTCTCTTTCCACCAGGCATCCTCCTACATAGAAGAGTCTATGCATTGGTGATTGGTATTTAGTAATTTTGTCATTTTGGCATTTGGCAATATTGGTATTTGATGTGGTTATCAGGATGTGTGACTGAAGTGGCACACCCCTGAAATGCAGCTTTCCCAGGAGCCAAGGATCACTCTGGCAAGTTCCTGTTGCTCTGAGAGCTTCTCTTGTTTCCCACTTTTTCTTGTAGTGCAGGTCCTTCCCCTGTGCTCCCCACATGCACAAACAGGCAGACTTCCATCCATCTGTCTCAATTATAAGGGAAACCTAGCAAGTGTTGTGCCCCCAGTTTATGAATATAAAAGAAATTCAGAACTTTGTCCTTTCCCTAGAAATAGTTTAGTAAATTCTTAAAGTCAAATCAGGAGAACAGTAACGAGCTGCTTAATAACAGAAAACAGTTTTCACTGAGGCAACACAGCCTCCAAATGAAGCATATTTTTCTATTTTGGCCAGTATTTTATATTTAAGCATTTTATTAAGATATTCTTAAATTTTTTTTTGTGCTAAATTGACACTTATATTTAAAATTTTGTTTATTTTCATGTGGATTTTCACAGTCATGGATTTAGCTGCCTATTAATTGGGCAAATTTTCCATGTATGCTTTGGAGAAAATCAGAGGTAGACTGAAGGAACATTCCAAATTGCAGTTGCTGGACTTGACATTGGACAAATTGTCATTACCAACAAGGATTACTTTTTATTTCAGCTTTTACTAAATGTGCATCTGGTACCTGCACACTGAAACTCCTGCAGTGCTGTGGGGTATTTTGTTCATGTGTTATGTAAAATTGATGTGTTTGATCTGAGTTTTAGGCATTGTTCAACTTTATGTCTCTGAAAATATTAAATGCAGTGTATTCATATGCAGAATCAGTTTATACACTTAAAGAGAAACACAGGCATGTGTGTTACATAAGTGAGTTCTCATTCCATATTCTGTTAATGCAGGTTGAGTTGTACTTTTCATATCTGTTATTCCTTGAGAACCTTGGCGGTTCAGGAATAGCTGAGCAATGAAAGCAAACAAACGTGATGACAGTCAGGTTTGTTTTGTCAAAATGCTGTAATTTTGTTTTATTCTTTCCATTTTAGTGGAAGGTGTTATCCTGGCAGCTTCTGGACACTGATAATCTGTCAGTGCAGGTGTGAGGGCCAGAGCTGCAGCAGTCTGGGGTTTCCTACAGTGTCCTGCTCTCTCCCCACAGGAACCTCTTTAGACTTACAAAATTATTTACTCTTCACACTATTCAACACTGTCCCTCTTTCCCCTCCTTGTGGGAATGCCAGACAGGCTGCAGATCTTATGTCTGAAGTTATGAAGATCTCACTAATTTTTCCACATAAAACATAGTGTCTCTAATTAGGACTTCTGGATTATTGGCTTCCTTTGTTCAGCTCTTTAGAGCATTTTTTCTTTTCCTATAGACTTGACGTGTACTTCCATTGTAAAAAGCTTATTATTCCTACACATTATTTGAAACCCCCCAAATCCTGAACTGCTGACAAAACATTTGAAATTTTATGCATTGAGGACCTTTCAGCTGCTACAATTGTCAGGGTGGTATTTTACACTACCAAGTAGAAATCCATGGGTGTGATGAAAACCTGGCTGAAAGCAACAGAGAGTACATCTGCCAACAGGTCCTGTGCTGCTGGTAGGTCTTGGAAGTTTAATTTTCCTGAACCAGATTCGTACTCAATTCTAAATGCATTGCAAAGCAGGAGAGTGGAATTTACTGTGTCAGGAAATTGACAATAAAAGGGTTTTCACTAAGATGTGTTTGGCCCCTGAAGTTACATAAACTGACAGTGCACATTTTGGTGTGCTAAAGAGCTGATGCTGAACACAGTTGCTCTGTGGACTTCAGGCGTGGAAGTTGACAGTGTGGTGGCAGAAAATCTCAGGAATGTTCTCTGTGTTAAGAGCAGAGCTTCCCTGGGAGGTGCTGTGATACAGAGCATGGGCTTGGGCACATGGATGGGCTTAGGGAGTTGTGTTCCCTGACTGTGATCAGTTGGACAGGATATGGTGGGCTGCAAACAGTTACTTGAAGCTGAAATGCAATC
Source organism: Alaudala cheleensis (assembly GCA_013398995.1). Lineage (NCBI taxonomy): Eukaryota > Metazoa > Chordata > Aves > Passeriformes > Alaudidae > Alaudala > Alaudala cheleensis. The sequence continues at coordinate 292,130 of VWYE01007323.1, forward strand.
ACTTCAGAAAGGCTCATCTGGAAGCCTTTCTTCTGCAACACTGGATGAAGTCTTTCTGAGTGAGAAAAAACTCTCTTTTCTAGAATCTAAGAAAGGCTTGTATTGATATCAAAAATTAATTTCAAATTCTAATAGATCTTTCACATGACTTTACAATAGTATATATAGTCTATATTTAATATAGAATAGAATAATAGTGCATTTATATATATAGTGTAGTATTTATATAATAGTATTATAATAGTATCTGATTTATGCTGCTTGCAGAATAATGATTGAGTACTCTCAGATGTACTCCACTGATTGACTAGGAAGTCCTGCTGTATGAAACTGAAAGTTGAGATACTGATTACACTTTCAAACATGGAACAGTCACCAAACTTCATAAATATGTTAAAAAAACCCATTAACAATGAATACAGACAAAACAATGCTTCTAAGGCTAGATATTAAATGAAGCAGGATGGAACTCTTTCATCCATATAGAATTTCTTGATACTCTGCAGAGAGCACATTAACCTTTCTAAACTGCCCTTTCCTATGCATTTATCTCTTGCCTCCACCAGTGGGTGGTCCAGGTGCACACACACAACACCCTGCTTGCATCCCCGGGATAAAATAGCCCAGCCAACCAAGGCTGGAATGGCTGAGCTCTAAAAATTCCTGCCCAGGGGCTGGATCCTGACCGTGGTCAAAGGATGAGAAAGGAGGAAGGGAGAAGGCAGGGGAAGTGGTGTATTTCTGCATGCCCCAGAGGCAGCACAGCTTACACGGTGTACTGCTCTGTTTGTCTTGGCAGATCTGGGTGCGCGATGTGGCTGTGGGCGGGACTCTGCCAAGGATGGTCAGTGTGCGACTCACACCTTGTTTAGGTCTCTAGTTATGCGTTTGTCTCCCCTGTGCCTCTCTCTGCCAGTCCACAAAACAATGCCTTCCTGGGCATTTCTATTCTCTGCACCAGAGAAAACAAGAATGTAAGCAGTATGACCATGTGCTAAATGTTTAGCTGAAGCTGTGACATCCAATATGTTAGAGATTTTGTCTGTAAGCCAGAAAGAAAATATAGACATAATAAAGAAGTTTATAGTGATGATTGCTGTCACAAAATTAGATCAGAAAAAAAAAATATATATACTCTCTACCACAATGGAATACACCATTTTATTGGTACAGGTTGCAAGGTTTCATGGCATGCAGTGCAGGATGCCTCACGGTGATGCTGAATGCATCTCATGACCTGGTCTTGGCAGCTTCTGGGACATCCTCTCTGTAGCTGAATTTGTGTGCTCCTCTTTCCTCTTCACTTAGAAGCCAGGCACACATTGCAGAACACTGGAGTCCCATCTCATACCTCTATTAACCATCTCTGTCCAGTTGTGTTCTTTTGTCCCTCTGATGATGCAAAAGTCAAATGGAAATGTTCAAATGAAAATAGTGAACTCTATATATTTACAGTTGTTGCAAATTATCAGCTAAAGATCCTTTACATGTGCTACACATTTTAATTTTTTTTTTATGTGGATGGATAAAATTAATTGATTGTTCTATGGCAGACGGATTTGGAGAAATAATCACAATAATTCCACGTACTAGCTCTGAGTTCTGGATTTTACATTTAGATCTCTGAAGTGTTTCAATGATGAGTAAAATTGCAAGGATAAGTAAATTTCCCTGTTTACTATGCATCTGAGGAGGCTTCTAGCATAAGCTGATAACAGCAGGTGCCTGGAATATTTTGCCTTTATGAAAAGAAGCAAAGCTAAACCCATCCTGCTTCAAATATCTGTACTGTCAATGCACTGAATTCCACTTCCGTCTCCTTCAGAAGCCATGACACATTACAAAGCTGTTGTGCACTGAGATGCTGGGACTGTAGAAGAGTGTTTCTGCTTTTACTTGAAGTTCAAGTGGTCTGTTGTGAGAAGCCTCTCAAATGCATAGGCTCTTTCACTTTCTGGGGCTAAATGTGCTGATCTTAGTCCAGAACCAATTGTTTAATCATTGTGTTGGATGTTTACTCTCCTCCCCACATTGTTTATGCCATTGCGTGTTACACTCTCTGTATAACTTCCCTGGTTCCTCCCAGTTTTGTTCTGTAGTCTGCTAAAACCCTTACAAAGTTTTCACAGCATTTCTTAAACTCTTTCATGTAACCTCTATTTTGATGATCCCATTCCCTCTTTCCCCCCCTGCTGTTACAATTTTTATTTTCCTGTCCACTTTGTGAGCAGAATGTTCCATAAAATCCTTTTTATTCCACTGTGTTTTCTTCTTTTAGTCAAGCAGTTTTCTGTTCTTCCCTGTAGAATTACCCTTTATGACTACCAGGCCATGTGTAGGACAAACAAAGAGAGTAGCGACAGTGCCCATAGCTTACTGGACGTAAGTACAGCCCGTCTCATGAGCATCTCTCCATGCAACCATCAAAGCCAACTGTTGCCAATATCCCATGGCCATTGTAAGGCTGTTATTTGGATTTGGAATGCTTGCAGCTCTCGTGTTTACCCCAGAGCATACAAAGGGTGGTTTGTCATAAACGAATGCAAAGTGTTCGGTTTTTTTTCGAATTCCATCATTTTAATGCTGGGCCACCATTTCTGAGGTTGGAATGTTTTTTGCACTGTATGAATCTGCCTTCTGAGGAATTTGTAAATTTGGCAAGAGGTTCTGTTTTGTCTGGGGGAATGGAATCACATATGCCTCTTCTGTATGTAAACATGTAACTCAAATTAAAAATTGAGATTTTTTTTAATATGAAAGGAATGGTTCATTGACAAGGCATGCAAGGCAGTGATTTTAACAATTTCTTTTTCTTAGTATTTAAACATATCTTTCAAAGTAGAATTTTGATGCATTTAAACCCTTGTGCTGCAATTTGAGTACAAACCCTGTCCTGATAGGCTTGATTAGAGACAATCTGGGTCTTGTCAAGGCAACACTTCCTTTTTGCTAAATCCCAAATCAGGCTAATAACCCCAAGGATGCTCTGTAACCATGCATCCATTTTACTGATTGCTATAATAATCCATCAGAAATCTAACAGGTGTTAGGGGGTTTGCATATGAAAAAGGAACTGTTTTCACAAATAGATGACAGTAATAGCATCAAAAATTCCTTATGTAAGGAGAACAACAGTAAAACATTGGCAATTTTGCCAGTCTGAAAAGTTACTTGGTAGTATTTTTAAATGCACATCTAATTACAAAAATATAGTTCTAACTAAGAAAAAAGCCCTTTTAAAAATGTACTTTTGGTGATGTTTCCATTTACATATTTACATGACTCTGTTTTCCATATGCCTGGACTTACAGCATTTATCAGTTTGTTATCCAGCAAAGTCTGAACTTGAAAAAAGACCATCTTCACATCATAAATAATAGACTGCAATGAAACCTAAACTATTAGTGAAACAGAACAGGATGCTGTGAAACACATTTGCATGAAATATCTTGAAATATATTACAACTCTCAACAAAAACCTTCTATCCAAAGACCTGGGGCTTCATTCCAGTTTGCCTAAGCACTCAGCATGTAGAGCTGAAGTATTATCCCTTAAAAAGTGGGCTCTAATCCAAAAGATATTTTTATATTATTCCAAATTTTGTCCAGGATATCCAGGTAAAAAACCTGTATCTGTTATGGGATACACTGAGCCATGTCAAGGATTTTGTTTATTTAAAGATAGCCAAGCTCTTTAAATCTCAAGTTTTGGCAATCTTCAGTATGAAAGATGAACAGAGTTTTAGGTTGTTATTCTCCTGTTGATTCAGTCACTTCTATCAACTATTGAGAAAGTATAAAGAGAACTTGCATTAAAGGCAGGTAGGGCTGATTCCTCATGTTTTGTGCCCAGTTTTTTACATACCAGGTTATTGGGCAGTATCCTGTATAATTTCTGCTTAAGCAAAAGTTTTGCTTACAAATGTTTATCCTTCCTTTTGAGAATTATGGCTTTATAAATACAGGAATAGAAATTCCAAATTTCTGGAAGCTGGCTTTTCTGTCTGACTTTTGTTCATGAAAGATTAATCGTATTAATAGTTTTTTCAAAAATGAAATATTCAGAATGTATTAGAAGTACTGTAAACAGAGGATTTTCAAAGGATTTGCTGTCTTTGTTATCATCCAGAAAAACAGAGGGAGGAGGGAAAAAGACTTCTTAAAGTGCTTACAACTGGACTGTCAAATGACACAGATAAACATTTAGGTAAATTCAGATTTCAGAAGCTTTTCTGAGCCTAATGGGGCTGAGGTAATGAATAGAGATTTGCACTAGAGAGAGGCAAAGCCTGTGAGCTGCAGCCCAAGAACAGCTCACATTATCTACTCAAGCTGTTCCTCCAGCAATAGCCTGGGAAATAGGAACCCCTAGAGGTTAAAGATTTAAGAATCATTTACAAAAACTTTCCTTTTCCCACTGGTATTCTGTGTACATGCCCAAGTATGATGAAAAGGAAATGTCATTACTGTACATTTTAATCATCAGTATAATAATATTTTGTGATCATTAAAAGGGGGGTTTTTATGCTCCACATGCATTAGAGTATCCAAAGCATTGTTTTTACATGAAGAATTCAGTTAAGATATAAATGCTGCATGTTTTGCCTTTTTATTAAATGAGTTGCTTCTCTTCAGCCTTATAATGCCTTCTTTGCTGCAGTAAAGTGGATTATGACTGAACTTGTCTTGTAAGTAGATTTCATCAAGAATGTAACAAATATTTCTATGAATTACTAAATATTTTTACCTTTAATATTAATATTTGTACCTTTTGCATTTTGCATGCATGTGCTGCTTTTCTTACATGATTTTAAATACAGTAATATTTCTCAAATTTTTTTCAATTTTCCCATTTTTAAAATCTGAGAAAATTTTGGCTGCATCATTGCAGTTTCACTTTTATTGCATTCATGATCTTCCCTTACACCTGCATGTCTTTGTTAAGCAGATCACAATAGACAACTCACATTTCTGTCTGTGGTTACTATTAAATTTTGGAAACATGACTGTGATGCTGCTGGGGTGAGCTGCTGCCAGAAGAGAAGTTTGTTACCCTGACTCACTGTATTGTTTGTCACTGCATAAAATTCTGTAAGATGGACCCATCACAGTGCCAGATTAGGTGTACTGGGATGTTGCTGAATTTTTCTATCTCCATTAAGTCTTCTAAAATTCCCAGTTAATTTATAATGATCATTAAGAGAGGGTGCCTAAGAAATAGCAATATCATATGGAGAGGAGGAAGCCTTAAAATGTGTCGTGTTATTAAGCCATATGATTTGTTATTCTTCTTATCTGAAAGCAGAGCTGCAGATAGGAGTGGATTTTATCTTTACTGACACAGAAATTATTTTTTTCTTGTAGTGATTTTGTTTAATTGTAAATTGTTTGAGCTTGTTTCAAAGTTCAGAACAAGAGTTAAGGAGAATTAACTGAATGGCTGCTGCCAGAGGGCAGAGATTGATCTGAAATGCAGCTTTCTAAGTGAATATAAGGGAAGGAAATTGTGTTTAAATGAGGCTGATGCTGCATATCACAGCTCTGAGAATGTTAAGAAACCTTCTATGTTTATAAGTATTGTAGATTTGTGAGCATATGATAAACTGAATGTTGGTTACTCTTACAAAAACTGACACTTTTAAGTTTATTCTTNTCATTCTTAATTTTTACAACAACTGATTGACTGACACTTTTAAGTTTATTCTTCCAAGCAAACCATGGTGTATTTTAGTGTTCTTTACAATTTAGTTAGAGTTGATTAGACAGTGGTTAATCTTTTCTTCTCTTAGAAATAAAATGGCTTTACTATTTCAGTTTGAGAATTAATAAAAGAAACTATTTTATGTGTACTCCTGTATGGATCCAGGACAGTTATAATCTCATGGCATTTTTCTACAGTCAAAATACCCACGTGATGAAGAAATAATGTTCAACTACAAATATAGTGTGTAGTGTCATGCTTTGAGAATTTTAATATACACTTCAAACAAAATCATTATTTTAAATTAAAAATGGGTAAATCTATGATTTATTGATGATGTTAATTTCAGAATAAATTTTTAGAAGTAAAAAAAAACCCAGCAAAAAGATGAGAATAGCACTAGTTGCTAATCCCAGAGTTATCCCAGAATTAGCTTTTATTTAAAATAGGATTACTGTTATCAAGCTACTGCCAGTTTTGTGTTTTGAAAACGTTCTGTGAGGTAATGTGAAAACTTTAATAATTTCTCCAGGTTCCTTGTGGAATTTAATCTATGCAGTTGGTGGCACTCTGATCTAACAGCTAAAGGTAAGTGATTTTTTCCTGGCATAATGGCAGAAATGTCTGGAGTAAATTGGACTATGGAAATTCAGATGTGTGTACAGTGTTTTAGATTAAATAATAAACATCTGATAATAGTTTTTCTCCCATACCAGCATCCTCTTCTTTGCTAATGTTTCCTAAAACACAAGAGAATTAAGATCTTCTATGAATAACCACTAAGTGCTTGTGTGCACTTGAGGAACACAGTACACTACTATAACAGAAAAGCTAAAATAGATAGTAGATAATTATTAAATAAGTTTTTAAAAGACATTTCTCTTCCTTCCAAAACAATCTTTGTTGGTAAAGCAATTACACTGACCTGGTTTATTTATACAACTTTTTTTTTTCCCTTAGAGCTGCCATAAAATGTAGTGAAATTATTGTGCTGGAAAATGCCATTTCTAAAAATGTTTACAGATATATGACCATCTCTATTATTTAATAAAAAAATAATTTTAAAGCTTAAGATAGTAAATTTTATGCTAAAAGAGCTGATCTGTATTGTTTTATCCTTCCATTCAAAATAGACTTTTAAATGTGTTAAAATTCAACTCACTCAAAATAATTCTTTAAATGCAGAAGCTTAATTTGAAATAACGAATTTTTTTTATACTTCCACTAAGAATGGGAAGTTTTCAGTGTAAGCTGTCTTTTTATATTTTAACAGACTTTTTATGGCATTTTCAGAAGTGTTTCTCAAAAGCAAAGGGCCACTTTACAAGAGCAGTGCTCTTCAAGTGACAATTTAATAGCCAAATTGTGCTGTGTGCTTTTGACTGGTAGAAGGATTTAAACTGAATTCTTCAGCTTCATATTTGCATATTTCTTAGCAAGGCAGGGGATAAAATGGCTGCTCTAGGCTTCATTTAATATTTGCACTGCCTGGATACCAGGCTGTCCTAATGCCAGAATGATATTCTGTCTGAAACTAAAATATCCATCAAGACCAACAGTTCAGTGATTTCCCTAAGCATGAAGAGAACCCTCTCTAACACTGAGGCTGTGAAGGACAGGCAGGTTTGCTGGGTTAGACCCAGAAAATGGAAAACTGCTCCTTGAGGAATGGCAGCTGTGCCTGTCCCAGTCCTTGGTGTTTGCAGAGCAGCCAAAGCAGCCAGTGCAGGAAAGAAATAATTTTTTTTTCAAGTGTGCTGTACAAATATGCATTAATATATTCTGACATGAAACATCCAGTGGCACTTGCATTGTATGCTAGAGAAAATATTTTTCTAACACAGAATCCCTCTTCATCTCATGAAATGAATGAATGTCTGATTTGTATTTTGGGAGTGCACTCATTACAGAAGAGGCAATAATAACTTGCAAAGTTCCTTTTATTTAAAACAAAGCTATCACTTTGATGGACCAGTGTTATTGGGAAATTTCCATTCATGTTTCAGTTAACAGTGAAGTTTTAATTTCATAAGTCACTTGCTCCATTTCTTTCATGAGTTAAGAGTATTGGAAATACCCCCTCATCACTCATTGGAATGTCAATATTTCCAGGGCAGTGCTTGCCCAGCTCATATCTGGTTAGGTATCAAGGGATGGTTGTTTAGAAGGAGCACATTTTAGGAAGAAAAAGCAGAAGGTATTTCACAAGACAGCAGAGAGAAAAGCACACACTTAGGTATGTTCTTCTGTAAATCCTACGTTACCACTAAGAGCTGTTGCACAGCCATAGTGAAAATATCAGAAATAACAAAACTTTTCTGACCAGCTTTAGTACCTCCTTTGAGATTGTGCATTTGGTGGAACAATTTTTTTAAAATTATTATTATATACAAAACCTGTGAGCAGTTCAGAAATGCACGCCCTGGTGTGATGGGAAATGCAGATGTGGCCTCTCCCCTGGCCCTGCTCAGTGGATGCACCACTCACCCTGACACAGATCATCTCCAGGGGAAGCTCTGTCAAACCCCACAGCCTGTTCAGTGTAATCTATTTTTGTCCTGCCTCATCTTGTTTTCTCACTTAGCAATTAGTTTCAGATAGGGTTAACATTTGTGCTGATGTGCAAAGTGTATCTCTGTGCTAAGGAACAGTGAAGGGGTGGGGAGGAAAAAGAAAGGGAATGAGGGAGAAACTGTGTGACAGATACTTCAGTGTGAGAGTCAGAAGAGCTGCTGTCCTGCAGTTTGACCTTGAACCAGCCCCACTGCTCCTGGTAACTCAGTTTCCCAGATTTTAAGATGGAAATAGTGAAGCTTTTCCCTTGCATTGCGAGGATTTCAGATTAAAGGTGCTATGGAGCCTTTTAATTATGACTCTTTTGGGAAGCAGCTAACAAGCACTGCTGTTGGGTAAAGTAACTCTTCTGCCTCTCCCACCCACAGAGTTATTTTAACTGATGAAACCCTCCAAGGGTTCCCAAGCTGTAATATAAAATGGATGTTTTGGCTTCAGTAAAATATACCACAATTTACATAGCAAATAAATGTAAGCTGCCATGAATAAAGGTTAGTGATGCACAGCACCACTGAGATAAAAATGACAGTAAATCCATCTTGGATCTATATAGAGAGAATAAAAAACTCATGCATAAATGTAAAGTAGGTTGTCAATGGCTAAACCATTAATAACTACTTTAACAGTGCTGTCTTGCAAAATCACATTCCATGGATAAACTTTTTTTTTTTAAATTTAATTGAAAAAGTAGTGTTATGCACTGCCTAGGAAATCTCACAGGGTGGCAGAAGCTGAGTAACATTTCCGTTCTCTGCGAGCTCTGTAGCACAGCATCTCATGTTGTTCACAATGTTGTGTGCTGTTCCTCTCATGGTAACATCAGGATGTTTTTTCCCCGTGCCTATAGCGCAGAGGTTGAAACAAACCCTAGAGCCCTGTGATACAGAATATCCAGCCTTTGTTTCCGAGCGCACTATAAAGGAGACCACGGGGAATATTGCTTGCGATGACTGTTTCAAGTAAGCCCTTTCCATTTTTTTTTTTATACAACTGTTTGTGACAAAGCAATAAAACTGAATTATTCAAGGCTGTGTTGAAGAACGTGCGAGTCTGTTGTGTTTTATCCTGTGTACTGACCTCTGTCAAGGTGTCATTTCTCCTGTTACAGGGGTCACTTAAAAGTTGGATGCTCTTAAATTAAAGCCGTGCCTATTATTTCTGCCAAAAAAAAAAAAAAAGTGAAAGCAGTAGAGACTGATGTTAATTTCAAATAGTGAATGTTTTAATACTTTTCCTAAATGCAGGCAGCATTCTAAGGGCATAGGCTGTAAGATTTAGATTCAAAAGGTAGGTGCTGTTCAGTGTCCTGTCCAGGAGTGAAACCCTGCTGGATAGGTTAGGAATTCCCCTGTGAGATCTGGTTGTTTTACTGGACTTTCAAACAGAGTTTCCTTCTTGGAACTGTTAGTCTGAAAGAGTGGGAGATGATTAAATCTTTTCTCCAAACTTTCAGTGCTGGGCAGCTGAGTTAATGATAACAAACCTCACATGGCAGTGCTGTAATGTCATTTCTAACAGTGCTCCTGTAAACTTGTCCCTTACAGAGCTAAGAGAAAAGGAAGACTTCAGTCTAGCTTTCCTCTTTCACACTGAAAATATATTTTCTCTCTATTTGGTGCCCATGTGCTGTGATATTTTGACTGTGGTTCTGNTTTGGGAGTGCACTCATTACAGAAGAGGCAATAATAACTTGCAAAGTTCCTTTTATTTAAAACAAAGCTATCACTTTGATGGACCAGTGTTATTGGGAAATTTCCATTCATGTTTCAGTTAACAGTGAAGTTTTAATTTCATAAGTCACTTGCTCCATTTCTTTGATGAGTTAAGAGTATTGGAAATACCCCCTCATCACTCATTGGAATGTCAATATTTCCAGGGCAGTGCTTGCCCAGCTCATATCTGGTTAGGTATCAAGGGATGGTTGTTTAGAAGGAGCACATTTTAGGAAGAAAAAGCAGAAGGTATTTCACAAGACAGCAGAGAGAAAAGCACACACTTAGGTATGTTCTTCTGTAAATCCTACGTTACCACTAAGAGCTGTTGCACAGCCATAGTGAAAATATCAGAAATAACAAAACTTTTCTGACCAGCTTTAGTACCTCCTTTGAGATTGTGCATTTGGTGGAACAATTTTTTTAAAATTATTATTATATACAAAACCTGTGAGCAGTTCAGAAATGCACGCCCTGGTGTGATGGGAAATGCAGATGTGGCCTCTCCCCTGGCCCTGCTCAGTGGATGCACCACTCACCCTGACACAGATCATCTCCAGGGGAAGCTCTGTCAAACCCCACAGCCTGTTCAGTGTAATCTATTTTTGTCCTGCCTCATCTTGTTTTCTCACTTAGCAATTAGTTTCAGATAGGGTTAACATTTGTGCTGATGTGCAAAGTGTATCTCTGTGCTAAGGAACAGTGAAGGGGTGGGGAGGAAAAAGAAAGGGAATGAGGGAGAAACTGTGTGACAGATACTTCAGTGTGAGAGTCAGAAGAGCTGCTGTCCTGCAGTTTGACCTTGAACCAGCCCCACTGCTCCTGGTAACTCAGTTTCCCAGATTTTAAGATGGAAATAGTGNTAAACTTTTTTTTTTTTTAAATTTAATTGAAAAAGTAGTGTTATGCACTGCCTAGGAAATCTCACAGGGTGGCAGAAGCTGAGTAACATTTCCGTTCTCTGCGAGCTCTGTAGCATCTCATGTTGTTCACAATGTTGTGTGCTGTTCCTCTCATGTTAACATCAGGATGTTTTTTCCCCGTGCCTATAGCGCAGAGGTTGAAACAAACCCTAGAGCCCTGTGATACAGAATATCCAGCCTTTGTTTCCGAGCGCACTATAAAGGAGACCACGGGGAATATTGCTTGCGATGACTGTTTCAAGTAAGCCCTTTCCATTTTTTTTTTTATACAACTGTTTGTGACAAAGCAATAAAACTGAATTATTCAAGGCTGTGTTGAAGAACGTGCGAGTCTGTTGTGTTTTATCCTGTGTACTGACCTCTGTCAAGGTGTCATTTCTCCTGTTACAGGGGTCACTTAAAAGTTTGATGCTCTTAAATTAAAGCCGTGCCTATTATTTCTGCCAAAAAAAAAAAGTGAAAGCAGTAGAGACTGATGTTAATTTCAAATAGTGAATGTTTTAATACTTTTCCTAAATGCAGGCAGCATTCTAAGGGCATAGGCTGTAAGATTTAGATTCAAAAGGTAGGTGCTGTTCAGTGTCCTGTCCAGGAGTGAAACCCTGCTGGATAGGTTAGGAATTCCCCAGTGAGATCTGGTTGTTTTACTGGACTTTCAAACAGAGTTTCCTTCTTGGAACTGTTAGTCTGAAAGAGTGGGAGATGATTAAATCTTTTCTCCAAACTTTCAGTGCTGGGCAGCTGAGTTAATGATAACAAACCTCACATGGCAGTGCTGTAATGTCATTTCTAACAGTGCTCCTGTAAACTTGTCCCTTACAGAGCTAAGAGAAAAGGAAGACTTCAGTCTAGCTTTCCTCTTTCACACTGAAAATATATTTTCTCTCTATTTGGTGCCCATGTGCTGTGATATTTTGACTGTGGTTCTGGTACATTTTAATTGTGGAATTGCATAGGTATTGCTTATGCAAATTTCTGTACTTTGATAGTCTCCTAATTGGATTTCCTTTATGCTGAGAGGTTGTCATCACCAGGGAGATTAATATTTACAGCAATAATTTGTCTATCAATATAAATGTCAGGAAGAATTTATAAGCTAAACAAAAATTGTTACAGCTCTTCCTTTCCAGGCTAAATCAATATGCAATTAGCAAATAAAGGTGAAAACTTTACTTTGAAGTCAATAGGCGTGCTTCTGGACTTACTCCTAAATTTTCTCCTTGATATTTTCATTACTTTAAAACAGGAAATAGGAGTAAGTACGCTGGAGATAAATTTTAAGTGCTAATATTCACTTTTCATTTGCTACTGACCAACTTTTAAGTAGAAGGAAATTGTTAATGTCTAGTATGAATAATTGGTTTTATATGGCTTTGTGGAATAGAAGTATGAGAGTGCCTTGTAAATTGATGCTCTGGAACCCTTATAAGTGCAACAATAGGTCCCACTGCCTGAAAAGCACAAACTCAACAAAATCAAGCCGTGATTTTTCCACTTGACATATCAAACACAATGAAGGTTACACTGCTGTGAGTGCTTTGTGCCAGCATTGTGGAATTTAAGCAGCCTTATTTTTGTGATAATTGAACAGAAGGTTGCTGAGAAGTTGTGCAACAAATTAGCATGCAGTCCTGGAGGTGCTCCAGGCCAGGTTGGATGGGGTTTTCAGCACCCCGCTCTAGTGGAAGTTGTCCCTGCCATGGCAGGGGGGCTGGAACCAGATGGTCTTTAAGGTCCCTTCAAACCCTAACCACTGTATGATTCTGTTTAAATATTGCACACAAACATGATTCCATGCGAAGAAGATTAATTTAACAGGACCAGGATTTCTCAAAGGAATGCAGATTTTAGTCTGTGTTCCTAGGTAACTTCAGGTCAAAGGAAATACGTTTCAAAAATAATACAATTCTGCAATACTTGGAAAGCACCAAGTTGGAAACTGAGTTTAGTGAAAATTATAGTATTTCAAAAATAATGCACTAAGATCTTTTTCATAGAAAAACATTTTGTGTTCCACAGTGGAAAAAAAAAATAAAAGAAAACCCTGTAAGTTTCAAACTGATCTCAAGGCACCCATTATTTTTCTCCACAAGCAACGGCAAAACCTAAAGAAATAATCCAGAAGAACTATTAGATTCTCATGGGAAAGTTGTTCATTATACCGTTTACCCACTGTCATTAACAATCTACAAATTGCATCTAAGATTGCAGACTGCATTGGATTCCAAATATTTTTGTTATAACCCAGGACACTTTCCCGCAGAACAGCTCAGGAATTTGACCCAAAGTCCTTTGTAGCCCTACATCTTCTGACCCAGTTTGCTTTTTCGTAGCCTCAATACCAATAAATATTTTTACAAGCAAGTGTACTGCTTAATATTTGTAATTTAGGGATGATGGGCTCAATCAGTCAGAATTTTGATTCAATCTTTCCTGTAGAAAGTCTGGAGCTGACACTGTGTCCAGTGCTTAACCTGTGCAGCATCACTTCCAGCCAGTGGGTTTATTTTCTGTGTTTGGATCATATTATAGGTTAATTTGTGATATATAATTGTAAATATTTTTTGCAGATAGAAGAAGATAATTTAACAAATATTTATCTGATTATGCACCCCATAGAATACTGAAAAACTACTCCAAAGACACTAGAAAAGTCAGTATATTGTGAACAGGTTTGCAAACAAAAGCTGTGCAAATTCTCTGCTTTAAGCAAGTTTGTGTCCAGTCCCTGGCTTTTGTTCCTGCAGTGTCAGGCACTACTGTAGAGCCCTTGTCTGAAAAAGGAGACTGGAAACAATCTCTTAGTAGAAGTAAAAATGATGACTGATGTTAATTGAAACCATATAATGTTACTTAGATAAGACATTTTGGGGCACAAATACTGTGTTTTTGCTAACAAAGTCACAGTCATAGCCAGCAAGGTCACAGGGTGAGGGCAGAGGCTCAGTTTTTTTCTGTCCTGGGTGTGTTGTTACTGACCTTGCAGAAATACTGTGCCCATGCTATGAGTTACCAACTACAGTAATGATCCTTCATAAACATTTCCAATCATAAATTTAATTGTGGGTACTTGGATTTAAATTTAAGCATCCTAAAATAAATCACACAGTAGAAAGAACTACTTGCTAATTACTTTTTCAATAGCTGGCTCATGTTTTCAGCCATCTCTGGGAACTCATTCCATGGAAGTTCACCTACACACTTTGAGTCAGGCACTAAATATACACAGACATGTAAAATGCACTCCCTATATGTAAACTTATCTCTTACAAGCAAACTGCTTCGGGATAAATTGCCATGTTTAAAAACTATTTTCAAAAATATAGGTTTTATTAAGAAAGCAGGAGCCTAAAAGAAAATAAGAATTAACATAAGAATGTCATTAGGGTCAGGGTTTGGCTGTCCCACCCCATAATTTGTTGTTACTCAATACCCCAATGATTATTAAATTAATCTCTTATTTAAACAGCAATCAAAAACAAGTCAACCCACATTTTCTACGCACTGTCAACAAGAGAGAAAAACCGGGATTTTTTGAAAAATCTGAAATGGTTTCGTATTTTCCAGTAAGCTGTTCCCTTTTATAGCAAAAAAACTAAAAAAAAAAGACCCCTTCACTTCTGAAAACTTATATCATGGACTCTTCTGTCTATGTCAACATTGAAAGTAATTAATTGCTAAAGAGAAATATATTTTCTATATTAGTCTCAACTGGCACTCTTTCTGTGGAGTCAGGACTACACTAATGACAGATGTTCTTGTATGGACTTTAAAGGTGTGTGCTGCTTAGAGATGAGTTTCTGATGAGACATCAAGCTTGAAGTTTTAGACTATATAAATGTCTCTGTTTGTAGTTTTATGAAGTATTGCCCCAATATTTTAGCCAATTTTAAAAGTAAGAGTGCCAACTAATGTTTTTAGCAATGCACACTGGTTTCCTCACCAGTTTGTGCCTTCTGGAGGTCTCATCATAACAAGTTTTACTTGCACTAGAGGTGTCTAAGAAAAGCATCCTTAGAATGTCAAAGTTGTTATAAATTAGAAAGGATGATGTCTGTTAAGATATTTGATTAGAAAATGTTTGCCAGTCTTTTTAGAATATCCTCCAATCTCTTTGTGGAACAAACAAAAATGTTTTCGACTAATTGCAAATCTCATTTGTGCATGAAAATTCAAATGTTTTCATTAAGCTTCATTTTGGAAAACACCATTAATTTCAGGTATAACTGCTGTGAAGGTGAGTATAGCAATTTAATCATCTGACTATTTATACTTTAAGCATGTATGTTAAAATTTCAAAGTTGCAAGGAGCCAGTTGAGTGCATAGTCACCAAATTTGTGTATTCACTGTAAAAACTGTGGGTGTACAGATTAGGCAGCAGTGCACAGTCAAATGCTCAAAAATTTGCCCTTTTAACCTCTCCTGTTCATGTGTGATGACATATTGGACTTGGATGAAGATCAAAAATCTGGCCTTACTTCCAAAAAAATCCCCCTTCTCTTTTAATTGCAGCACTCATGGGTCTACAAGGTCAATACCAAAACCCCAAAGAAACTGTTTTGTTTCCAGTTGGTCCTTTGTTCACAACCTTAACACACAAAGAGGAAAGTAAATATAAGAAAGCCATATTGTCACTAGGGAAGCAAGGAAGTATTTGGGTACAATCACCCTAACCCTGGGAAAAAATGTATGCATGAATGGATTGTGCCAGATATAAAAGATGAATGTGCTTACTTTACCTTGCTGGGCATCACATGTAAATTGCCTGTTAAAATGTATAGGAACTACTTATTTGAATAAACACTGTCCCATGTATCATCAATTTGTCCCAATAGAGTGTTAGCAGGCAGACATTTAGTTAACAAGGAAAACCATCAAGAAATTGCTTCTCTTGCTTTCTCATAGACTGGGCATTGAGTGCTGCTTATTGTCAATAAAAGAGGTAAATGGCAAAGGAAGTGTAGCTCAGGATGACATTGAACCCTTCATGTGGATTTATAATGGCAAATTTCAGACTTGTCCACTAAATGCACGGATTTGGCAGTAACAGATAAATAACAACACAAATGAGATGCAGACTGCTCAGGGCATGAGTATATTAGTGTCAGGAGCAGTGCAATGTGCAGACATTAAAATGGTAATGGTTTTTAAAACCCGCCTAATCTTGAGACATACCACCATTTGCTAAAACATTTCCGCATTTCTTTCTCAGTAGAAGCTTGCCAAACTGCTGTACTTGATCATGTTTAAAATGTGCAAATAAATACACAGTTCAATTTCCCATGAAATAAATAATCACTTGCCTTTTCAGATGTAGTTAGTTTACTTCTAAACAAACCAGCTTGCCTCATAAACCAGCCAAAGCATCAAGGGCCAATTTCTTCTCTTTGGGAGCTCTATCTATGTGTATCACAATGTCCCTGTGTCTGTCCTAGAGCTGTTAGGGCAGCAAATTATAACCAGTCTTCTAAAAGACATTTTGGATTGTATTCTTTTTCCTATTCACCTTTTCTGATGCTGAGGGAAATGCTCTCTGTATTTCCCCACCCTTTGCTCAGCCTGGGTGTTTTTGCACTGTTACTTTCCCAGCAGCCGTGCCCTGTGACAATGTGACAATGTGCCTGTGAATGGCTCTGACCCATGCTGGGTCACAGGTGTGCTGCAGTCAGACTGCTCAGGACTCCACAATGCTGAGCAGACCTGGATTTCTGAGAGCTTGCTGAGCTGTGCATGGAGCTAAAGTAACATCTTCAAGGGAAACTCTGTATTCTGCGAGCCTCAGCGGTTCATTGTTGAAGTCTCAAGGATCACAATCGAAGTATTTGGAATTATCTTGCACCTCTCTTTTGAAAAGCAGATCTTCCAGACTTGCAAAATACTTAAGGCTGTTAAAAAGTCTTTAAATCTGAGGCAACAGCAGTATTTCTAGAAACTTATTTTAGCCAAAACCCCAAAACTCTAGAAGATCCAAAAATATTTCTTCCTTGTTCTTTCCTAGTAAAAAGTATCAAATTATGCAGTTTAAACTGCTAGAATTGTTTATTAAAGGTCTTTATTCTTAGCTTAAAATGTTATATTGTGTGTTACCCACACTTCTCCACTTGCAGGCTGAGTAACTTTCTCCTCACTTCAAAGGCACCAGTGATTATAATGTTTGTCATGCAGGTGTAATTTAAAGTCACTGTATGGGCAATTTAACTCTACCCTTTGATAATGTATATTTTGAATGTCCAGTTCAGGAAACACTGTAAATTACTATTTTCATTTAAGAAAAAAGGTATATAAAATAATAGGGCAGAACATATCTAAGTTACCAGGCAGGTCTGTGCCTGTCAGTCATCAGTTTAACAATCCCTTGGACAGTTTTCAAGGCCAGAGAATTTCTTTTTGCTTGGAGATTTTGGTTTTTTTTCTTTTTCCTTTCAGAACTTTTTAGTATGCTTGTTGAACTCTGGAGCATTTTAGTTGTCTACACATAAAACGTCACCCTATGTCTTTCTCTGTAAGCACTATAAAATCTTGAAAATTTAACAAAAATGAAGTTTAGCTATAGATTTTTTCTCACTAGTAGGACAAGATGTGCACTCTTTCTCTTAACTCCCCACTTCTAATAAAACCTCTGCAGGGGAATGTGATGATCTGCACCCCTAGACTCTTCATAGTACTCCATTTAAAAATATAAATCATAATCTACTTAAAAGTTAGCTTAATTTTACATTTTGAACAAGCATTAATAAATATTCACAAAATTATAAATAGTAGCTGATGCAGTAAAAGGATGCTTTGTAATGGCAAGATTTAAAAAGTCATATGTGTGTCATAATACACAGAGCTGAATAGTGATTTATGTTACTTTTATATACAATGGCTTGGGATAGGAAAAAATGATTGAAATTGAGAAATGTTACAATGAATTTTTAAATCCAGGCATATTTGTAAAGATTTGCTAATACTAGAATATTAATTTTAGTTTGTAATATATTCATATTGTAGGCAGATGAAAAACACTGCCAACACAACTTAGATATCTTTATGTGGAGCACTTTCCTTTTTAAAGGGTTTGGGATAGCTTAATGGATATGTTAAAGCCTTTTACTTAGAAAAACAACATGAATCTTAACATTTGAGAGCCATGCAAGGGACATTTTTATATTACATGAAACAATACAGAGTTTTAGCTGGCTACAGAAAAGCTGGCATGTAGTGTGCTTTAGTCATTCAGATGTGGCCTTCTCAATCATTGCTAAAGATGTGTTAACAGAAATAAATTAACAACATTCTTGCAAAACTGTGGACACATCCAATGACCAGTTTAGCTTCAGGATTTTACTCTTTTGTGAATCTCCTGGTCATTTCTGCTTTTTACACTTCAGTTTCTGTTGTGCCAGAGTCATATTGTAAATGAGACTTGACCTAAAGTTATGGAAAAGAGTCATTCCAATTCTTGCAATTCAAAAATTACTTTTACAATGTCATATGATATCTGTGAGCCTTCCTAAACCAGAATGTATCAACTGGCTTTTTAATCTTAAAGTTATATTTAGAACCTAGTGTAGAAATCATAGAGCATTTTAAAAAAGTACAATCTGAGCTGTCTCTCAATACAAACCACAACTACTTGTGCAGAGCTAAAGGACTCTGCTAAAGACACATATTTGCTAACATGCTGCAGTGGAACTGCATTTTTTAGCCTGGATATCTTCTCTGACCTCTCTCTCGTGGTCTTGTTAACCAGGTGTCACTGTCAAAAGAAAAAGTCTTTAGGAGACCTCTGGTATGATTTGTTTTGTGCTGATGACTGTGTCTCCTCTGTTGGTCACTGAGCACAGAGCCAGGTACCCACCCTGCTTGTGGAGACCCACATATGTCACACTCAGCTCTGCTTTGTTCAGGGGTATGACTGCTGACAAGTATTTACAGTTTGTGGGATTTCTGGTCTCAATTTCTTTGAAAAAGAAATTGTCAGTACGTTTTAAACCTGGAGATCTGAAGCTCTCCATTAGCCTACACCTCCCACAGAAGGGTGGCTGCACTAGAAAGGTTATGAACAGTCCAATGCCTCATTCACTAAGGATCTTCTGCCATCCTAAAGGCTGTACACTGTAAGTGTTTGGATGTTTGCAGCATTCCTAACATGCAGCTGGTCAAGTACTCTTGTCTGAGCATCAGGTATTTGAGAAAGAATCCCCTCCTGGTGGGGAGTGAGTGAGGATGGGCACTTCTGGGGGGTCCTGTCTGAAGCCACGGAGTTTCCAACCACAACACAGCTCAGTGGGGCTCTGAGCATTCAGCAAGCACAGGAACAGTGAGGATGGATGACACTGCTCACCCAAATCCTCGATGCTAAACTTTGCTCTGTGTTTACACTGATACCAAACTGTCAGTCAGGCTGGATGTGGTGACAATATTTTGCTAGCATGAGCTCAGGATCCAATTACAAGCCTGAGGCTGAGAGTTTATCTGCCTCTTTTCATGTGAGAGAACCATTACCTGTGAGAGAACCATTTATATACTGCTCCAGCTCTCAGAAGTGTTGTTATTGGCATATATGTTATTTTTACAAATTGCATTAGATATTTCATTCTCTGTCATCAATTATTTGGAAAAAAAATCACGAAAAAAACCCAAAAAACAAGTAGTGCAACTTGACTGTGATATAAACATTTCATTCATTCATTGCAAAAATGTGATAAGTGAGAGAGATGTGGGCTGGAAATGTGGCCAGCAGCCTGGAAAGCACATGATAGGAGTTGGGAAACAGCAAAGTGGATATCTGCACTTCAGTTGAATGCTTAAACTTTGTTCCAGACCATTTGGGTTGAACGTTTGCAACCAACAGTTATGTGAGTAACACACATTTGAGTGCAGTGTGCAAAATATTTTCCATTTACTCTGCCCTCATACTGGTTTTTTGTTGTTTTATTTCTCTAAAAAATAGGAAAGAACACATTTGACAGATGTGAAATGTAATCCTGAAGTTACAACTCATCTTAATCCAAAATACTACAAGTTCATTAATGGAGGTTTGCAGGCAAAAAATAATACTGAAATGGCCAGAGGAAAAAAGGCTGAGTTACAGTGATGCTCAAGAGCCAGAGTGGCCACTGAGGAATATCTGAGTTCCATGGAAATTTAGACACTTCCTCACATCTTTGTGCATTTGTTTAGGCTGTCATTTGAAAGTATTGTCCTGTGTTTATTTCAGTTCAAACTACAGTGAAATTCTTCCATGCTTTGTAGGATTTGTCTGCCTGAGCAAAACAAGTGATTTAAAGAGGTTTTCTGTTGTCACATGAAAATGATTTATATAATTATGTATGTGCAGGAGTGACATTTGCCAACACAATACTCTGATACTCGACCCATAGTTTGATTTTAAGTCCCCCAATCATCACTGTGACATTAAACAATAGTAATAGTGTTCCAATGGTCATTAAGGAAACAAATGGAAAATACATACACAGATATTTCTGCCCTTAAATCAAGCTGCTAAACCTCCTGAGCATGGATTTAAAAGTGAATCTGAACAGTGATTTAAATATTTATATGACTAAAATCCTGCCTAAGCCATGTGTTTGTCATGAGCACATATTCTACTGCAGAGTGTCTGTTGTTACAAGCACAATACAGCAGGGTATTTTTTTTTAATTAAAAGAGAATACTGATTGTAAATTACAGTGTATAGATCAGAAATTATTATTTATGAGCAAGGGTTTTTTTTTTAAAACAAAGTGCAATAATGAAGTATTTCTGTGAGAAAACAAAAATTAATTTTTAACAGGAAACACACATCATTGTTTTCAAACAAGTCAAATTGCTTTTAGTGTTGTTGCTGTGTTCAAATCCTCCCCAAATTACAAAGAAATATCTTCCATTCTTCAGTATAATGGGAAGATATTCTCTCTAAATGTTCTGGTCCCACAAGCAGAGCTTTATCCTGTGTCTTCTGAGTTCCAAGCTGCTTGACATTAGTTCTGTTCCCTCTTACACTTCTCATCCTTTGTAGCTGTTTGAAGAAAATAGGGAGCCATGGATCTGAAAATCAGAGATTCCTGAATGTTCCCAGGAGGTTCCCTGCCATTCTTTGTTGCTGGAACAAATCTTGTAGTGTTGTCAGTAGCCACCAGCTAATGGCAGCAGGGCTGCAGGACAGGAAAAGGAAAATGGTACAATTGACCAGGAAATGGAGGTGTTCAGGATGCTCAGTCTGAACAGTCCATGATCACTGTGCCCTCCCTCACAGCTCCTGGCCCACCCTCAGGCCCATTCCATTAATGCTCTGTTGGACCAGTTTCCTTAAGATTCTCTGTGCTGGGGCTGTGGAAGTGGCTGCTTATTAGTGGGGAAACCTCACGTTGGTGTTCAGTTTATATCCTGCCCAAAATTTCACAGCAGTGGACAAGGAAATGGATTACCTGTCCTGCATGGGAATACAGAGACTAAGCTGCTCAGCTGGAATATTGATTTCCTTTAATAGCAGATGCTGTAGTCAAATAGTGGAGAGCAAACACCTTAAAGGTGAGGTTTGCTCAGCTGGATGAGACACATCTCTGGTGTGTCTGAAATAGAATTACCTTAGCTTTGCCTGTTATTGACCCAGCCATGCTAGGAAAGAAAAGGTGAAGCCAACAGCATTTCAGAGACAAGCTGTTAAGCCACACAGATTTTGCACCATATGATTGAGGTATCTGTAGTGAAGCAATGACTGACCTGCATTAAGAAGGGAAATCAGTGACTTGCAGAAGTGTGTGATCTTCAAGCTGGCCAGTAAGCTGTCAGGAGATAAACAGCCAGGAAGAGAAAAAGTCTGCCTTGGTCC
This sequence comes from Alaudala cheleensis, assembly GCA_013398995.1. Lineage (NCBI taxonomy): Eukaryota > Metazoa > Chordata > Aves > Passeriformes > Alaudidae > Alaudala > Alaudala cheleensis. The sequence continues at coordinate 313,860 of VWYE01007323.1, forward strand.
TGTTGTGCCTGTTTCCATCAACATGGGAAATGCTCCAAAATCTCTAAGGAGACAGTCTGCAGAGGCCTCATGGCAAAGCCACCTCCTGCAGCAATGGATAACCTTCTTCCATATATCCTTTTCCACAGGACACTGTCACTGCTTGTCCTGTCACCCCTGTCCTTTCCTCCATCTTGGAACATCTTCCTCCTTTTCCAGAGAGGTTTATCCCTTTCCCAGTTCCCTCACTAACAGTCTGCCACCCCACAGCTTCAGAGACAGAAAGATGAAAGAAAGAGAAAGGAGCACAGAGTGGAGATGAGGCACTGCTGCCCAGGGTAGTGTCAGCTCACTCCCTGCTCCTGCACTGTATATAGTCTAATCATTTCTCTTTACAGAAGAAAGTGATTCTTCTAATATGAACAAGAGGTCATATTTTGGGAATTATGTTGAGGGTTTTGATTTGTTTGCTTTTTAAACATAGTCTGGGGAAGAAATTATCATAACAGAATATGTATTATAACTCTTTAAAGGCTTTTACATATACAAAGAAAAGGGAGGGATTCCAATTTAAATTTGAACCAAAAAAACCCCAACAAACAAACCAAAAAAACCCCAAAAAAACTCCAAAAAACACAGATTTGAATGCAATGTGCCAGCTCTCTAAGAACAGGTGGTACAGCCCACACTTAGCTTTAGGTGTCATGTTTTGCCCTGTTCAGGATGCATTTCCCTGCAGGATCACTGTCCATCCATTTGAGAGAAGGACCCTCCTGCAAAGGAGGGCTCAGATCACCAAAGCCAAGCTCCTGCCCCGAATTATCCTTGAACAGTCCATGTCTCTGCATGTCCTGGTTGGAGGTGATCACCCTTCTAATGCCTGAGTTATGTGCATGAAGGCAGCAGGTGTGATTGCACCCCAGCATTTGCACTGCAGTGCTCTTGTGATGTTACAGGCTGTCTAAAGGAGTTAAAAAGAACTGATTATCTGTAGGAAGAGTCATTTAGTCACATTAAAAGTGTGCTTTCTTATCATGCCTTCAGAAGCATAACTACCAAATATAATTATGAACACAGTAGTACTTGAAGTCCAAGTCTCTTTAATTGCACAATGAAAAATTGATTTTCAAGGAGCAGATTTGTATTGCTTTTGGAGCAAATATTTTCTACTTCCAATTTAAATATGAAGCTGGTATTTTTTTCCCAAATCAATTTGCAATTCATTTGTGCACATATTTTATATGGAACAAAACCAAAAGAGGTTAAAAAGAAACAGGTACTGTGTGTACAATGTGACAAAATTGTCATGTAATGCTCTGACTCAAAATACAGAGTTCCTTGCAGACTTACTCTCTGTTGTTATTTTTTATTCATTAACAAAATAGTTTGGCATAACTAGGTTTTCTTCCTCCCTCTCTGTCTACCCCTTTCAAGCATTAAACTTCTTCCTTCCTCACCTTCCCCACGAAGTCAAGAAACAGTTTTCAGGTCTGTTTTAAGCCTCTGAACCTGCACATCAAATAAACCAAGCTAGTTCCTCAGTGGATGAAAGATGGAAGGGAAATTATTAATAAGCTTCTTATTTCCTCAATGTAGCTTGAACAGGAACCCCAACAGTTTATTCTGGTTTATATTTGGAGACATATGCAAGTCTCTTCCTGTGCTGCCCCTATTGAATGATGGTTATGATACTGCTGTAAAGGAAAAGGATTCAAATCAAAAGATTTACACTACTTAAAACAAAAAGAGCTTTGTCCTTTAAGTGTGAAATATTCTCCATAATAATAAGGCACTTAAACACAGACTTTGTTTTGATTGTTAGAGCAGCAATAAAGTCCAGCCAAAGCCCTTACTCAGTCCTTGAGAGTTGGTTTCCATATTAGCAGGGACACAAATGCCAGCTTAAGACAGCAGGTGTTCAGAAATGCTTATTGTAAGAGAAACTTTAGAGACTAACAGTGGAACTCACAGAAGATAATACCACTTTCCCTATTTTGTCAGAGACTTTATTTCTCACTGCAGCCATGGAAGCTGTTTGCTGGAGGTTTTTCTCCCTTGCAACAGAACCTTGGCATACACAGTGAAGTATTTTGGTGGAATGTCTCAGCCTCTGAAAGGCTTTGCTCTGACTGTGTTCATGCACCTTTTGTTTTCTCTGAATGTTGGGTTCCTGAGACTTACTGGCATGAATGTTCAAAATGAATTTCAAAGATGCATATGCATGTCACCATGGGAACTGCAGGCTGGTCTCAAGCAGCAGAGCTGCTGCTGGGGGGATTGTGTGCTTTATCCACTTTGGGCATGGAAGCAGTGCCATGTGAATTATCTGAATAGTCCTACAGCAACTGTGGTGGTCACAACCAGCACAAACTTCTTTGCCACTGATCTGGTGAGGGTAAGAATATCTCATGATTGTGAAATGATCTTAAATTACAGTGGCTGAAAAAGTGTATTTTGTTTGTGCAAACTATTAATAGAAAAGAAAGTTAAAATGAATATTTTATGCCCTTATTTATTTGCTTGGCTCAGTCTTGGTCTTGAATCCTCTGTCTTCATTCTTGGTATGTTGGCCTTACAACTTCATTTCCAGATTATGTTTGAGAATTGTGTAAGGGGGAACACCCTCATACTGCTTGATGGAAGAAAACGTTCTTTTAAAATTCATTTTAGTGGGAGGATGAGAAGCCAGTTGTTTCACTTTGCAGGATATTCGTTGTTATTGTGCACTCTCTAGTTTGAGGGAGGAATAACCTCACAGTGCACAGCCCTTATGGCACCTCAGAGTGGAAGAAATAAGAAACAGGGTGGGAAACGGCCCAGCTTTCATGAACTGGCACCTTTAAACCTGGCTGTGGGGTACCTGCTTTCCACAGGCTTCAGTGCTCACCTGGGGGTCACAAAAAGGGGTATCACAAAAGGGCTTGAAGTTGGGCACACCCCAGGTAAAACAGAAGAGTAAAGACTCTGTTCTCAGCAAAAAGAAATGAATCATTTAGCATCCAATTTTTGTTAAAGCACTTCATGCTCATCAGGTTCTTTTCTGAGCTAGTTTTAAAGAAACAATGAAAATGAGCTTCAGACTGCACAAAATGCAAATTGTGCCAATTTCTGGCAATAAAAGTAATGTTTTTTCTATCCTTTACTGTTTGATTTATTCATAGCTGTTTTGAGAAATTCATGCAGTACAATTTTGGTGCTATTGCCTGCTAAAGATTTTCCCTCCTCTCCTTTTATTGGCCCCATTTCTCCCACACACAAATCCACAAAGCCACAGATGCTCCATTACAATGATGTCAGTCTTGCTACATGCTCCAGCTGTTTGGTAGGTACATTTATAAAGTTCAGCCTTTTACATTATGCCATAAATGTATATTTCGTGTATAAACATAAAGTTAACATATTGCAGATCACTCTAAGTGTAATTTTAATGGAGGTTCAGTAAGTTTAAAAAATACTGAAAAGCATTTAATCTTTCCGTTGGCAACATTTTTATAGTAAGTTTTCCAATTTTTTTTTCTTAGGCTAGGTTTAAATATTCCCTGCCCTCTCTGCTATTTCATCTTCTGTGATCTTTGGAAAAAGCAGGGAGTTATTATAGTAAGACAATATGTATTTTAAAGAAAGATGTCTGAGGAAAAATATGTTTCTCTCCACATCTTCTTGGTGCTCAAACCCTCACTTAGCATTCTGTACATTTACCAGCAAACCACGCTGCAAAACACCTAATTCTTGGAATTGCCAGATTTCAGTGAAATTTGATATGGCCAGTACACTGCTGATAAGATGTAGAAATTCTAGCAGATTGTTTTAAAATTTCATGAAGAACTGTGTCTGAGCCTTAAAGCCATTCTTTGTGTTGTGTGCTGAGTTTCAAAGGAAAGGCTGATGAGTCTCTATTTGGCTCTGCCTGTTGCCCCTTTTCTCTTTGGTATGTGCTGAAGGGTTCAGCATCACTGGCTGGTGCCCACAGGATCCTTCCCTGCCCTCCCCTGGGTGCTTTCCTTCTGACAAAAAATATCTTCATTTTATTGCTCTCCCTTTGAGTTGCTTACTTTGTCTTCATTTGAATGTGTTGCTGAGTTATCACTGTATTTATACCAGATAGTCATTATTCTAAAATAAATCACTTGGGAAGATTTTGTGGCCTAATCTCTGTTTTCTTGGCTCAGTAATAAAATGGGTCTCAAGAGGACAGATGAAAGCTGAGATCAGGAGTTGCTGTTGTTTCAAGCAAGACCCAGGGAGCACAAAGGCCCTAACACAACTGTAGAGACCCAAGTTTGGGGCTGTGAGCTACCAGTGTGTGGCTGCAGGAAAACCTGCATTAGTGTTGTAGATCTGTTCCATTCCAGACTGTAAATATGTCAAAGTCTGATAAACTCCTAACAAGAACCATTGGCTCAGAAATGCTGATAATGTCACCATTATTTGTTTTCTTTTTAATTTTCAGGTCTTTTGTTATCCAGCAGATCCCAAGTAGCAACCTCTTCATGGTGGTAGTAGATAATGAATGCTTCTGTGACTCTATCCCACCAATTACCATGGCACCTATAGAAATAAGGTATATCCTTTTGTTTACAAACTGGTCAGAAAGAGATTCGAGATGACAATATTGAAAAACTTATCAGGTAAAACTTGCATTGCATGACATCATCACCCATTATATGTGCTGTTTGAATTAAGCCATCTGGGAATATGTTTTCACTGTTTTTCAGTGAGATTTCACTTTTTTTTTTCTCTTTTGAACAACCAATATTAATTAAGCAAACACACTTACATGGATCTTAAGTAGCATGAGGTCATGGTCATCTTTGAACAGCTGAACATTTTTCAAATTAGGCACTAAGTATGTCATTTTCATATAAGGATGGAGTTCTACTTATAGAACTCCTTCTAATATAGATATCTCTTTATTTGAGGTTTGACTGGAGCATTGAAAATGTTTCAAAATCCTCCTTTCCAAAACTAAAAAAGTTTAGCAAAATAAATATATCACTTGAGTTTTGGTTGCCCCACTTCCAATTTTTTTTTTTTTTTTTGCAGTTCTGTAGTTCAGGTAGTTCAGGGTAAGTTTTTCCAATAAGTTGGAATTTGTCAAAAGCAGCCTGCAGTGTGCTTTTGTTGCAGACTTATAGAAAGACAGGTCAGCAGTGTAAGTGCACATGAGCTGTGGAAAACTCAGATCACTGAGAGGAGAGCACTAGAATCAATTCCTTTTTCTTGTGGTGATCACACATATCACCTTGGGGTTTTCATGGAGAGGAAGAAAGGAGCTGGAAGATTTTCACTGTATTCATTTCACAACACTCCCATGAGAATGCAATGCTCAGAGCATCTCTCCTTAACTGCCCTGTACATAATGAATCCCTTAAATGTGAGCGGTTAAAATCACAGAAGATAAGAAGACGCCCAGAATCTTGTCATGGATTTCACCCTGAAGTGAGTTTCTATCTTTTTTTCCTTTCTTTTTGGACTCCGGTAAGTGTTTTATTTCTTTAAAAATAATTAACTGTCTGTTAATTATTTAAATGAGATGTTGGGAAATATTCAGAATTCTCAGTAGTCAGGGAAGTGAGGGACTCGTGCAGACAATGTCTTGAGTTGCTGCTTTTGCAGACTGGTTTGTATCATGTCAGAGAACGTGGTGGGATGTGAGCACTGGCAGCCAGGAATATCAGAGAACTTACTCTGCCTCAGGCAGTGACCACAGGACTCCTTGCTAGAGATGGCTGGGAACTTTGTGCCATTAATGTTTGCTTTATAATTAGCTACAGTATCATACCTGTCATGCTGTAGTCATTATGCTCACACATAAGATTGCTTGGGAGGGATAGTGACCCTCCACTACAGGTGTTTGCTGCTCTGTGTTCAGCACAATACTCTCACACAGTGCCAGGAGAGCTGACAGAGACCAGGATGTGATTACAGGGGCTTGTACAGCATGGGTTCATAGACATCCTTTTTACTCTGGAGTAACTTTAACTTCTGCCTCTGATGGTGTAATGAAATGTAGAACAAGACTGAAGTATAAACTATAGGGGATGGTGCAGTGCTTGTTGTTTCAGTCCACAGCCTAAACTTGTTCAACTCAAAATGTGCACTTGTATTACTTCCCAAGTATATTTAATTTATGGGCTTTGTTGTTTGCACCAGTGCTCTTATGTTTGCTGTAAAATCATGTGTCATAATTGACTGTAGTGTCTTGTATTTATTTTTCTTTGTTGTTTTTTTTTCTTTAGGAAAATGCAAGAGAATGTGGCGGTGTCTCAGGCCTTAGTGCTAAACCTTCTCTTGTTCTTCTTCTTCTGCTATTGGTGATTTTCTCCAGGTGACATTGACTGGTGTGTTCTACTGGCATGCTAAAACATGGATAAACTGTGAACTGGGAAATGGTGCAACATAGAGGACATGAAATATAGTCAGAGCATCAGCATTTCATGATTTTAAACTGTTGGTGATATAAATTCTTAAAGATATGTTGAAAAAAGATTTATCTTTTTACTTTGCAAGTCGTGCAGATGTGAATTTGGCATATGGCAGTCATGATTCATCAAAAAAAGGACTTGGTAGATAGAGGTGACCATTGCTTTGTCCCATTGAAAACAATTTAAACTGTGTACTTTTTTCAATAAAGTATATTAAAATCACAGTTTCAGAGTGTATTTTAAGTATGCTAATATATTTGTTCAAATAATGAATGATGAGAAGAAAATAAAATAAATGGATGATATTTTATTATGCTTTTAGCCTCTTTCTGAAAAAAATCAGAGAAGAAAATGGGGACTTGGATTTTACAATAAGGCAGAATAGCTTTTATTTACAAATTAAGGAAACACCTGTGTGTGTATGAGGCTGAGCAGGTAATATATGGTGCAGCATTATAGAGAAGGTTTGGTTTCTGGAAATAGCAATAAAATCTCTGCATTTAGAAAGCAAATCAAAGCCTAATTACAGCCTTGGTTGTAACTTAGGCAAGCTTTGGGTCCAATTGGCTGATTTGGCTGCAGATGGCAAAAATCAAATACTTTCCATCTAAAGGAATAGGAAGATATGGAAAACAGCCCACATCAAAGGGTGACACTGTCCTGCTGCTGTTCTGCCCTCTGGATCTCGTGTCAGACACGAGCTCATTGTGGGGAAAGTGAGAGGCAGAGAAAGTGTGACTTGCACCACATCTGTGTCAGCAGAACCCATTACTGGCTTTCATTGAGTGTCCCTGTTGGTAGGCACAGATCTAGACCAGCATGTTTTTGTTCCAGGCCTTACCTTCTTCAGGTAATAAAGATGAGCAGTTGCAATTCCTTTTGCAATTGGCAGCACAGTCCCTGCTGGGGACATATTTACTGAAGAGCTTCATCTTTGAACTGTGATAGTCTCAGTTTGTGTTTGGAGTTTTATACGAAGTAGAATGTTATCCAGTGATAACCTGTCCTCCTAACAATATAATATATTAAATGCAAAATAAAATGCCACTGTTCTAAATCTGGTGCTCAGGGACTGCATTTTCCTGGTTGGGGGTAAGTTTGCTTTCAGCCTTGGGTAAATGCTGAGCAGATTTGCTGTGTATCTTGTTTGGGAACAGGGAGCTTGGCCATTGAGAGGGGCTTTGTTTTATAGAATACTGTCCAGCTTGTGAGGGGAAGCACTAGTAAAACAAAATTTCCACTCCAATGCTTTAATGGGTTCAAATGCACTGGTACTCCCTCTAATTCTGAAACCACACAGGTCTTTGTGCTCATAAATTTCTTTACCTTGAAAAAAATGTCCTTTTTTTGTGTTTTTCTTTCTTTTTGTTTGTTTTTGTTTCTTTGTTTGTTTGTTGTTTTTTTGTTTCGTTTGGGGTTTTTTGGTTTTGTTTTTTGGGGTTTTTTTGAGTGTCTTTCTACAGACTTCTCTGTCCCTACTTATTGATCTCAAAATCTCTCTCTATGGAATAATTTTCCAGCTGACACTCTAACTGTTGTCCTAGTGACATGCTCTGTTTACTGAGCAAATTGGGAACTCAAGGCATTTTCTCCACTTGGGCTAACATGGATATTCTGCTGTTCTTTGCTTGCTTTTTCTCTGAGCTCCATTCCCCCTTACCATCCATCATTCTCACAAAAAAAATTAATGTCAATTCTTTATAAATAAAGTACTTTAGTTTCTGATTCTCCTTCTGAGTTTCCAGAATTCACAACATTGCAGACTCAAAACACTTTTATATATCTGATTACATTCTTCTGTAATGCTATTTAATGGTTATCTCCAATATGATACAGATGATTTTCCTTGTTAGTAGAAAGTATAAAAAAGCATCTTTGTCATTAGAGCTGTTGAAAACCTCTGCATACAACTTTCTGATTTGTTAATCTTCATTGCTTACAAAGAAGGGAAATACATTAATGGAGAAAATTTATTTCTACAGAAGCTAGGTGAAAATCCATAATAGTAATTCATAGTTCATTTTGGAAAGAGGTGAGTGGTTTTTTAATTGCAAAGGAGCCGTGGAGTGACAAGAGAGATTAAAATATGACAGTTTAAATTAATATGGAGAAGGAGATTAAAGTATGGGTAAGTGAATATTGCTCAGAGAAATGTGGCAGTTCATTTCCACAGACTAAGGCAAAGTTCTGAAGACAGAATGCATTGGTGTACCCAAACAAGTCACTGTGTGAAACAGAGTAATACAAGTCAACTGCTAAATGTAAAAACATTTTTGTGAGTTGTCATTTCTCTTACTGAAGCCATCTTTTTAATTTTGTATCTGTTCCTTAGAAGGTTTGGTGCATTGTGAACCCAGGTTGATAAAGCCAGTCAGGAAGGATGGACACAAGGCCAGGGGACTCCAGGGTGTGTGTGTGTGCACAGTCAGTCCCTTCTCCAGAGGCAATGGCTGCCACAGCAACAGCCTGGGCTGGACACAGAAATTATGGTCATGAGTTTCATGGGACAGAGTTCTCTGACAGAGGCTGGTTGAAGCAGATTCCAGAAAAGCTGATCTCATGCTAATGCTGTTCCTGGCTGTGAGTTTGCTGGTCTCTGTGCCATTAGCTGTGAAAGTATGAAGATGATCATGCCATGGAGTGGATCTGTGCTGTCATTCCATAGCCTGTGTCAGGTCATGGAAGGTTATGGAATTTAATTTCATTACCTCACTAATCCAAGATGCTGTTCCTCTTAAATACTAAAATTATTATGCAAGGTCTGATACAAAGTCAATTGCCGTAAATAGCAAAACAAACATGTGTGCATGTGTATACATACAGCTGCCTATGTGTGAGCTACATGTATTTTTAATAAACAGGAAATTCAGACATTTTCTGTATCTTTTATCTCCCTGATTCTGAGGACAAATCCAAGGACAACTGGGACAACTGCACAAGCATTTTCTGCACAGCAAGAGGCAGAGCTAAAAGCTTTAGCTTTTGCAGGGCTTGGATCTTTTTTCTTCTTTACTCTCTTTGCTAATGGCATTGATTTGCAACTTATTAGCCCCAGCTGCCTCCTCTTCCTTTAATCTTGATAAAGTAAAAGCTGTCTGGGGGCTCAGGGCTGGCCATGGACACACCATTTTCTAATAGTTCTGTGTGGGAAAACTGTCCATAACTGTCAGTGCTGCAAACACTCCTTTAAAATCCTGTAAGCCAGAGAGCCCCAGGCAGGTTTCCACAGCTGTGCTATCTCCTCTCATTGTTTTTGTGACACTGAGACTGCCTGACCCACTGTGTTTTGCTGCCAGGGCCAGCTCTGCAATATGTGTGTTCAGTGACACAGGTGGTTGCCCTGGGCAAGAAGATATTAAAAGCAGCAGTAATTGTTTCATTGCCTAAATAGCTTCAAGAGGCTGTTTCAGTTTTCCTCTGATAGCAGGAGCCCCAGAACAAGGCACTGGCCTGTTCAGCCCTTTGAGTTCACTAGGCAAAATAGAAGTTTGGCTCAGAAGTTGTGTGGCTGGAAGCCTCCAGTTATTTCCATGTGTTTCCTGAGCCCTTTGTGGCCTTCAAGGACTTTTATATCTTGGTACATTCTGTGCCTCAGAAATTCCAGCTCATACAGATTTAATGTAAATAGGCACTCATAATTGAAAAGTCTTCTGCAGGAGAGTGCATCAAAACCTTTCACCCGTGGAAAATATTTATATTTCATTTTCCTATTTGATTATTCTATTCTCTGAACTGCCCCAGATACTCCCAATAATATACAGCATTTTTTCTACTTGTTCAATTCCTTCCCCATGTATTTAGCTGCCTTGCTATTCATCTGGTGTACAGCAACATATTCCCTGTGACAGGTCCAGCTCCCATGTATCTCCTGAGAGGGAATGGTTCCCATGTACAGAGTCCAGGAGGTCTCACTGGAGTTTATCACAATCCAGTCTCAAGACAATTTTCTTCTCTCTTAGCCTTTGGCCCTAAAGCTCAGATCATATTTCTTCCAATATAATAATATTCTTGCTATAGTTCCTTGGGAGGATTTATGTTCTCTTCAAGATTCAGTCCTATGTTTCTTCCCAAGAGCAGTTTTTGGAACTGGATGCTATAACTTGGACATACCAACTCAGATTCTTGTGATGCTCTGAGTGGAAGGATATGTCTCCAACTCTTCCAGATTTTTTCTCTTCTTCCCATGGTAGCTGTGGGTAACTAAGCAAATGTTATTTCATTGTTTGCACTTCAGCAAAAATTATTTTTGAAGTCCACAGTTGTGCCTGGCAGATGTTTTGAAGAATTTCAAAGCACAATTGACACAAAAAGTGTCAATTTAGGAAGGACTCATTGATTGCTCTTGCATTAGACATTTTTTATTGCTTTCTCCTAAGCCCCATGGTGTGTTAATTAAGAGTAGGCAGTCAAACTGTGGATTGATCCAGCCATCCAAGTGATGAGAGGCTAAAACCTTAAGACAATTTCCTTTTCAATAGTTATAGCAGATTTGATTGCTCATGACTGTGGCAGGAATAAGCAGGTAATTGTATTTGTGTCACACTACCCTCTAACACCTCACCAGGTGTCAGAAGCCCATGTTTGCACTCTGCTCTGCTGCTAAGAGTTTCTGGCAGCAAACGGGGTGTGCTGATTATATAGAAATTTTCAGGTAATTCACACAAAATTGACAAAATAGTATGGAAAAAAAATCAATGCAATATCACAATAAGTGGCATGAAAGCAACTGTGTTCCTTGTGATATTTCCCTCCTTATTTGCAAGTCCTTTGTTATCTTTAAATGGAATTGAGGCTACATTTCCAGGATGTCATGTCACAGTGCTGTAAAATCCAGGATGCTTTTGAAGAGTTGAGCTCTGGTTCATTCAAGTAGTGCAGAATTTGGTTATCTCCTGCTTGGATTCTTTTATCAAGAGGTTATAAGGAGTTGACAGCTAGTAGGGCCTCTGTAAGATCAAGCTGGAAAGCTATTTTTTTCATTCCAGATGTGGTCTTGAACTGCACTTATATGTGTTTAAAGCAGCCTTGTAAGAAAAGGTTACACTTGACAATTCTGAGTCAGATTTGAACCTTAACACCAGAAGTTCAAGTGGTTAATGCTGGGTTTGTTTGACTATGTTAGGATTTAGTTTGCAGCTTTAACATGCTGGGTATTTCACTTCCAGGAGAAAGGGAAGATCAGATTTCAGTTCATGGTGAGAAGTGTTTTGAATCAGCTATTTAAATGTCTTAGGCAGAGTGCTAAATGTTTAACAGAGGAAGCTAGTCGGGACTAGCTGGGATAGCTGAACTAACTGGGAGTGCTGGGGGCACACATGCAAACGTGCAGATGAATCCTGAATGAGGAAACACAGAATGGCTTGGGTTTTTTCCCTTGTTACTCATTTGGCATTGGTCAGTTGTGTTTAACTAGAAAAATGAAATATCGTTTTTCATTTGCCCATGTTGTTTGGGGGGGAAGAATTAATTTAGAAGCAGTCAGCTGCATTCCTGGATTTTCTAATCCTTCCTCTGAGACATGACTGTGATATGTGCAATAGTTAAGAGAGAATCCCTTTTCTGACAATATTTTTTTATCTGTTGTAATTAATGAAGCTGTTGAGGTACATCTGATTAATGTCTACAGATGTGAGTGAAATAATTAGGGGAAAAAAGCAATCCATTCCATTGCTAGTTTCTAAGCAACAAAAACAAACCAGAGCAACAATTAATTTGTAATTCCATTATCTCTAACAGACTTTAAAAAGCAGGACATGAAACCTGGTCATAAAGACTCTAATGGAGACTTGTGATTTCCCATCATCAGATCTTTGTGGGTTTCAGAAAGGCATTTTCCTGTTACAGTAGACCTACTTCCTGCTCTCTCTTCAGTCTTCCAAAATCTAAACCCAGAAAATTTCAAGAACTCCCAGGAAATCTGTCCTCTGGAGAAACAGTAAACAAAGAATATTTTGAATTCTGCTTAAAACCTGGAGTTAATATGATACACTTGAATTCATACAAGTATGGACTCAATAAGGGATATCTAGTTAATATCCTTTAGGTCCACTAGTAATGATATAAACAGAGATCTCTGTAGGAAGATAAATATTTTGCAAGATATAGAAAGGTCAAGAATTTTTATTTTCCACTGATAAAAGTTTTCTTGGCAGAAAACCTCCAGATTTTATTTAAAAGAGAAAAAGCTTTAAAAACTTGGGTTTATGAGAACTCAGAGGGGCATTGTTTAAGTCCAGTTTTTAACCATGAAATCCTTTTGACATATGGCAGTCATTATGTATTTGCATCTGTCGATCTTGGAGGATTTTTTCTAATAGAAGATACTTAAAAGTTTCACATTTAGCATATTTTTCAATAAACACTTGAGAACTTCTTAACAGTAAACAATGATCTTAAACTGCCTTGCCAAGCATGTAAATGATCTACAACTTCTAATACACCAAGATTGTTGCATATTTTCAGCCCTGCATTGGGGACCTCTAGGCAATGCTGTTTCAGATTAGGATAAACCATGAATTTCTTAACTGTTTCACTCGAGAGAAGAAGGCTTTATCATTCTGATATTCATGGCAGAAAACCTGGAAATGTGTCCTGCCCATTCCTTTCCAAATACAGCAACCCTATCTTCATTAGCATCTGACAGATTTAAGATTAGTGGAGGATACCCTAATTCAAAAAAATTAAATACTCTGACTAAAATAAACAGGAAACTCCCTTCTATGTTTTATGTTGCTTTCCCTGCCTTTCCCTGAGCTTTTGCCTCTTACCCAAGAAGAAAAATCCCTTGTAGCATGGCAGGCATAGAGGAAAGATTATGGTCTCTTGAAAGGGAAGACTGACACGTTTTTCCCCTTGTCCTGTTGTACCTAGCAATAGAAATATTCATGCCACATTCTTGGAAATATTCTTCCTTCCATCCAGTCCTACTGTACAGCTGGCCATGAAGAGGGAGGGCACACAAAATTCAGCTTCTTTTTTTGTTTTAGGGAGTGAAATGAAAAATTTTTGGACAGCGTTTTTGTGGCTTCAGTGTAGAGCAGTTTTTATGAAAAAAGAGACAACACACACTACTGCAGGCAGTGCCTCAGAACTCACAGGAAAGGCAGCTTGGTGCACAGCTGGGTTTGGGACAGGGCAGCTGATCAGGAGCCACGTTTGCTGGTGAAGAGTGAGCACAAGCACAGACTGAAAGCTGTGAATTCCATTGCATTGAAAGCTGAAGGGAACAGGGAGGGAAATTGATTCCGAGTAAATTCTGAAAAATGGGAAAGCAAAAAGACAAGTTACCCACTGAGCTTGGTTTGATCTTGATTCAACAGAGATTTCCTCTGGAATTCTTCTACCGTATTGTCCTCTTTTTACAGTTTGGGAGATGAAAATGCAGAGAGCTCAGGATGTGACTCCTTTGAGATTCTGCATTTGTGTTTCAATCAGGAAGTAAGAGTAGTCTGGTGCTTGACCCGACTGGGCTGTAAATACTTTGCCCCAGAACTGCTGCATTGATCAAATCAGGAAATAAAACTGAGGAGCTCGGGTTTCAGTCAGTTATGTGCAAACAATGTGAAGATTTGGCTCTGAAGAATTTCAGCTATCAGCTGTATGTTCATCCTATTAAACTGCAGTGTCCTGTGAGAAGATCATCTAAACCAATACAGAATAAGAAATCAAGTGTAAAATCACCTATTATCTCTCAAGTGCTGCTAGAGTCTTAACCATTTTTTAATGGAAATAGCAGCATTATGGGTGCAGGTATCTTTTCCATATCTTTAGTGAGTTTTAGCTCAAGTATATAACGTCCTTCATCTAAAGTATCTGTTATTTTAAGCTCAGTGCTATAAGTAAAGAAGCTGATTTGAAAAATAGCTCTTAAAGTATGTACATTCATCATGCTTATCAGAAATCACATTTTCTCTCAAAGAGAGAAATCTTGAATGCTGCCTGTAAGCCCTGAAGTATAATATCCTGAAAAGTCTGCTTTCTGGAAGAAGAGAGTATTAAACTAATCTTAAAGCCTTAACATAAGTAAGTAACTGTGAAACATTGCAAAATATTCCCAAAAAGCCTCTTGGCCCATTTGTTACTGAACTTCTAGAAACATAAATTTCTATTACCAGCACTGTCTTCTGGAAGACATTTGCAACTCATATAAATGAAAAAACAGGCACTTATCAAACAGACAATGCTTTAACATATCAGTAGATCAGGTTTGGGGTTTTTTTAATGGCTGAATAATCACTGAAGAAGCACAATCACTGTATTCATGAAGAAGGAAAGAGAAAGCAAATGGATATAAAATTGATCTATCATTCTTTGTTCCAGTCTTTAGAGACTACTGGACTCCACATCTGTTTCTTCTCCATAGTTTTATCATGATGGATCTTTTCTGCTTATAGGGCTCTAGGTCCTTTTAAATCCTTCCATTTTGTGTTTTTATTCCTACTCACTTTTTTTTCCATGAGTTTTGAAAAACAGTCCTAAAACACCCAACAAACCACCAAAACCCTACCATCATACAGAGGGAGAAAAAGAGCTCAGTGAATCTTTTTGGAGTTTTTGTATAGTCTGCTGCCATTAGAAGCAGAAAGTTCAGTTTAGCTCTGCTGTAAGGGGTGTGTGTAGATATGAATTTGTGTATGCTATAGGTCTGGGAAATGGTTGTGCTGTAAGGAGCATTATTTTCCTCATGCAGGTATTGATAAGCAACATGTCATCCAAGCACATCCTCACTTTCTGGTTCTGATTACACCCTCTTAACCCAGCCTATACCTATGCACTGGAGTGCAATAATTCAGGGAATATTATGGGCCACGAATATTTCAAGCTGGCTTCTCAAGTGACAGCATAACTCTTTTGAATCTCCTGGTCTAGTCTTCAGCAGAGAATGTAAATCCTTGTCTCCTGATGAATTTGAAGAGTGTGGCAGAATTCCCTCTATCCATGCCCTGCTCCCCACCCTTCCATCCATGTTCCCTACTGCTTCTGAAGTGTCTAATGGACGGGCTGGGAGGTAAAATTAAGAAAGAAAATTTCTTGAGAAGCCCCAGATGACAACATTTTTTTCAGTTCTTTTTGTTTTTGCTTGCTGTTTCTCAATTATTTCTTGGGAGAATCAGCTTCAGTTCCTGTTTGTGCATTACATAATGTGCTTTTTAGCACCTGTGCCCTGCTTGAAGGGGCTTGGCAGCACCAATCAAAAATAATTGAATTCTATAGTGCACTTTTAAATTATCTTCTTGAATGCAATAGAGAGTATAGTACTTTATCTATCAATTCATCTTTCCTTTGGTTTCAAGGCAAAGACATTGGTTTTATCTTAAGGCTTGATTTGAACAAAATGCTATTTTTCCTTCTGTTTCTCTGGAGTTTGCTGGAAGCTGGATTGGAAAGGACCAATGACACCTACTTAGAGCAATCTGAGCAGGGAATAAAAGTACATATGGTTCTGAGTCTGGGATCCACTGCAAGCATTGTATGTTTGAAGTGGCCACTGGTGACTGGAACCTCATGGTTTCTGGGCTTCTGCAACTTAGAGTTTGGGGGTTTTTAGCAGGGTTTTAAATCATGCATTACCCTCTTGGCTGTTCTTAAGATCTGCAGTCCTGTGCTAACTTCTTCAGCTGCAGTGAATTTAACCTCTTAGTTAACACAGTTGCAAGGAGAAATGCTGAGCATATCTGTGCTGCTTTCACCCTTTTTCACCTATGCTGATCTCAGGAACTGACAGTTCTTAAAAGGATTGGAGACCATCATTACTCTTTTCTTTATTCAGTTGTCTCAGGTTAATAAATGACCTTTTACCTTTACTGAGGAATTTCCCCATATGTCTGCTCAAAGAATTTCCTTGGATGATTCTCTGTGGATTTCATTCCATGTTTTGTAGAGGTGAATTATGATTGGATTAGAAAGGCGTAAATCTTCCTGAGTTTTCAGGAGATTATTTCCTGGATTTCCAAAGTTAGCAGTATGTCATTCTATCTTCACCCAGGCCATGGGCCCTGTATCCCTGTTCCAGGTGGAATTGGTTTCTGTCTGGTTGAAATTAATTTGTTTTAAGTTGGAGTTCTTAAATTTTAGCAATCGAGAGCAACTGAGACCATGCAAATAAAAGCAAATGGCTTTTGAGCACAACTTTTAAAGTGATTCAGAAAACTCTCTGCTGAAAAAACAGTCTGGCTAATCTTCTGTCTGTAGAAGGCAGCTCTCTATCAGGTGAGATCTATTTGATCCAGTGGAATACAGTGAAACCTCCAGAATTTAAGCTATTTGAAAGCAAATGGTTTTTTTTTCTTTATTGTGAAAGGTTTCCAAGATATTGCATACTTGTTTTATCATTTTGTTATAAAAAGAAATGCATATTCTTCAAAATTCTCATGAAAGTATAGCAATTATTTCTGATTATTTTTCTGTTGAGAAATAGATATTGCCCAGTGAAATGTTAGCTTAAACATGTTTCTTTAACAATTGTAATGAATAGTCTCAGAAGTTTTTCAGTATCCAATGAGTTCCAAAAGATTCCAGTTTCTGTGCACCTCTGCTGAAATGAAAGCATCACTAATTGTAGCTGGAGGGTCCTGTCAGGACATAAGGATCTGAAGCATCAGGAAATTATTAGTGAAAGAAACAAATATTAGAGATGCCAGGTTCACACTGCAGATGCTTCTTAATTTGAGGAACTCAAATATTAGAGCTGCTTCCTAAGTAAACCCTGTAAGCTCCTATTTTCACCTGTGTGTCCCCAAGGGGTGTGGGCAGCTGGCACATTTCCCTGCCCTGAGCCAGTGCTGGGCACTGTTACAGGTGCTGCTGTTTCACTGAGGGCTGAGCACAGCTCTGGGTCAATTCTGACTGAAAGCTGGGCACTTTGCAGCAGTATCAATTTGGCAACTCCTATTTGTAGCTGGTGCTAGCTGCATCAGCCATTGTGATTTTAAACATCATGTCCATTCTCATCCCCTGCTGCACAGTGTCAGGAAGTCTGAAGGACATTTGCTCACCAAATGTGGGAGGTGGGACTCCAGGAGTTTGCTTCTGCTTTCTTATCCTCCTAACCTGTACCTGAGTCTGTTCTTTTGGGCTGGACCACTCATTGCTTTGCTTGTACTGGTATAATTATATCAGCTGTAATTGCACCAGCCTGGCCAGTGTAACTCCCCTTTTGGATATACTTAGTATAAAGTAAAGATATCTTTTTCTCCTCACACAACTTTCCTAGTGACATAAACCAAACCAGAGATAAGCACTCATAGTCCCTATACAAATGTAGAAATACAGAGTTGTATTTATATCCCAATTGTAACAGTTATCACTGAGCCACTATAGCTATGCTGGTAAATTCCCCAGGGTAGTGAAGCCCTGAATTAGGAAGTGGAGTGTGAAAGGTTTGCAGCTGGCTGATGCCATCCAGCTCTAAAACAACACCATGGCCATGTTCAGTCTGTGCCTGGTTCAGTGTAAGTCTGAGCTCAGAGGGGACTTTTGGGGCTGTGATGTTTTTCTAAATGAAAATGTAGATGTAGATTGAAGTTTGGAGGGGAAAGAGATGATGCTGCCAACCTCATGTTTCCCCATCTTTTTAAAAAATACTTAGTCAGGAATTGGTTTTGGTCAGATTTGTGCCCAGCAAAGAGCTTAATTGTTTCTGATGGGGACCAGGAGCCTTTGCCTCTTGCAGATAAGGTGGCTGCAGTGCAGCTTTGATTAGGCCAGAGCTCAGGCAGAACAGACTGATAAAGAAGGATGTCTCCTAGTTAATAGATTCTGGTGCAATAGCACAAGGCCCTGCTGCTTTGTAATCTATAGCTGTTAACTCCAGACAGAATTTAAAAGGACTCTAGGTTTGATTTAGAAAGATCCAAACAGCTTTGGACTATCCTGTATGCTAGAATTACTCTCCAGTGTCAGACTTTTGTAGTTCAAATGAGCAAAAGCATCCCCTTTCACTCTGAAGAGAGGAGACAGGTGTCTATAAACCCTTTCTTAATGTCAGCCCTTCCTAGAAAAGCCTCAGAGTGCTGACTGATCCTCAGGGCATTTTGCAAAATACACTCTTTTCTATTAATTTTAGAGATTATGTGTTATGATGGTAATTGGAGCTCTGTGATGGTTGGAAGTTGGGGGAGTTTACTACAGGCCTAATCCCTGGCTGTTAAGGAAGGATGTGAATATTTAAATCTTGTCTGGGTAGTTTAGAAGGTACAGAAAGATTCTGGGTAAGTTCTCATTCTTTGTGACAATTTCTATAAATATTTAAACACATACTGTTAGATGCACTGATAACCTTTGCCTCAGAATTGTTTATATTTTAATTGTATGTAGAATAGTTTAATAAACTGTATATATAAATTATATACACTTGGAGAGCTAGCTGTTATGGGAAACACCCTTTGATTTTTTTTCATAGTAACAAATCAATCTCTGTTCAGGAACAAACATTGCACTAAGCATGGAAAAATTGCTAGAGGGCTTGGATATTTTTGGAACTCAAATCCTGATTTTCTAATATTAGATTTTGGCCACTGAAAGTAGCATAAAATATCTATAGAGCTTTGCTCTCTATAGAGAGACTAAAAAAGTGAATAAATCTTCTAAACTACTGAACATATTCAGAAGAGAAGGACTTCTAATCACATTTCAGCCAGTGCTGCAGGCAGCAAGTACTGAATTGGGGAATCAGATAGAAACAGCAGCAACACTTGCAGATAAAATCTGGGGCTGATGAACAGGCACACTCACACCTTGTGCTGATTCAGAGAGAAGTGTGCCATTGATGAATTACTGAGACTGATGCAAAAGCTTGAACTGAGCTGTCCCTGGCACTCCCAGCTGGTGCAGTGAGCAGTGTGTGCCCTGAGCATCCCTGCAGGAGGGATCTGGCAGTGCTGTGTGTGCCCTGTGCTCCTCTGCAGGGACAACACACTGCTTCTTTCTCCAGCCACGAGCTCAGCTCACACTTCCTTTCTTCTCATACTTCTGATACTCTCTCATCCTTCCTTCTTTCCTCACTAAAATCAGGGCCCAATTCTGCCTGCCTTTGCAAAGGGAAGGAGAGCTGAGAGCAGGAGAAATTTGGCTGCTGTGAGGCAGTGTAGAGCTGGTCTGATAGCTTTTTAAAGGGCTTCAGGATCCCTTGGGATGAAATGTGCTGTGTAACTTTCAATTATTATGTTTTAAACTGTTCATTTAAAAATGCCTGCTTAAGTATTTGAGCTCGGTGAGACAGGACTTGTTGAACCCAAGTTGGAGACCTGGGTAAAACCAAAAGTAAGGGCTTTAATGAAGTTCTCCCAAGGCTCAACAGCTTGAAGAACTTCTTAGAGAAGTGTGCACTGCCAAGCTGCTTTTTTCCCCAGCCCTTACAGCTCTGGTAATATGGTTTGAAATGAAAATAAAATACAGAAGCTTAGTTAATGTATGCCACTTCCTTTGCTGAGTTTAACACGGGCTGAGTCCTGAACTTACTTGGTCATTTTGATGATTGGCCAATTATGTATAATACACTGTACACTTTGGCTTTTTATTTCCTGTTTAATTCTGAAAAAAACAATTACAGTACCTCTCTAAGAAGCAATTGCAGTCTTTAAATGTCATGGCATATTAAACATGCTTGTATTTTAGAAATTGCCACAGTGCATTACTGCTTAAAAATGATTTATGCACATTACAGATAAAAGACACAATGGATTTTGAGGAAAGGCTTCGTGCCACAGAAATAAGTGATGGCAGTTGTGCAACAATATGGGTAGCTGTTAAATTGTATTAAGATGTGGTTAACGTTTTTGGACAAAGAATTTTAGTATGGTTTTGTTGTAACCTTTTGCTTTCCATGGACAATATTTTTTCCTTGAGGGGAATAAATCAACATCTTTTTCTAAAAAAAAAATAAAAATTAAAATCCAAACATGTTTGCTTTGAACTAACATTAAGAATCAAAATGAGCAGTTTCTGTTCCACTTAAAGTGTGTAGTTCGGAATTTAATGTAAAAATGTTTATTAGGATGGAAAATGCTATCTTTTTGTTGACTACCTGTTCTTTTTTTTTTTCTTACTTGAGAACTGCAAAGCTGCATAAAGTTTTAAGTGTATATAAATAGCATCATGTTTCAATAGGGAAATGTAATTCAGATCTGCCTGACTGTTAACATTGGGAAAAGCAGATGAGGAATGAGACATTTTCCTGATAGAAAATGCTGTCTCTGTTCAATAAATTTTCCCCTTCATATTGCAGTGTAGCAGTCAGTGGCCCTGATCCAACAGGCACTAAACTAGGTTTGCCCAGATCCTTACACAGCTCCCTCAGCTTTGGTAGAAGAGCTTTTTTTGCTAAAAATGAAGCACATGCAGAAATGTCTCCTGGAGCAGAGCCGAACTTAGCAAGGGGCTTTACCCCCTGGCAGGACAGTGCTGCACAGCCCAGCTCTGAGGCTGCTTGCACAATGTGTTCCAGAGGCACACTCAGCCACTCATGTCTCCTTTGACTTCAATATGGGATTGTTTTGGATTCTTTGTTCCAAAATGTGGATTTGAATACAAATGAGACTGAGCACAAGCCAACAGAGGAACCTCTTGTCTCACACTATTAAATGCGTAAGCATCTTCAATTAAAATTAAAAACTAAACAAGGGACCTGACACACACTGGCTGGAGCTGTAAAAGTCATGTGCTTATGTGGTTTTACTTATTTCTCACATGTGTGTAACTGAACACTATCAAAGCAAGCCCACAATAAAATACAGTGGGACGTCAGCATGAACATCTGTCTGCCCCGTGCTGTTCAGTGGGGGCAAACAGAGTCCCCTTTCCAGCACTCTCTCTCACACTCTGCTTTCCTCCTAAGAGAAGAAAGTGGGCGTGGGCCAGGCTCCAGTCATCGTGCTCTTGGTTCAGGTGAGGTGCAGAGTGCTGGTGCAGGGTGTGTTTTCAGCTAATCTGCTCAGACAGCCCCTGTGATTTGTGTGCCCTGCCTGATCTGGAGGCTCAGATCAAAGGGAAGGGCAGGCTGGTAATGTCAGAGCACACAGCTCCCAGACTGTGCAAGGGAAGAGCAGCACCTTGAGCTGCAGCCATAGAGGGAATCTGCCATAAATTCTGCTCTGGTATTAGAGCAGGATAGGTGAAAGCCACCCACTGTGTTTGGCTTGTAGCTGCCACTTGGCTTTTAAAAAGCTTGTTCACTTTTTTTTTTTAAGATACTTTGGAGGTCTCTGCTACAGCAACATGTACTTCTGTACTGTTATAAAACCAGTGACTTTCTCTGTAATTCCAAAGATGTAGCAGGACCATCAGTCAGGTGGCAGAAAGGAACCCTAATGCTGGAAGTTGTGCTGGACTCCAAATGCTTTCAGTGGTGCCTTGGACAAGAAACTGTTAAACTTGGGAGGATTGGGTCCTTTCAGAAACGAAATGTGTAAAGACAGTTCCTGCAGGAATTGCCACACTGCAGTGACTTGGTTAAACAATGAAAACAGACGGGCTTTTGTTGTGGGTGCTTTGTAACAGATAATACTCAAATGATTAATGACTTAGTGGAGCACCAGTAATGATCTATTATTCTGCATGGCATTAATGAACTGCATGAACATGGCTCTTTGGCTGGAGAAAAACTCAAAAGTCAGAGCTTTGGAAAGGTGAAGCACATAAAAATGTTACACTCTTTTGTGTTTCCAGGAAGCACAGTAATGTGAAACATCCACCACATGTTTAAATTGTGTGGCCTTATTTATATATGTGCATGTGTGGGTATTTACAGGGAGAGAGAAATAGAACTGTGGGATTCTACTGCTTAAAGCTGTTTGCAGATATTCTGTAGCATTTTAGTAAAAGCAATGTCTAGAATGAAAGAAATTAATACCCAAAGATAAAAATAAAATTAGGTAATCAGATTGTCAGATATCATGCTGGTCTAAAAACTCAATCTACAAGAATTAATTGAGGAACTGGACCATGAAAGCCAAGAAATGGGCCCTGAAAATAAACTCGATTAAGAAGATAATGCTCAAGACATACAAAGGAAGACTGATTAGCATAGACGAGAACATCAGTGAACAAGCAGAGGAATAAATCTCACATAGACAGCTGCTCAGATCAGATCAGAACATATTTAAAAGATGAAAGACAACACAAGGAGCAATTTCTCATTTAGACTGGAGAGGAAGGCCTCCAACTGATGTATTCCTTCTATAAATGGCTTTTGGCCAAGACACAAAGCTTCGTCCACAAGAAAATATGGTAGTTGGTTTGCTTTTATCCTGAAAATCTGTAGACAGACCATGACAGGAGTTCCATTATGAGAAAGGGACACAAATGATGAATAAAACAAACTTAATCAAAAAATACATTTAAAAAGAGAATAGCTAATAGATTTGGGGCTTGGGGGTGGGAATGAAGTTGTGACTGATAACTTAGGCACATGTGAAGTAAATGCCCCCTAAACCTCATAGTAAAGTTTTTTTTGTTTTGTTTTTGGCTTTGTTTTTTTTTAGTGACTAGGCCTTCAACCAATCATTGGAGTGCAGACTGTGGACTGCTGCTGTTTATTAATTTTGTGATGAATTTATAATATAATTATGAAAATAAAATACTGTGATGAGGGTGGAAGAATGAGAGGATGTCTCTAGATGATGAGTCATTCTGCCAAAAATCTGAAATTAACCCTCTCTGTTTTTAGAGAGAAAAGCAAGACCAGAAGAAGGATGGCAGATACATAAGCTACAAGGAAGTACATAAGATACAAAGTTAGCTGAAAGAGAATTTTATTTTATTTTCTTTTTGAATTGACAATAGAGGCTTAGAGGAAGAGAAAGGAGAAAGACCTGACCTTGACACCTGCATTTTACCCACGGTAAGTAAACACACTTTTTTTTCCATCCCAAGAATAATGAATAAGGAGGGATGGAGGGCCTAATTTGTCTAATACCCCATTTTCACAGTTGTACAGCATTTTGGTGAGTCCAAGTCCTGAGGAACACTGGCATGGCATGGCCTCACAAGCTGGATGTGCCTGCAGACGTGCACATTGGGTATTTTCAGTCAGGCACAGGCAGTCACAGCTGTTGCTATTTTTGCCCTGACTCCTCTCTAATCACTCAACACATTTTAAAGCAAGAAAAATGATAGACTATGTTGCCAAGACAGAAAAATCAACACAGTATCTAAGGGAATATGAAAAGAAATGAAAATTCAAAATGTATCTGGAAGAGAAATATAACGGACAAAAAACTTTTGATAAAGGCTGTTCTACAAACTTGGCAATGTCTCTTCTATGAGTAAATATGACTGTCTGCCTGCCTTGCTTTATGTTCAGTATGTCCAAAATTGGGGGTGTGTGGAGGAAATACAAGGAAGTCTCTTCTCTTGGTGCAGCCAGCTGAGTTTTCAGGCCTAATCCATTCTGAAATTAAAATTAGCTCAAATGGTTGGATTCTACCAGGAAGTTTAAAATGGAGAATTTCCTTCATAAATATGGATAAGAAAAAGACAACTTTTTGGATGTTCTATACAGTGAATTCCATTAGAAAAATAAAAATATCTCCCTCTTTTCCCATCAGTTTACCAATGCTCTCAACTGAATTTCAGATATTATTTTATACATGACTTAAGCTAGAACTCCCTGTTACTACTTATGAGGTATCTGTGGATTTATAGTGGTATTTTTAGTGGTAACCATTGAATCTGCTTATATGGCAGCCAAGGCCAAAATTTCATTAGATTGAGCACTGCTGAATCAAACATGAGAAGTAGTGGAACCTTTTTGATATAAACAAGTTAGGACACACCCTAATTTAGCACTCCCCTTCTAAAGAATAAAAGTCCCAGTGCAAACCAAACTGACATAAAAGAACTACTTGTATTTCTGCTATCAAAAGTGGTTTTGTTGTGACTACAACTCATGGTGAATTAGGGATAATCCAGCGGTGCTTCTCTGTCCTTCACTGTAAATATTGTCTTTCCATCTCCACTGGGGGGTGGAATATGTTTTATTTATTATTATTTTTGATAAATAGTAGTGTTTAGCATATCTGGAAGTGTTTCCTGGGAAAGAAATTCCATTGTAATGGCAAAAAAAGAAGTCCCCTACTGAATCCAGTACTCCATCTACCAAGCATTGTAGAAGATAAAAGATGTGATTTTCTGGAGACAGACCAGTGGCAATCAGTAAAACCTCATCATTTATGCTTGGTAAGCATAGACTGCATCTACTTTAGGGAGCCACTTGGCCAGGAGGACAAAGTGTGTACCTGCAGAGCTCCTCACATCCCAGGGGTCATCCTCCAGCAGCTCCAGTGCTTTGCTGGGGCTTCCCAATTCCCTCATCCCTGAGAGGATCACACAGAGCACAGGCTCCTCCACAGCCTCAGGTGGGGCCTGGCCAAGCAATTGGGGGGTCACATCCACAGGTGAATCTTTGATCCTCAACCAGTGCCAATGTGAGGGCACACAAAACTCTTTGCTGTTGGACTTTAAAATTATTTCTGAAGACAAAACTGTAGAGTAAAATATATCAGTGGATGTTACTTGCCAGAGTTCCTCATGAACAAACTGCACTTCCTCTGTTTGAATTACAAATTGCTATAACATAATAAGGAGATTGATGGATTGCACTGAAACTATGTGAAAAAGGAGGAAAGGCTGTGGTTTACAAGCTGTGTAGGAGGTCCACACTAAGTCAACATGGAAGCTCTTAAATTTTATATGCAGGATTTCATAACCAATGTATCGGATTGTTTCGAGTGATGCAATCAGAATTGCTTTGCTCCAAACCCACCTGATTTACTAATACTGAACTATTTAGTAATACTGAACTAGCACTATGACATAACCACATTTCTATCTGGATTTTTCAGTTGACATTGATTTTGGATGCTATTCTGAGAACTTCAAAATTTTACAATTGGCCAAAGTGACTTTTTCGATCCACCTGAATATGTCATGTGAATTGTGCTTTTCATGGCTTGGCTGATGCAGGAGTAAAATGTGGAGGTGTTTCCCAGTAAATGCAATTCACACCCTCCTTTTTGGCACAAAAGGTGATGCCAAAACCCAGGCAATTTGTACAGCTTTGAGTATTCAGAGTATTAATTTCCTTTAAAAACTTCTCTGGTTCATCACAGTACAAGCTAATCTTTATTTCAGGACTGTCTTTTTGGTTTCTTTCTTAAATAGAAATGTATGTTTAAAGAAATAATAATAGCAGTAACTCTTATAACACCTCTAAGATTGAGAAAAGACCTTTTGGAGAGGAGACTCAGTTGTTGAAGACACTTTTAATACTTGGAAGTATCTCCTGAAATCCTGTTAAAGCTGTTTCTTTAAAGACAAATACAAGTCCCTCTTGTACCTGCAAACCCAGTGGCAACCACTATCAGCACATCAATGTCATTAAATCTAAGTGATATCATTAATTCTAATGTCATTGAGGCTAAATAAAGGTAAATAATGCACATTCTAAACTGTGACACCTCTACTGTCCTCTGGGTCCCCTCATGAAATAGCTGCAGGACAGAACAGGAATAATCTCCTGCTCCTCTTTCACTGCTGGGGTTTCTCAGCTGCATTTTAGTTTGGGCACAGAAATAATTAGGATCTTCCACTGACTGGGAAGAGTAAGTCTTAAGTGAGCATATACACGAAGAGTTTTATGGCGTGAAAACACTGAACTTATTTATCCAAAAAGTGAGTAAAGACCCACACAGCCACGGGGATACAAATGCCAAGTTAACAGCCTTCTGAAGATCTTAGAGGTAAGGGGGTAAAGGTGCTGAAATAAAGTCAAATACCTCTACATAAAAGTGATTGTAATTGCAGGATTATTTACTGTGATCATTTTTCCCAGATTCAGCCTTGTTCTAGATCTTGTGCTTTAGTTTCCTGTGTAAATTGATTTTTAAAATGCCATGTTAAAATATTTCTGCTAAGTGTAAGGAGATTAGTTTAATTTCTTTAACTGCTTCATTTATTTGTTTCAGCTTGAAACAAGAAAGCTAAAATTCCAGTACCTAGTATGCACCTACATCTTGATATGCAAGGTCATCCTCAGGTAATACATGTGCCCATATAAAACAATGAAAGTTAAGGCAAAAAGAAAAAAAGTATTTGAAACAGCAACAGCATGTGATAATAATTATGTGACAGCCAAAAATAATACTTTTTGGCATATTATGCTTAAACTAAGTACCATTAATGTTCCTTGCATATAGGCAGATTTCAATTTGCACTTAGAAATATTTCTATTTGACAACTATTAGGAAAATATTTTGAAATTACAATTCGAAAGCATGTGGAATGGGTTACCTCCCACAATTGTGTGAACTACTGTATAGCAGAGCTGTATTAGCTTCCCTGCAACTAATGAACCATGTCATTAATTACAGACATTCAAAATAGAAATTACTCCAAGGCAAGACAAATATTTGCTATAAATAAAGGGGTCAAGAACTACAAAGTAGCCATTTTATTCTAAAGCAATTGTATTTAATTTTTATGTTCTTTCTCCTCAAATTTAATTTGAAGCATATTAAGTTGATTTCATATGTCAAATCTGACAGCTGTAGGTGAGACTTCCATCAGGGACCAGGATCACTGGAAGATTTTCAGTGAAAGTATTAACTATACTTAGAGACATTTTTATTAAACTCAAGTGACTTGTTCTCAGGACAGGTTTCTCTCAGAAATACCTAGAAGGCATATTTCCAAAGGTTTCTCTTTGGTCATCTCACTGGCAAAACCACCTTCAGCTTCCACCCAGAGCATCAGGCTGAACAGTCACTGCATCCCCTCAGATGCCAGAGCAGGGGGAGAGTCAGGGGCTCCTGCATCTTTCTCCTCACCCACTGCAGTAAATGGGGCTTGGTGGGTCCCAGCAGCTGTCTGACATCTGTAAGGAGCTGCTTCCCAGTCCTACTTCTCAGTCTTCAGCAGGAGCTGGGGTCCTGCAAGTCTCTGCATGGCTGAACCACTGCCCTGGTGTCAAGGTACAGCAAAACACAGCACAGATCCTGGAAATTCAGCCAGGGCCAAAAGCTGAGTGCTGCTGTTGGGTTTGCTTGGAGGTGCTGGGGTGGAACATCCACAGAGCTCCCTTTGGTGCATCAGACAGAGCCTGGTTGCTGCCTCAGTGCTGCTGCTGCAGCTGTAGGAGCCACCCTTCCCATCCTGCCTTCAGGGAACAGGTACCAAAAACTTCTATTTTCTTCCTCTTTTTGTGCTGCCACCTTGCTGCTGTGTCTGGCTCAGTACAGAGTGGGGCACATCAGTCACATTTTCATATAAATCTTGCTGTGAAGGAGAGTTTTCCTCTAAAGGGAAGCCTTCCAAAGCTCCTCATTCTGCAGGGAGAGCAGTGGCTGCCAAAGGTGAGGGCACTCTGACTTGCAGCTTCTACCCAGGCCAAGCTCTCCTCACTGCCACCCTTCTTATATTCTGCTTGTATGTCTATTTTGTATAAGGTTATTTTTGCTTGGTTTGGGTGACAGATTTCTTAATTATCAGATAAGATACAATCCTAAACAACATAACAGCATTTTTGTCTGTGAACTAATTATAATGGTTTGTGTCAATCACATGATTGTTGCTAGTTCCAGCAATGAATATTTCATATTAAGCATAATTTCCCTTCTGCTTTCTTTTCTTTTTCCTCTTTGGTTCACATCATTATCTCTCCAAAAGTCAGGCATGAGCACAGGCAGATGCACTGACCATCTAGAAATCAAGCATGAAGGTTCCTCAATGAAACAGCCACATAAATATTCCCCTGACATCTACCCTCATGTTTGTAACCAGAGTGTTTGGTATAATAAAGATAACAGCAGTAGTTTATCTGCTATTGCCAAGAACAAAAGAGGATGATAAAGAATTGCTGCCATCTAGAATGCAGAAAGTGCCACAGTTCAACAAGGTTTTGTGTTACTTTGAGTCAGCCCCAGTTATGTTCACAGCAATTTTGAACAACAAGAAGAGGAATTTAGTGGAAGCAAACAGCTCAAGTCGGTTTTTGTGGAATGTGGGAAAGTTGTTAAAAGTCATATTAAAATCAACAAAAGCATTCAATACTTGTTTTGGAGAGAAAGGTTGTGTTTAAGAGAAAGGGTCAGCTGTTAAAAAAATATTTGGGCAATATGAAAAATTACAAGTCTTTTCATCAGGAATTTGGGACTGAATACATGAGGGTGTACAGACCTAACAGTGACAACTTTTACAGCTGAACAATGCTTTTGCAATGAAATCCTGGCTCCATTCAAATCAATGGCAAAATTCCCATCCGCTTCAATGGAGCCAGGATTTCATGTGTATCTGTGTTTTTTCATTCTTCCTTGATATTTGTATCCCAGCTATCTGGCAGACTATTGTCTGTACAGGTCAAAATTAAAGCTTTCTATTCATATATGTCAGAGTTGCTGCCTGTTTTCTCACCAAAAAAAGCAAAAAAAAAGGATGAAAAAGTGTGACACATACTTGCAGTGCTGTATCATTCACTTCCTTGCTCAGAGTAAAGAGAATTGTTTGCTGCATCTGCTAGGAGGACAAAATGTCAAGAAAAAAGCTAAATGCTGCCTGTGTGTAGTTCCTAACTCCAAGGCTTTTAAAGAGCTCTTATTTTCAGCTCTACATGTATAAAGTTTCGGATATGGGTGTCATGGGATTTAAGCAGGGGCAGAATTACCTCAGTGCTGTCTCCTCTTAAAAATGCTTCCTGAATATGGAAAAGTATTGCATGGGCAGGAAGGAAGGTGACTTTCATCAAACAAATCTGTCATGCAGTGAGACTATTTAACTCATCAAACAAACCCTGGTATTTGTGCCTCTGAATATAAGCATTAACCAAGAAAAATGAGAGAGATTAATGAAAATTCAAATTGAGAGAATGAAAATAAGAGATAAACTGCTGCTTTGCAGATGAATGAATTTTTTTAAATTATTAAATCCTCAGAGCTTGTCAAAATGCACCAAGAAGTTCCCTGGTAAGTGAGAAATGACACA
This sequence comes from Alaudala cheleensis, assembly GCA_013398995.1. NCBI lineage: Eukaryota > Metazoa > Chordata > Aves > Passeriformes > Alaudidae > Alaudala > Alaudala cheleensis. The sequence goes on from VWYE01007323.1 coordinate 343,235, forward strand.
GAGACTGTAATAAATGTGAATGGGGAGCTTTGTGTTCCCCCAGTGCACTATTTGTACACTACAAAAGCATTAAAAGAATTGTAATTCTACACTCACTGTTGCTTAACTTGGGGAAAATACATGCAGCCTGCAAAGTGGCTGTGTCTATTCTGCTTTAAAGCCCATCTGAGAGCACGTGGACATTGCAAACATTTCACAAATATAATGGGGAGCCTTGGGAAAGCAAGGAAATATTCAGATGAGTGAAAATCCTTTAACCATATTCAAAGCAAGTCAGAAAAGAGGCAATAAATCAGCTGACTAGTCTGTGGATGGTGTCATGCTGGATGCAGCCAATAGCCATGGCAGATAAAATATACATGGTAATGTATGTGCACCTATCAAAGACAAAGAAATATGTCAATAGTGAGTGAATCCACATCAGAAAATGATGAGTGCATAGCAGTGATCTCCAGAAAGAATTCAGCTCCAGGCTAGACACAGAGTGAATCCAAGAACAGAACAATTCTGTACAGTCAGTGAATAAGGACATGTTCATAGTTCTGACATCCTCCAGTCTCTTAACTCTTCTTGTTGCTGTTATCCCAGACAGGGCAGATGAAGTTACATCAGAAACAATGCTGTGCCATTAACTCACTGGACAGCTGATCTGAGAAAATATATTTCAAATAAATATGCACATCAATTCTCAGTTTGGTCAGAGTCAAATGTTGCACAATCCATGACATAGAGGTTACACAGTCCATCCTTTTTGGAGGGGTGCATTTGGGAGTGTTGGTATTTGGTATTTCCTCTGAAGCTGTTGGAAATGCTCGTGAGTGCGTCGTTAATCTCCAATGGCCAGTGGTCATTTCTGGAGCTGCCTCAGCAAATACTTCTGCTGGCAGTGTCTTTCTGCAGCACATTAGTATAAATTTAACCCACTTGGGAAGTGCAAACAGCAGGGTTGATGAGCCTGGGATCAGTGCCAGGATAATGCAGCTACACAGCTTTTGTACCAGCTCATGTCCTGCATCCCTCCATGCAAGATGTACCTAAACATAGCCAGGACATCGAGGCAAACACCCTAATTGCTGATGATACAGGATGCCAAAAGTATCACCTAGATTCTCTTTTCAGCTGGCCAGTGGAAGAGAAAAATCATTTCAGAGTAAAAAAATTCATCCTGCATTTCTCTTTTCAGTTCTTCAAGCTCTCTTTCTCCTGATTCCCTTTTCTTACTCAAAGTGATGCTGAATGTTGCTTTGCTTACTGCAAACATTGATCATGGAATTGTCCTTTTTCCTTCAGCACGTTTGTTAATTTTTTTAGATTTATATCTGTTGGTTATGATCAGAACTGTATTAAACCTAAATTCACAGAGAAAAACTGTAACAAACTTTGGAAGCTTGCTGTAAATCTCATTGCACAAATTTAATCTGGAAGCCATAGAGAAGCAATAAACATGGTAACCCCTGTTAGCAATTAATTTGTTACTTTTCAGACTGCCATACAATCAGAGCTTAATTTGGTTTACCTCAGGAATCTCTTTGTGATATTTCCATGAAATTCAAGACAGTAGTGAAAGTTTGTAGTTTAGGAGCACAAGTTACTGGTTGTTGCCAAAGAATTGTGTGCTGCTTAATTGAGTTTTGATGTTCTTGCTGCTATCTACAAACCAAATTTTTCCACATGGCTTTGTGATGAGATCTAAATCTCTGTATCAAATGTTAAAACTCTTGGCACTTGCAGAACAGAAAGATTTATGCAATTAGCAGTGGCTGAGGAAAACAAGGCTATTCTCACAAGGGAGACATTTTGATTATCTAACTGAGGCTTTTCCTCATGCAGAAGAGTGAGAAAATTGACCTAGACAAAATTTTCCCACCATCAAAATCACAAAACCAAGATGACATCCTAGGAAATTAGGAGTGGAAACTTAACAGGAAACTATTTCATCCAAAGGGAAATGAACATACGGAATGGATTATAAGAAATGTCCTTTAAGAGTGGCAAAATCAATACTTCTAAGTGAGAGTTAAAGAAATTATAGAAATGATTGAAGAGCATTGGAAAGGGAGAATCTTTAAATAGAGAAAGAAGCAAAAGAGTTTGTTCTTTTGGTTTCCATGTACCCTGAATTTCCCTGTACCCTGGTTTTAAGAAGCTACTATTCAGAACAACAAACACAGGAGATTGACGGAGGTATTTCAAATCTAACATCCCAACTCTGAAATGCACCATTTTGCTCCAGTTATACACAAATACATTCAATAGGTGTTGAATGGCACCTACATGGTCTTTGTGTGTAGGGAAAGTCAACCTTCAACTGGAAGAGGACAGGAGTTCTTACCAGTTTCAGACAACAGAGTCTTTCTTGAAACTCAAAACTACAGAGGTACAGAGAGCCCATTTAAAGGTGGTGAAAGTGTGACCCTAGAAATTAAATTCCTACTGTTCCCCAATTCTGATTTTTAATCAGGTTGAAATGTAATTTGGATATTTTGATTGAGCTTAATTAGGTCAGAATGAACATCATTTGACTTAAATGTTTTTTATGGCCATGGATCTTTCTTCCAGCTTTAAAGATATATGTTTGTAGTCACTGCTAACATGTAAATCAGATTAGAAGGACAGTGCAGAGTGAATAACATAATTTAGCAGTTTGTCCTCTATTCCCTGACAAAGTACTGCACCCAGTCTTTATGAAATTGAGGCTGATAAGTGTGCTTTAATCATGTCCTTCTCCTTAATACAGTGTATTAACACCCACAATGAACTGCAGGAAATTTAAAAAAGATCACACCCCTGAGGAGAAAATATTTCTCCTTCTTACTTTGTATTAAGGCTTCCCTGCCAAGGAATTCTGTTTTTCTGCTGTTCTGGCAGATTGTTTGACACTGAGCAACTGCATTAACACTTCTGGAACAAGGAATAAGAGTATGAAAAAGCATTGTGCAAGCCTTTCTGCTGGAGACATTTAGAAATAAAACGACTGAAGCTTTTAGAAATTTAGTGTAGCAGACTGGTGCCTAACAGGGAAATAAAGCAGATTGCCTAAGAGAATTTTTAAGTTTCAGTTTTGCCCTGCTCCTGACTTGGGCGTTTGGCTGAGCTGTTCCCAGGTAAATGACTCTGTTCCTGATTGTAAGCAGGCTCCAGGCAGGAACTGGCTGGGAGAGGAGGCAAGAAAAAGAGGGCACAGGGCACAGGTCTCTGGAGGAATGAGCTCAGCTGGTTCCAGTGGTCAGCAAGAGCAGCACTCCCAGCATAAAATGGTTGAGCTTTGAGCCAGAAGAGCCTGGGCCTGTCAAGGCTGGCAGAAATTGAAGCTTCTCCTTGCCCCCAATCTTCCTAGTGTAGAAGGGAAGGCAAAATAGGGGAAGTATCTGCATAATATGCCCCAGTGCAAGAGGAATCAGTCCCCTGAGAGCCTCTGGGGACAAGTCCAGCCCAGCTCTGTGACAGCCAAGGGCCAGGCTGCAGCTGGTCAGGAGCTGGGGAGGTCAAATGTTAAACTCCATTAATGTTTCCAATTAACATAAATCTCCATATTTCAAAAACTATTTTCTAGGAATTCTGATATAACCACATATTCAGGCCCTGGACATTGCTCATGACAATCATATTTTGAAGAATGGCAAGTAAACCTTCACCCTGCTTTTAGCCTCATCTGCTGCGTCTTGCCTTGTCTTGTCTGTGCATCTGAGCCAACAATGAGGGAACTCTCTTTCCTGCTCAAGCAGATGTTTACCTTTCAGCACCTGAGGTGACCTTTTGACTTGGGCCCGCAATTCTGGCCTTACTGAAATGGGTGGAAGTTTTGGCACTGGTTTTGACAGAGGCAGTATTTCATTCAAGGTGCTTTGCTCAATAAAGCATATAAAATTACAAAACATGGGCCTTCCCTCTTGCTCAACTTCTCAGTCATCCCAGGTATCACTGAGTGATAAACACAAAAACCTGGAGGAAACAAAATGGCATCTAAGAGAACGACTCCTCCATGAATAATTAAAATACCTTTCAATAGATATAATAGGTACAGCTCTACACACAAGCACACACATACAGGAGATGTCAATGGGATCAAAGCTTTTCTCCAGCACTTTAATAGGTGGCATGCACCCTCACTTATCTGCTCCAATCAAACCTGTACATGCATGTGCAGGTGCTGGGAGTTGCTTTTTCATATTGCTGGCACAGGGCCACAAAGTAGAGCCATGCACCTTCATTTTTTAACAAGTCTGTGTTTTCTCAGGTGTTCATTTATCTCTGTGAAGAAGTTTCTCAGAGCTGTAACCTCAAGTTTAGCACGCTAATAGGAAGAGGTGCTCCTGCTGCCAATAAACAGGCTGTCTTAGATCCATGTCTCTGTCTTAGATCCAAGAATATAAAAAAAGATTCTTTTATTATTTATAAATATTTTTTTTTCAAATCTAGGGATTGTGAGCATGGAATTGCAACAACTGGCATTTGGAACAGACTGTTAAAGGATGTGGTAGGTTTTCTACCACTGTGACTTCAAATTTGGATAACTTTGTAAAAGACAAGTTTAGTTGAACCTGCAAAATGCAAATTCCAGAGGCATGAACCACTGTATGAAAAATATGGTCTGTGCTGTAATGGCTCTTTCTGGCTTTAACAATCCCTAAGTCAATGCTGGTTTTGGTAACAGGGATACCATGAACAAAGGCAGAATGTAATTAAGGTTTATTTTCTTGGGAAAAAATATTGTTTTGACCAATAAAGCAGAGCTGTGGAAGGGGCAAATAACTATTCATGTGACTAACATAAACAATCTGCTCCAGAGTGTAACAGCCTTTTAATTCACTGCTAAGTTTGAAAATTGCAGCATGAATTGACTGAATTTTTGAGTGAGTGATTGAATTGTTTATATTGAATATCTTTTTGGCAGTTTAGGAAGTGACTCTGCTCTTGCTACTTAAGCCCCATTAGAACACTTCTGATTTTTCTGCAGGCAATATTGTCAGTTCCCATTTCTCTCAATTCTCTGCATTTTGACAGCAATGAGTCAAATTACGAATTTTTTTTCATTGTCTGAAAGGCTTTTGCTTTTCTGCAGCTGTCTGCTTCAAGGGGTTCATTTCTTCTCCTTTGCAGTCAGTAGAGTTTTATTGTTGTTTCTCACAGGCTGGAAACAGGGCTCTGGTTTTTCTTTTGTACATTTATTTGATCCAAAGAGCTGGCTCTTGTTATCTAAACTGAAAGTCACTTTCTCATCCATTAGTCATTTTATGTTAAAGATCAAAAGTTTGGGGGATTTGTTGTTGATTCTAATCTCACAGCATTTTTCTTTATTTACTGTTCTTGTAGGTTCTGTATTTGAGAATTTGCAAAACTTGTTTTCAATGTCAACATTCAAGTACTTCCCATAAATAAAAAACTGGAGTCTCTTAAATAGTTCCAAAGACTTCCCCTCACAATCTCAGATGGAACAGCCCATAGTTCCCTGCTATCAATCTATGTTTTTATCTTACATTGTAGTATTATATTGCCACTTGTTTTTTCTAGTCCTTTTGGATCACTGCTGAAATGTGTAAGGTTATGAAAAGAATTTTAAAGATTTTAAATATTTAAAGAATTGCAAAACATAATTCCTGCTTACTTTTATGGGTACTCTGGAAGACGTGCTGTTTTCAAATTTTGTTAGAATAAAAATGCTTAACTCCTACCCACTTCAGAGTTTCCTGAATGGGCCTGAAAAAAACCCAAAGAAAAAACAACCAAAAAGAAGATTACTTTAAAATTTCTATTATTCTAAGTTCTAAAGTGAGAATAGGTCAAGAAGGGGGAGAGCACATGACAGAGAGAGGCTTTGGGGAAGGAAATTGTTGTGCAGGAGCATTCAGTTACCCAGGCATAGCCCAGCTCACAGCCCTTGTGTGCCCTGCGTGGGGCAGCAGGAGCCATGGGAATCACCTGGGGAGTGGCAGTGGCTGCCCCAGGGCAGCTGAACCAGCACTGCAGCCCCAGGCAGGGCCTGGGGGGTGCCCGTGGCTCCCCTGGCTGCTGCTGCTGCTCCCTGAGGTGCTGCTGCATCCCCTGCAGCAAGTGGTGCCCACAGGCACAGCTGGGACTAGGGACACCCTTCTCCAAAGGTTTCCTGCTGCTGGCATTGCAGAGCAGCCATGGGCTCTCCTCCTGTGTCTCCAGGGAGCATCTCTCCTGGATGGAATGTTCTCCAGTCTCCAACAGGGATTGCTTGGCTCCAAGTACATTTTATTCCCAGCATTCTCTTTAAATAAAGCAGGGTGAATACTCCATGAGAAAGGATTTGAATAATTTGTTGGGTTATTTTGGTGTTTGCAACCAGATACTTTCTTCAAACTTTCACACGAGATATTTAGAGATTATTAACATTAATTAATGATATTGGGCACTGGGGAAAGAAGAAAAAAGACTGTAAATATGTTCTAGGCAAAATATTTGCACTGCAATTCCATGTCTGGATACTTTGGATGCAGGATCTGAATTAGGAGCTCTCCAGTCTGGGGAGGGATTGATAACATGGGGGTCAGCTGGACAGTAATTATCTCACACAAGTGTGTAAAATATTGCCAATTGCCAGTAGCTTTGCAGCAGTCCCTGAGGTGGGTGTGACTTTCACAGAACTAAGAGGGGATTTTTAAGTAAATGTTTTTGTAAAAAGTGCTGGAGTTAAATTGGAAATAATTTGCTAACCAGAGGGGCTGTGACTGTCATTTGGAACATCCATCATGAATAACTAGCCAAGGTCTTGTTTTGATGGTTTTTAAGTTCTGATACAGGCAAGCTTCATTTCTACAGAGGAATTTGCATTTAATGCTCTTTAAACTTTCCTGAATTTTGTTTATGTGCTGATTTGGGCTGGGGTAGAGTTCATTTTCTTCACAGAAGCTGGCATGGAGCTGTGTTTTGAACCATCTATTTGTATTTTTCAGGTAGTACCTTTACAATATGCTTTATTCCTTCACTGTGTCCCTCCACAGTAAAACCACAAAGCTAAATGCATGTCCTCTGAAGCTTTTTCCTAGGAATTTTGGTGAGCTTAAATGTCTTCACTGTGTGTGAAAACGTAAATATACATGTAACAAAGAGTTCTTCCTTCCCTGGGCAAGAGTGTGTTCTATCAGGGAAAAAAACATTATTCTTGGCATGATAATTAAAAAGAAATATCACATTTGAATAGTACCAGCCCACAAAACCCTGGGCTTAAAGCTGGCAAGGCAAATACCAGCATGCTAGAATGACATTTCTCTTCCACTCTTGTAGCAATTACATGAGTGTTGTGTCAGGAGCCATTGGCTTTGGTTAATTTCTGTAGTAACATTAATTAACAAGTGAAACCAGAACATTGTATTTTACATGGGAATTCTGCAGGATTAATTTTCTTCTCATTTTAACTGGACAGTAAGAAGAAAAGTACATAAATACCTAATCCAGACTTTTTTAATGTAATAATTGAGTAACATTGTGTGTGTTTATCTATGTATTAAATAACAATTGAAATAACAGTATATGTTTTCTATATATTTTATATGAGATTTCTTAGAACAACCCCAGCATATTAGAGATGTTTATACACTCTCTTTCCTTGTCCTTCTTTCTCATTTTGTACCACTGCAAGGCCTGCCCAGGTTCCTCCTCTCCTCTCAGGCAGAATGGCCCTGGCTGGAGATATTGTTCTGAGCACTGAAGTATCTGCCATTTTCAGAGGTAATCTGCTCTTTTAGTAAAGATCCATAAAAAGGTGAACATTTAGAATCCTGCAAGTTAAACATGGAGCCTTAGGGAATCTGTGAAGCTCTGAAACCAAATGTTTGGGACTTTTTTCTTCTTTTTTTCCTTTTTTTTTCCTGGCATGTGGATTTGGGCAATGCCCTCAGTACTGGGACATGGGTAAATACCAGAATCTTGTTTTAAAAAGCTCCATCCCCAGAGAGCACAGTCAGTACCAAGGCCCTTCTGCAGGGACCCTGTTGAGGGAATGGAGCAGGACCACTGCCAGAAAGAGCCAACAGTGTCCCAGCCCCTGCACTGTTCTACTTCTTCTGCACTGCATTCTCATGTCCCCCTGATGGAAGTGTGATCAAAATGTGCCCCTAAGGGAACATCTATAACAGAAAGGAAGAAAATAGTCTTGCAACTCAAATCCATTCATTCCAGAGTGTCCTCTCTTCTCCCAGCAGTGGCTGGGAGCTGGGATGTCCCAGTGGGCACACTGGGGAGGGGAGACTGGCAAGGGCATTCCCCAGGTGTTGTGGGATGAGTGTCTGGAAGGAGAATGGCCACAGCCCCATGAGAGGCTCAGTTCTTGCTGGCAGGGTGAGGGCTCTTCCTGCACTACACTGACATGGTGCCTCCCACAACTCCTTACTGCTAGTAGTCCACAAAACAAGAAACACCAATATGAAACCCTTCTGATGAGGTAAAATACTGTAAAAACATTCTTCCCCCCTCCATTAAATAACAGTGTAATGTGTTGCTGAGGATGCCAGGAATGCTGAGCAAGAGGAGAGGAAGCACGTGTCAGCACCCTGTGCAATCTTTCTTCTCCCTCACCACAGGCAGGGTGAGCTGGGCTCACAGCAGCCTGTGCAGGGCTCAGGACTGCCAAGACAAGGAAGCCTGGAGAGGGAATGTATGTGATGGAAACCTGAGGGAGCCCTGCCTCTGCAGATGGTGTAAGGGTGCACATTTCCCCATGTGCACCAGGCATGCACGAGGCTGGTGGGTTCCTTGGGGACCAAGAGCCTTTTGCAGGTCACAGGGTATTTTAGAAGGTTTGCTTTTGACATCATGTGGCCAGAGTCATTTGGAGGCTGATCATGCACTAAAGAACATGTCAGGAAACCACAAGGCATAATTTCTCAGTGTAGCAATAATCTGCAGGGAGCCTGGATAGCTGTAATGGTACATAGCTGCTTGCTTTAGGTCTGCCTTTGCATTAACTCTTCAATTTGCTTGCTTTGGCTTCCCTGACTCTTAAATACATACACACAGGATCACTTTGACACAGTAAAAANCTGCAGAGGCACCATTTCTTCTCCCATCCACAATGACTTTAGATAATAGGGCCCCTCAGTCCCAAGAAAAGCGAAAGGTATTGACCTGGGAAATAAGAACCCCATGAATTTATTGTACTGGAGGAGACAGTGAGTAGTTGTCACTAGATCTAGTTTTTGTTAATATTTACTGCTGCTTTTATTTAAGAAAATGTGCTTTTTGTACTTTATATTTCTTGCTTTCATCTAGTAAAACCAACCAAAATTGTATTTTATAAAAACAGCTTGTTAATTGAGATACATTTTTCTTTAATGATTGCCATCAAAAGTAAATGAACTTTAAAATAATTAATTCTGTACTTTTCCATACTGAAACCGTCCAATCTCAGATTTATGATCTCTGTGACTTTACCTTGAAGAGAAGCAGGCAAAGATGAACTAAATATTAACAGCAGCAGGAAAAGCAACCAAGTATCTGGCAGAGAGCACAACAGATAAACACCTTCCTACCTAACCTGCTCTCTCACCTCCACTGGTAAAATGGGAACTGGCCTGAGAGCTGGGTGAGCTGCAGGTACAGAAAGACACAGCATGGAAACAAAAAAGAGAATCAGAGCAGCGATGTAGCGACGTACAGCTGAAAATATTTGGCTTGGCCCGAGTGTCAGCTTAAAGCTTAAGCAGTTCTTGATTTTTGTTCAGGTTGGTTTCCGCATCATTAACAAGGACTGTACTCCAGTTAGCTCAGTCACACAGAAGCTGCTCCCAGGATCTCAATATCTTGAACTATGCTGAAGGTACAAGTCAGAATAAATACACGGTGTTTATAATTTATACTTGAAGTGAATAACGCCGCATTGTCGAATCTCAATTAGCCGTGCTCGCTTATTTGGTCGGAGGATTATCTTTGCCATGGACCCCTGAGATCTTGGATTTGGCAGATTTCTTAACTGAGATAAAGTGCTGTGCAAACAGGGCTCCCCTGCCTGGCTCTGGGAGCAGCTCATCCTGCTGGCTCTGGGCAGAGGGTCCTGCTCCCTGTGGGCTCCCACCCTCACTCCCACTCCCACCCTGCTCCCCCCACAGCTCCCTGAGCCTCCTGCCCTGGGGAAGCCTCACCAATCCTTCTTTTGTCTTCCACCAAGGATCGGATTCTTCATAATTCTACTCTTTAAAGATTTTTTCTCCCACTCCCTTATGGAAACATGATTGAGGATGAAATAATGATTGGCAAGTAATTGCTTTATTATTGGGGAAAGACTCAATATATCTCATGAATGATAAATTACCCTCTCTGTCATGATCTGTCATGGTTAGAGGATGCACAGGGAGCTGCAGAGCACCCTGGCAGGCATCATCCCAGATCTGTGTGTCACACATGCTGTTACTCACACAACATAATAAACATTGCAACTAAATGTAAAATACATGCAAGAACACACATTAGAAATCTATATCACCTTAGCATATGAGAGAGAAAGGTCTTCCCTTGTAAACAGGGACCTGAATTAGAAGTGTAAAATGCCTTCTGTAAAATTCTGTCAAAATGTGAATGGTTTTCTTCAGATAATGCAAATGCCTTAAGACTGGTTAAAAACAAAGCAAAAGCAAATAAAATCCCCAAATAAAAAATGAGCAAACAACATTTTTAAAAGCCCTTTCTTGAATTCTGTGGACAGGTTTAATAATAAATGGCATTTCTGCAGTGAGAATGGGTTAAGCAAGCTCAGCTCTGATGGCTCTATTTCCAGCTCCAATAAAATATTCCAGTGTGTCTTGCAAAATATCCTATAAATGTGGATACAGAAAAACTGAACATTCCTTTACACAGGCAGGTCCTTTCCTCAAGCATAAATATTCTTAGCCTGTTTTTTGGAGATAAAGACTATATCATTACCAGACCAATGGCTGGAATTTCTCTTTGAAAATAAATCCTTGTAAATGCTGTGTCTCTGAAGCCAAATGCTCACAACTTCCAGTGAAAATTTCACTGAATTTTCCATGCAAAGAGCAGATCACACTAACTAGGACTTTTTAAAGTTTATGCAAAGTTAATATTATATAATATTGAAAAAAGTGAAGTTATAAAGCTACTTTCTGATTTCGAGTATTCATGAATACATAGGTCTAAGTCTCCTCAAGATTTTTGAAATTTTTTATACACCTACATCCCACTGAATTAAACAGACATTAGGATCATAACAAAAAAATTTATTTTATAGTTTAAATTACAATCTGAACATTTTTCTAATGTTCTTAATTCCTTGAATATTTTTTAATTTAAAAGGAGAAAAGTGACTATGCAAGCAGTCATGTGCCTGAAAACAAACCCACTAGCTAAAATTTCATTAAAAGACAGCACTATAGCATATTACTATCATGTAAAACATACACTGATATCTTACAGTTGCTTTAGGAGATTGTTTTCATCCAGCACTGGGNCAATCTCAGATTTATGATCTCTGTGACTTTACCTTGAAGAGAAGCAGGCAAAGATGAACTAAATATTAACAGCAGCAGGAAAAGCAACCAAGTATCTGTCAGAGACCACAACAGATAAACACCTTTCTACCTAACCTGCTCCCTCACCTCCACTCATAAAATTGGAACTGGCCTGAGAGCTGGCTGAGCTGCAGGTACAGAAAGACACAGCATGGAAACAAAAAAGAGAATCAGAGCAGCGATGTAGCGACGTACAGCTGAAAATATTTGGCTTGGCCCGAGTGTCAGCTTAAAGCTTAAGCAGTTCTTGATTTTTGTTCAGGTTGGTTTCCGCATCATTAACAAGGACTGTACTCCAGTTAGCTCAGTCACACAGAAGCTGCTCCCAGGATCTCAATATCTTGAACTATGCTGAAGGTACAAGTCAGAATAAATACACGATGTTTATAATTTATACGTGAAGTGAATAACGCCGCATTGTCGAATCTCAATTAGCCGTGCTCGCTTATTTGGTCGGAGGATTATCTTTGCCATGGACCCCTGAGATCTTGGATTTGGCAGATTTCTTAACTGAGATAAAGTGCTGTGCAAACAGGGCTCCCCTGCCCCCCTGGGCCAGCCTGGCTCTGGGAGCAGCTCATCCTGCTGGCTCTGGGCAGAGGGTCCTGCTCCCTGTGGGCTCCCACCCTCACTCCCACTCCCACCCTGCTCCCCCCACAGCTCCCTGAGCCTCCTGCCCTGGGGAAGCCTCACCAATCCTTCTTTTGTCTTCCACCAAGGATCGGATTCTTCATAATTCTACTCTTTAAAGATTTTTTCTCCCACTCCCTTATGGAAACATGTGATTGAGTTTTGTAATGATTGGCAATTAATTGCTTTATTATTGGGGAAAGACTCATTATATCTCATGGATGGTAAATTACCCTCTCTGTCATGATCTGTCAGGGTCAGAGGATGCACAGGGAGCTGCAGAGCACCCTGGCAGGCATCATCCCTGATTTGTGTGTCACACATGTTGTTACTCACGCAACATAATATGAAGGTTTGCAACTAAATGTAAAATACGTGCAAGAACACACATTAGAAATCTATATCACCTTAGCATATGAGAGAGAAAGGTCTTCCCTTGTAAACAGGGACCTGAATTAGAAGTGTAAAATGCCTTCTGTAAAATTCTGTCAAAATGTGAATGGTTTTCTTCAGATAATGCAAATGCCTTAAGACTGGTTAAAAACAAAGCAAAAGCAAATAAAATCCCCAAATAAAAAATGAGCAAACAACATTTTTAAAAGCCCTTTCTTGAATTCTGTGGACAGGTTTAATAATAAATGGCATTTCTGCAGTGAGAATGGGTTAAGCAAGCTCAGCTCTGATGGCTCTATTTCCAGCTCCAATAAAATATTCCAGTGTGTCTTGCAAAATATCCTATAAATGTGGATACAGAAAAACTGAACATTCCTTTACACAGGCAGGTCCTTTCCTCAAGCATAAATATTCTTAGCCTGTTTTTTGGAGATAAAGACTATATCATTACCAGACCAATGGCTGGAATTTCTCTTTGAAAATAAATCCTTGTAAATGCTGTGTCTCTGAAGCCAAATGCTCACAACTTCCAGTGAAAATTTCACTGAATTTTCCATGCAAAGAGCAGATCACACTAACTAGGACTTTTTAAAGTTTATGCAAAGTTAATATTATATAACATTGAAAAAAGAGAAGTTATAAAGCTACTTTCTGATTTTGAGTATTCATGAATACATAGGTCTAAGTCTCCTCAAGATTTTTGAAATTTTTTATACACCTAAATCCCACTGAATTAAACAGACATTAGGATCATAACAAAAAAATTTATTTTATAGTTTAAATTACAATCTGAACATTTTTCTAATGTTCTTAATTCCTTGAATATTTTTTAATTTAAAAGGAGAAAAGTGACTATGCAAGCAGTCATGTGCCTGAAAACAAACCCACTAGCTAAAATTTCATTAAAAGACAGCACTATAGCATATTGCTATCATGTAAAACATACACTTATATCTTACAGTTGCTTTAGGAGATTGTTTTCAACCAGCGCTGGGCTTTAAACTACACAGGAAAATAAATGAAATTCCATCAGGTCTGAATTTTTTTAAGTTGTTTGTTTGAAGATGTTTGGCTTGAGTTAAAGAGCTTTAAGATACTCTCTTCCTTTTCTTATGACAAGTAACATAAAAAAATAAAAGATTTCCCCATATAACAGTAGCTGCTGGTGTCCTGTGTCAGGGTATTAACCTTTTTAACCCTGTCAGTTGGCTGGGGCCAGGAAATATGGACTAGTTTTTTACTACTCTTCTGTGTGTCACAACTTTATTATGCATCACATTTTTGCTCTTCTGAAGTGTCTATAGCACTAAAAAAAATCGTCTTGTAAAGAGAATGCAGTGTTCCAAGGCTGAAGAGGGATATAGGACTGAATATCATATATTTTATCAAAGCAATGTCCCTCTTCATCCAGAGCACATTATTGTTGCTCTGTAAAACCTTAACATCAAAGAAAGACTCAGGGTTCTGTTTCATATTTTGTAGAGGTGATCTCTGAGCATTTCTAGTTGAATTATCCAATAGTTTGCTGTATATCATTTTGCTGATGACAAGAAAGCTGTCTCATACCCTTACTGGTGTCTGCACAGAGCTGCCTTGTCTTTCAAGATACTATAAAGCCATATAGAGCTGATTAGCAATAAATATTTCAACTGCTTATAAAGAAATGTTAGTTCCTACAGGCACTATTATTGTCCAGTGCTTTATACAGACTATAATCTCTTCAGGGAGCTTGTACACCTCCTCCATTAAGAATAATACTGAAAATTATACAACCACTTAAAATTCTTGTCAAGGCAAGATGGCATCATATTGCGAGGAGAATCAAAGCCACTATTTAGTTCACAGACATCCATAAACATTGCTTTATCTCTTAATTGTAAATCTTCAGAGATTTACACATTATTTTCAGCAATCCAGATGGTAGTAGAAGAACGTTATCTTCCACTAAATATCATTTTGTTAAATACATGAGAGCTTTTTTCATTAATGGCAAGCTGCATCCAATTCTCTCCTCGTTGCTGAGGTTACAGCTGATGTAAAAACGAGGTTCCCTGCTCCTTCCTCACACGTCCATTTTTTTCCAGATTGTCACCCATAATTTACTATTCACTTTTATGCAAAAGGTTCACCTCCAAGCACCATTCCTTCTGACAGCCATGGTTGCAGTGACTTGGAGAGAATGTCCCCTAACTGCAGCAGCATCTGCCTGCAGGGGCACAGCATTCCAGGGAAAGAGACCTTTCTCCTGCTTGGACACTGACCTCGTGGGGCAGGCAGGTGTCCCCAGGATCACCCTTGACTTGGGAGAGCTGCTCTCCAGCCTGTGCTCCTTCCTGCACTTCCACTGGCTCCCTGCCTTTGCTTGCAGCTCTGTCACTGCTCTCCTCCCTTGGAGCTGGAAATGTGCAAGGATTCAATCCATCTCTGATGCAGCTTGTGCTCTTTGGTGGAATAACCTGGCCAGCCCAGATGGCAACAGGTGAGCTTCCACTTCCCAGGCCGGATTTTTCCCCCCACACACGTCTGTGTGTGAGTTTCTGCCTCAGCAGCCTTCTTTGACTTCGTTCCAGTGTCACAGGGATAACCTGAGGGAGCAGTGCCATTTATTCCCCATACCTCTGTCATCCTCCACAGCAGGGTCTTGCTGATGGGAAACTTAAATACGATCCAGGGAGTATGCAAATGAGATTTCACCACAATTAAATGGAATTTTGTTCCCAAAATCACTCAGTTTCTCCTTAGCAACTTTAGAAAACAGTGGCAAAGACTGTGGCAGCACTCCCTGCAAGGCAGTTTTGTGTGCTACAGTGGGATTTCGGCTCCATTCCAAGCCCTCTGTGCACCTCTGGCAGCCTTTGGTAGACAGCTTTTTTGGGCAATGGAAGCTTTGGGGATGAATTCATTCAGGAAAGCAGTAAAAACTAAAGTGAAGTTTTCCTATTTGGTGAGATGATGCAGCATGGCAGTGATCTGGAAATAGATGGACTGAATAGGCTTTTACTTCCCAGATTTATAAGTGAAGTAGACAAAATAAAGGAGAATATACTTCCATGAATAATTCTACCTCAGACTTTTCATCTGAAACCAGTTTGAGTTGCTCACTATTCACATTTTCCGTTTCTTAAGCTAATCAGTATTCACAGTTTCCAGGTTTTTTTAATGCTTAGTATTCAAGAGGCCAGATTCATAACAAGTGCTAACTCATTTTGATCTGCAATAAGCCACAGCATTTTTCACATTTTACACAAAATCAAAATTCTGGGGGCAAAAAGACAGCATCTTTATTCTACTCTTTTAAAAGGTGTTCTCAATCTTTAACTGATAATTTAACAATGTCTTTGCTGGTATGAGCCAGTTTGGTTCCTCACTAGTTTGTGCTATGTCAATAATAGCAAAATTGTCATATAGGCTGTTCATTTTTAATTAAGGAGAAAAAGAACTCAGCTGATTAAAAACATTTTCTTTCCCTTCATTCAGAGTGGGTGTATGTTAACCACACCTGACAGCACTTTACACCACCAGAAGAAACTCCACAGTGGTGGGTGTGTCTGTATGGTGCAGAGCAGAGCAATGTCAAGAGGCTCTGGGGGTGCAGAACTCAGCTGATTTTGGCAGAAGAGGTTGGTGGGTCACAACTATTCTGAAATCTTTGGACTTCTTTTAAGTCCAAAGTCGTCTCCATTATCTTTTGTGGATGCCTTAAAAGTACTGCAAAGGCTTCTGAGGAGACTTGTGGAATTCAGGTTCATGTCTTGCTTTTCACTTGTGATGTTTGTGAAGCTCATTTCCTTCCATACCAAGGAGGTGGAGTGATCACAGTTGCTTTGTGTCATGCCAGGCTTCAGCAGTTTTGTACACCAGGGATTCCTACTGACCTGCCAGAAACCAAAAATTAAGAAAAGGGCAGAGAGAGAGAGCAGGACCAGGCATATCTGGTCTAAATAGATGGCAAATAGAGGTATAATTTAACTGAAATTTCTGATCTCAGGAGTACTCCTTATCCATTGATTGGTGGGGAGGAATATTTGTTACCCTTATTTTTTTCTGTATCACAGAGCTTATTTACTTGATAAATAATGCTTCAAACCATTGTGTTACTTTTTAGGTCCAAGAGCTTTTAGGTTTCATTGAATACCATACATGCTGTATAAATAAATACTGTCCTATTTTACTATGACAATCAATTTTACCCATGCCAAAAATGGAATTTCCCATATCAGCATTTATAGCTGAAATATTTTTTTAAGATTTTGCTTCCCTTTTTTAACGAAGTAAGTTTTATGATGAGATTAAAATTGGAACACATTTGGTTCCAGCAGCCCTTTGGATGCATTTTCAGGTATTACAGTCCCTTGCTTTGCCTGGCCTTGTCGTCCCCTCCTTTCCTTTCCCTGTTATCTTTTTTTAATGCAGCACATATAATAGGTTTCTACCAAATATCACAAATGATTTTTTTTTACAAAAATTATCAGGTTTTGGTATGTTTTTCTATTTTATTATATGTTTGTCCATCTTCATTTTACTTTTACTGCTGGCATAACTGAGAGTTTGGAACTTGGTTTTAGATTTTTGTCTATATGCAATTAGATGCAATCAACTTTCAGTAGTAAAGTTTTGGTCACTTAGTTCTAAATGCTGAAACAACATATCCTATTTTAAGGTTTTGGGTTTTCTTCAAGACACTAATATGGTGTTCATTATGAAAGGACAAAGGGCAGTCTGAATTGTAATAAGGACTTTCTGGTTTTAAATTCCATTACTTGCATTAAAACCACTTACTGCCACTAAGAAAAATGAGTATAACTTTGTGCAGTTTGTGGCAAATAGGCAGTCTTTTGATATCTTATAGCAGAATGTTTCAGTTAATAGGCCTGTACTTGAAAGTCCCCTTTCACACCAATGCTTGCAAGTGTGTTCTGTGTTTTTGTTTAAGTCTGACATCCATGAAAAGACAACCAAGATCTGTTTCTTATTGTGCATTAAAGAGGATTCTTTGGAAATTGCTGAATAACTTAGCAATATGCTCTGTATCATTTTTACTGATGACAAGACAGATGTCATCTCTGGTGCATCTGTCTGGAGTATCCTCTTGGATACCTTCTGTGTATTGCAATCTGCTTCCTCTCTTCAAGTAGGAAGCATTTCCAAAAGCCCTGTTAATTGGCAAATGCCTAAATATTTCACTTATTTGCAAGAAAGAAAACGGAGCACACTGACTCTAGGGAAACAATTCCCAATAATAGGGAGTATTCCATTCATCAAAAAAAAAAAGCAAAACCAAAAAACCCACAACACCCCTACTCTTAATTCAAGAGCAAGGCTGCTTTTTCAACAGGAATGTGTTGAATCATTTTAAGCTTTCAGGTCTTTGCCATGTTGTGCTTAATGACCACAGCTATACAAAGTTGGTTTCTCTTCCAGTCAAGACCAGGACAGATGGGCAGACCTGGAGACTGACTTTTACTGTATTTTCATGTTTAGATTACTTTTATTCTGTTTATCGCTTTTGTACTTGAAACAACAGTGGGGTCCTTTCCAATTAAAACCCTCTCAAATCAAGATGTAGGCTCCCTCTCCCACGTGTGGGGCCACCATCTCATCAGGCTCTGTGTGCAGAGCAGATCCAGCCCATCTGTGCAGTCCCTGCCCTGGGCTGTGCAGGATGGGTGCAGCTGGTGCTGAGCACAGCTGGGGTTTAGCCACTGGTGTCTCCTATGGACAAAACTGCCAGTCTGCATAAAAATTTGGTGTAATGTGTGTTTGAAGGGCAGCCTAAAATAAACAAGTGCTCCAGCTGCCTGCTGGTACACTCAGCATGGAGACATAGGTGAAAAAAGGGGAAGTTTTCCCACTGTATAAGGAGGCTGAATAGTTCTGGGAAAACATGAATTTCCTGTAAATATTGCCCTTCTTTAGAAGCAGAACAGCAAAAAGAGCAGGGCAAAAGGGGAGAAGAGAGACAGTGAGAAGGAGAGCAAAGAGGGAGCCCCTCTGTATCAGGCTGTGCATGAGCCCAACACCACTGAGACAGGCTCAGCTACCAGGGGCTTTCAAATTCATGAGGGACAGATGGATGGAGGATATTGGCCAAAAGAAATCTGCCCTAACTGGGGAAATGGCCTTTACCAAAAGTAAAGTAATTCCCAACGTGTTCAAGTCAGTGGTGCTACTAATGATGCTTAAATGACACATTTGTGCTGGATTTAGCCTGCAAGTATTTGTAGTGGTATCTCAGGGAAGATTGGCTCTTTCCTAATCAAAAAGTCCTAGTTTTAGGGTATCCCTGTTACATCTGAGGTGGGAGGTGCAAGAGGTGGCTTTTCTTTATACACATACACTTTGTTTTGTTTTGTTTTTTCAACAGCCAGTTCAGGCAACATCTCTGTTATCCTGACTTACACTCTGATTTTAAGATGTCATCAGAAGCATTTCTTTTAGGGACTGCCAATCTTTAATTGCTTCTCCTGTACGTCTCCATAAACACTACGTGTAGATATATTGGTATATAATATTCATGTGTTTTATGTTTGTATAAACATACTGCTAATACTGTGTTTCTCCAATAGAGAGCTCTATAAATCTAGACCTCCAGAGATACCTTATAATGACTTAAACATTACACCAAACAAGAGATTCCAAGGGGACATGATCAGGATGTAATAATGGGCCAATGTCAAAAAGGATTTATGATTATTATTCATATGACTCAACCATATGCTCCAGCTACTGCTGTAATCTTGCTAGTCTTGGTCTGACATCTGTAGTGATAATGAGTAAAATTGCATTACGCCACAGAAAAAAAATCAAGACACTTAAAAAATAACTAGTGGGCTGCCAGGAGAAACATTGACCTCCTCTGTAGGGTCAAGAGATGGTTTTAAAATATGCTGGATGCTCCTGACAAAGCTGAAGCACTCTGAGGATCTGGCAACCAGCTGTTCTAGCTTTATTAGAGAAGAACTTAAATATAATTGAATTCCTAAACCATCTGTATTTATCACTCCAGTTAAACACCATGCATGATCCAATTGAGTTTATTTTGAAAAAAGGAAGTTACCAGTTTTATTTTATGTAGAAGGACAAATGGAGACTGGGGAAGGTACTTAAATTATGTATATTTCCAGGATCACCTGAACAGTCATGGTACCTGTGTCTGCCTTTCCTGGTTAAGCATCAGGTGTTTGAGCAACTACAGTGAAAAGACACATATTTTTGGTTTGTTTCCCTCCAACAGTGTTGCCCTGTCCTGGTCTTGCATGGAGCAGCCCTCATCTCTGGCTGCATGAGAACCTGGTGCTGGCTGGGAAACAGCAGCTTATTTGTGTCACTTCCAGGCTTCCCTGTTCTGCAGGAATTTAGCAAACATGCAAATACCTTCTGGAGAGATGTGCAGACACTGAGAACTCCTTCCCACTTCTGGACTAATTTATAGTGTTGTGCAAGGTAAATACAAGTGCAGACTTCCTTTGTTTCTGTCAAAGTCCATTAATGTTCTGTTACTGGCTGCAGCACTCAGGTGGGAGGTGAAAACTCCTTTGTTTCTCACTGAGAAAGAGAAAACTCAGGTGAAATGGGCCGATGTCAAGCCCTGTAATCCTGCAGTGGTTGTTAGCAGCTGGGCAGCAAGCAAAAGTCAAAGCAGCTCATGCATAAAGTGGGCTAAATCACAAACCACCAAAGTTGCTATAAAATCACGGCCAAACATAGCAGTGAAGGACAAATATTTAGGCAGTGTCAGTCAGTCAGCTAATGTATGTATCAGCATATTAGTGAGGAAATCCCCAGAAGCTCTGTGGGAGTTTTTCCTTTTGATCTGCCACCACCTGCCCGGCTGCTGGCACTGGCACTGCAGCCACCAGGCAGGCGGGAGCAGCTCCCCTGGGAGCCCAACAAGTTGCTCCTTAAGGCAAATAACCACTTCATTAATGCACAGGCAGACTGAGCAATCAGCAGCAGGTGAGGAGCAAAAGGGAACCAGACTAGAGACAAGCTTGTCTGCCTGCCCCAGAACAGCGTCAGCAGAGCTCCTTCTGTGTTTGTTACCAGCAGCAAATGTTCCTCGCTGCTGTCAGACTTGTGCGAGCTCCATTCTGCTCACACCAACCTCTGGTGCCTCTCCTCATGCTGCTGAGACCCTCAGCCAAGAGACACGTTCCACATCTGTGAAGCCTGAAGTCTTGGCTCACATGAACACTAGCAAGGGTAGACTGGAGATGTTGTTTTAAGCACCTGACATCCTCCATCTGTCTTCTTTATTTTTAATTATTTCTCGTCTATAGAGTGACCTAATCAAACAAGCTCCCGTCTGATGTCAAGGTTCTTTCTTTGCTTTAATCTCTTCACATTTCTATATAATTTCTTTTTCCTCTGGAACTATCAAAGAATTTTCTTTAACAAGCCCATCAATGAAAAACAAAGTCTGCATTCTTGAATTCTAAGTCACACATAAACCGTAAAGATGCTGTTTGCTCAGTGTTGACAGAAGCAGTCGTCTGCCCTAATTTACCTTCATCGTATGTTTTTATTAGAGCTGTGGGAGCATGCATAAACTCACCAGGGGGACATGCACATTACAGGGCTCTTTTCTTAAACTCTCAGCTCTAATAAAAACACACAGGCTACAGCTCTCTCCTATATTGGACAGCAATACCTCTCTGTTCTGTGTTCTTGTCATGTCTGAACAATTGTCTTTGAGAATATTCACTTACTGGAAGTCATCACAACATGAGGGAGGAATGGCCTTTGAGGAAGGATCTTGGGGAGTTGTTTCTTCCTTGATGTTCTTCTGCTCAGTCCTGCAGAGGACCTTAGTGATTCTTTACCTCTGGTGTCGAGGCCTGATGTCCCTATTTTAACCCAATTATTTTTCAGATCCTTATGGGGAGAGTGGTTCCATTCCACTACCACTAATGGGCCTCCAACAGTAACTAAAATGGCCATATTAATGCAGGCTCACATTATTCTAGACAGGATTACCATCCCCACTGCAATATTTTTGAGGCCCTACTGATAAGGGCCTTTTTTGAGGCCCAAATGACAAGTATTAGATATGGATGCATACATCCACATGCATATACATCAAATGGAGACAATCTGAGCTCCTCAACAGAGTGGCTATCACTTGGCTGATTGGGATGCTTCATATTTAACTTGCAGAAATCACCTAGATTAGAGAAAGGTATCATTTGATCTTCCATTTTTCCACAGATGCTGCCAAATAGTTTTCTAAATCAGTCCCAAATGTGGCCTGGTCTCCGTGTTGGGCCAGTGTGAATATAGTAGTTGTTTTGTTTCTCCTTGCTACCTTTTCTTCTCCCCCCACGTTTCCTCCCAGACTTTGGGGCGAGAGTACTGAGCCCCAGAATATCGCTCGAGCTAGACAAAACAAAGCTCCAATGTGTGCTAGATATAATAACCTGCAATGTCTCCCCTGTCATCCCAAATTACTGAACACACTGTTCCAGCCCTGCCTGCCTACCTTCCTGCCTGCTGGAGAGCTGTGCTCCCTCCTCCTCAGTGAGACTGGATCAGGGTCAGTGTCGGCTCCTTCTTGCCGAGATGTGCCAGCACCGCGCTCCGCTTCCCTTGGTGCTGCCTGCCCTGATCACCTGCAGGGACCTTCAGGAGTCACACAGCTTCTCAGAAATGTTTGGGGCTCACTGGAAATTAGTCACTGCCAGCAAATGAGTCAGGCAGACCAGGCTTCCCAAGGGAGACCTGCCTTTGGCCTCCTCACTGGGAGTTAGGGGGAAATTTTTCCTTCCATGCCAGGCTGGCAGTGCTGCAGGTTTGGGAACTTTGTTTCCAAAATAACTTTGTGACATGCTGTGCAGGCCATTTCTGTAAAGATCCTGACTATGCATTCAGAAAGCTCTTTGCTGTCATGAGGCGATAGGTCTTTGGCAAGAACTGTCAACAATTGATTGCTTTCTTACTGAAGTTCATTGTAAGTCTTTTACCTTACTTGTGTTTTCTGGTGGTTGTTGAGAAACAACTACAACAGCCCAAATAAATATGCTCTGGGCTCTCCTGTGCAAGACGTATATTGCTGCAGTCTCAGGTGCCTGTAAGAGCTGATCAACTGTTTCAGCCTTAGAGTTCCTACAGTCCTCAAAAAAGTCAGGTCCATGAAAAACAGTCTTTGCAGGAGGTCTTTGAAGAATCATCTCAAACATGCAGGAACAGCTTAGAAAGCCCTTGATAAAATGTGCAGCAAGTGGCAACAGCCAAGTCACCACAAGTACTTGAGGATAGTAGTCTCTTCCATTCAGTTTGGTGGACCAGAACGAAATGCTTTCCAGGACTATGTGGTGAGGGAATCCACATCTACCATTTTATTGCAGTGCCTGAAAGAGGATTGAGTGTACACAGTGACACATCTGTAATCTCTCCTGGTGTATTCATTGGCACAGCTGAAAGATAAAGATGGAAAACTAAGATTTAGGGTAAATCAATGAAAATCTGGCCCAAAAGAGATTTTCTCCCATAAATGAGTGAATTGCAATATAACATGTATTTTTTCTCCACCTATCCCCTCATACACTGCATTCTGCATCCATCAGAGGGCTGAAGCCTCAAGTAGCTCTGAGACTGTGTACGTGATGTTTTTAATCAGTGATGTTTTGTGCTCTATTTCACTTACTGCAGCCTTGCTCTCACATCTACTTGTCTTTAAAGAAAGTTAATGATAGAAGGGATTTTATTTTGTAGGATGCCCTTTGCTCTCCTTTCCACATAATTTTTCTTTTCTTTACCTGGTTGAAAAAAATCAGTAAACATGGCAGAATCCCAAAGGTATGATCTGACACAGAGCCAGGAAGACCCACCCAGCCAGCAAACTGGATCTTTTACAGTTCTTTCTTGAAGCATGAATTTGGAACTGTAAGGGATCAAAAGGGCTTGTTTTGGTTTTATTTGGTTTGCGCAATGTAATTTTTTGCTTGCAGCAACAGATATTTAATGATGATCGTGGCAGAAGCAATTCCTATGTCAAGAAGACTCATGCCAGACACTAGGAAAAAATGCCCTGTTTAGTGTTGCATTGGTTTGTGTATAGGAATGTTTGAGTACTGTCAAAGGTGATGGACAGACAACATCATTTAAAAGTGCATTTGCACATTGTCAACAAAGGTCTTTTGGTACAATTCAACCTGTATTGCTGCCACTCCACCTCAGATTTCAATCCAGGTTCAGTGGCCAAAACCATCCTGAGGAAATTACCTCCCAGTGGTGACAGTGTGAGAACAGTCACTGCCACACTCATAGCATAGGGATTTCATATCATTTCTCTCATCTTTGCAGCAGTGGTTTGTGAAACAAATGAGGTCCTGTTAATGAAAACATTAGTAGAGAAGTGACCTTCATACATAGAAGTATAAAATAACAAATCCAGCATCACAGTGAGCCAACAGTGCAGGGCACACAGATGGAAGCAGACGAAATAAATTCAAACAATGTTGATATCTGCTGTATTCCTCAGTATCTCAAAGGACATGAAAAGTCTCCATACTTTTTTTTTTCCTAGTTGCTTAGATTCAGATTTTTACAAGCCCAGAACCTACTTTATAGATGTTTTCCCTGCCATTAGTAACAAATTAAGGGAAGGACTACTGCAACTTTAGTAACTAATTGAGTAGTAATTTGATCACAAGTTAGATGGCAAAAGGGTTTTTTTTGTTGTTTTCAGTCATAATTTTTGCTCTTTTTTGCCCTTTAATTTAAGATTAAAAACCACTTTTTAAAACAACCACCTCAGAACAAAAAAAAACTCTTAGAAAAGGAAGTAGATGAATACTAGTTTCAGGATGTTTTTATTAGAATAGTTTTAGCAGAAATTGTTGGTGAAATATTGTTCTTGTAACTCAGTTTTCCTTACTACTGAGGAAAATCAGAAGCAGAAAAGGAGGTGGTTTCTGGTCACACCACAAACCTACAGAATTAGGGCTCAGTCTGACTGTTTAAACTCATAAAATGTGTCTGCCCGTGGTGTAATTCAGGGACTCACCCCAATGGGCTGGAAATTGCCCCAGCCCATTCACCCAGGCTCCCTCTAACCAGATGTGCCAGCCAGTGTCCCCACCTCCCATCCCCGTGTCCCCAGTTTCAGTACCCGTGTCCCCAGTGCCAACAGGAAGGGGCTACAACACAACCCAGCCACAATAGTGTCACGCCAGAAGAGAATTCTGTGTCCCAGAGATTGATGTGTTTTATAGCTGTAAAAGAAATGCCTTTCCATGTAAATTCTAGCAGTGACACACTGAGCTCAATGGATCCCACCCAGGAAAGAATTTGAGCAGCGCAAGTAGAAAGAGCAGAAACTAAAAAACAAAGCGGTTTTGGTTACCTTTGGATTCTTTTTATTTTTGTTTCACTGTTTTATACGCTCAGTTCACAGAGTTTCTGGGAGTTTGAATCCCTCAGCCATGGGAAGAAGACCCAGCAGAGGCAGAAACGAGGCACTCTTGTATGCCTAGTCCCATGTTTTCACCTAATGCATATATGACATCTGACATACAGAGCTACACAGCCAGCCAGCTGTGCAAGCAGCCTGGCAAGAACATTTCTGCTTTCTATGTTTATTATGGACCCTTCCAACACCTTGGGTGCCTTAAACGACACTTATAAAACTACTACTGGGACAAAAAGACAAAACTCTGAAACAGGGAAAAAAGGTAGGGTGCTGCCTTAATGATTCAACCAGCTGAAATGTTTTCTCCCTGTAATGAAATGGGTCTCTCCCATTACGACATTAACAAACAGCAGATTAAGAGGTGGCTCAGTGCAGTGTGTCCATCTCACTGTAAGAATCTCCTCTGTAGCCTGCTTCATGGGGAGCAAAACACAGATTATGCCTGAAAGCTGCTTACAAAATTTTTTTCAGTCTGATCTGACGATGTGGTTGTTTCCAGCCTTAGCAGCCTCTTGGAATCACCCATTCCCATTCCTGTGCTGCCCAGAGCTCCACTTCGGTGGAGCAGTGAGTGTCCTCAGGTGGCTGCTGTACCACTGGGACTGACCCCAGGGAATGGGGACAGAGGAGCTGCAGGGATGGAGCTGCTCAGCCAAATTACCCTACTTTTAATTGTTAGATACTCTCTTTTTGCCACGCAGTTTCTTATTTTCCTCGGAGGTATCCTTGTTATTGAAAAAGTGCTGTGATTAATGGAACTGCTGGGGCAGACCCCACAGAGCCCCACTGAGGGCACAGCAGGCCCTGCCACTGTCCCCACGCAGCCGTGGCATTGTCCCGCTCCGAGGGGCCGGGGCTGCAGGGGTTAAATGTCTTCTGCCGTGGATTTCCCTAACGAGGGGTTGTGTCTGTGGGAGCTTGTAACTCAGCTGGTGTGCACCCACATCACTCGGGGCTGTGGCAGCCGCCTCTGCCGCCGGGGCTGAGATTACAGAGCAGTTTCCCCAGGGCCTTGTGACCACGCACGCACACGTGCACCATTCCAAAATAACCCACGCTGGGGCATGAGGGGTTTTCTGGTGAATTTGCTGCAGACAGAATGTGCAGAAAAATCTTTTGAGCTTTTCAGGGTTATGAGAGGATAGCAATGATGTGCTTCCCATTAGTCAAAAAATCCCAGCCTCGCTCTATTCCAGTGACAAAAAATACAGCTGCAGTGAGTCACTTGGTGCGCCTCTTCCCAAGCCTGCTCTTCTCCAGTCATCCATCTCTTTCCAGAAGGCATTGCTTTCACTTGTCTCACTGCAAAGGCAAAAACTAGAGCCCTCTGCTCTCTTTCCCTTCTAGTCAAACCTGTTCTTCCTTTTCCTAGAAAATCCTTGCTTCTCATTTTCCCCTCTATCCTTTTGATACGGCTGCTCCTCTGCTTGGACCAAAAAGATGAGTGGAATTTGGCCTCATGTCGACCACCTAGACAGGATCCCAAACTCAGGGTTCACAGGGAAGTCCCTCCAAGGCTTTCAGTGCAAAATGCACGGTTTTATTCTCTCCCACACCATTGCAAGCAAAGGGCTGAATGTCCCAGTTACAAAAGCATTTCAGCCCCAGCGGTCCCACGGTTTCCATAAAGCATTGGCTGGAGTATTCCTGAGAACACTCCTTTGCTAAGGCCTCTACACTGGTTATTGTTTTCTTCCATTACCATGATATTTTCATTCAGAGAAGTCAAACCATCTGTCTTCACTCTGTCACTCACATGAGCAGAGTTGGCTGATCTGGATCTCAAAGAAAGATCTGGTCCTGTTACTTTTTCGGTATCTTCTTCTTTTAATTTTGTCTTCTGCACTTAAGGCTGCGTGAAGACATCTGACATTTTAAAGCAATCTCTGTAATATCTCTAAATTAAACACTCTGTCTTGCATGTTAGTTTGGTTTATCTTTGCCATCATGTACCATGGAGCTGCAAGCCCTACATCTTTTCAGAAAACAAACATGACTGACAGCAATCCTTATACAGAAAAGCTGAAGCAAACCATGCTTTGAAGGCTTTTCTGTTGGGATTCATAATAGCATGGAGTTAAAAGAGAGAAAATAGGCTCCTTGGAGCATAAGATCGTAAAATGCTAATTTCAGTGACACAGTGGTGGACTGAGTAAATATAGAAAGGATTTATTATGAAGTTCTTTAGTGTTGTTGGCACTAACGGCAAATTGCTGGGCAACATTATATTGCCAAAATCCAGGAAATAGCACAAACATTGAACCACTGTATTTTCAATGACAATAATGACTGAAGCTTTGGTATTGGTTGGCATCCCCACAAAAGGCACATGTTGGCATGTTCAGGAATGTAAATGATAGATCTGCTGCTTGAAGTTTATAATTATTTAATCAAACCCAGACTGCAGAACCTGGAGGGACACCGTGTATCCTTAAAGGAGAAGAAAGAGAGAGAGAGAAAGAGGGAAAATCATACTTTGGAAATGATGGAATGTATTGGTCCTCTGGGTGTGCCCACCAGGCATCTGGGACTGCAGCAGAGTTCGTGGGTGATCCTTCCTGCTCGCCACATCACCATGTATTTAAGTAGCCCTTTGGAAAACAAATTGCCGACAATCTCTTTTATGTGCTGATGGAAGTCAGATCAATTATCTCCATTTCCTTCCATGGAAGAAAGAAAATCTACAGATCAGGACAGGAAACCACTCATTTGATGAACTATTTCTACACTACTGTACACAGACACACAAGCTCCCTCCTTCCCTCCTGCAGACAGACATGCTCCGAGCTACAAGGCCTCTCTCTTCCAGACACACACAGAGAGGCACGTTATTTTCAGCTCACATTTCACGTTTAGATTACTGTTGTGGAATTTCAAGAAGACTTATTTTGTTTCCATTTCTTGCTTTACCGAAAAAAAAAAAAAAAAGTAAAAAAGAGATAATGAACATTCCGTTTTGAGAAATAAATCTCCCTGCACTCTGTGTTCTGGCTGTAAGAGCCTGAGTAGCAGAGCTCTTCTCTGTTCCCAGCCCGGGCTTTGCTGCCGACTCAGTTTTCAATTTAGTCCTAGCATGATGGAAAAAGAAAAAAAGTCTTTCAAAAGCAGTAATTGTGTGTTTCTGGGGAGAGAGAACAAATTACTAAATCAAATTAGCATTACATTTCATTCCTAGACCCTAGGAGATTCGAGGATTTACATAATATACGTTCTTAAATTACGTTGTTAGTGTAAACATTAAGATTCTGCACAAAGTCCCTGAGAAGTGATGCAGTGTTAGCTGATGTCATCATGCAATGCTTAAAAAAAGAAAAAAAAGGGAAGAAGTGCCTTAGCTCCACATATAAACATGATTGCACTATTTTTAAAAATAAACTTCAGGATTTAATTATATCCTGAATAATATAATGTCATTAATCCATTCACTCTGTAAGCTAGGAATACTTAAATTGTTTTTTCCTTTTCTGTCTTCACAGATGAAAATATTTGCTGTAGGGTATTCCTGGCTGTTGAAGATGAAATCCAGGCCCTGCATAAGTCTGTGGAAGAGTTACTATGGATCTCAATGAACTCACCATTTGACTCCAAAAGACAATTTTTTGAACATAATTGATATCCATAAGGGTTCTCAAAATTACTCTGCTTCCCACCCTAGATTTTCATATCTAGTGACCTTCTCCTTGTTCATATCACCAAATGCTCTGTAATTCTTTCACATTTCATTGACTTCATTTTTACAAAACTTATTTAGGGCCAGGTTTCCATGTGGGGCTCCCCAGTCCATTACTCCCCCATGGGTAGCTGTGCTCTCACAGGCTGCCACAACCAGTCAGTGGCACCAGGCTGCTGCCAGATCAAGTTTTAAAAGTCACTTTGACAAAAAAAAAAAAAAANAAAAAAAAAAAAAAAAAAAAAAACAAAACTGAAATAAAATGAAAAAAATGGCTTCCAAGTCTGGAGCCTGTGCATTTGATAATTAATCAGAGTGTAATCTAGAGAATGAATTTGACAAGTTTCAGAGCTGCGAATTGTAACAGGGGAGATGAATTCAAATTGCAGTTGTCTCCTAAGACCATATAAAGGATAGTCAGTACTGTTGTAGTTGTTGGATTAGAACTACCCATTTGAGGAGCTGAGCCACAACAGCATAAAGAAATACACAACTTATGTTTAATTCTTTGTAGTTTAAAGATGACTCGAAAAGCAGTGCAAAACAAAGACAGCATTGAAACATACACAAGTCAAAAAGCTTCATAATCTTAAAAAAAATTACAGCAGTGTTGGGTTTTTACATTGGGCTATGCAGTTCTGTCAATCCTAGAATGCTTCTGTTTGTGTTTTCTGTGTTTCATACAACAAATGCTCCCCACAAATTTGTGCAATGATATGTAATATAGTCAGGAAAACTAATTACTGGAGCAGAGTAGAAAGGAAAGTTATCTCAAAAGCCAGAGGGATAGGAACATTTCATATAATGAGAGCTGACAGTCTACACACAATTTTGTATTTAATCTACCTGTGCACAGAAACCTATTATTTACAAAGAAATAATAATTGGAATAATAAATTCGGCAGCTGAAAGACATAAAAAACCAAAGAAAATTCTGAAACATAAAGTTGCAGTCATTTTAAAACTTATTTGCTAACAGTAGTTATGAAGGGTGCATTTAGAGTGGTAATGTATTATGCTACCTTCTACTACCTGGCAAATGCACAGTTATATTAAAAGAGAATTAGGAAAAAATGGACAGTGACCCCTTCTTCTTTTCTTTTAGGTTTCTTTTCTTGACAAGGAATGTGAAATTTGCATTTAAATTTCCTGGAGTTTGTCTGTCAGCACCAAGGCATCTCTGTGATTTACAGGTTTTGCATTTAATGATTTTCTCAAACAAAATGAGAAACTTTCTGGTTTAGTTCTCCTTTTGAAATCTCCAGTACTAACATCAGATTTTAAATTAAATACATGACAAGTGAAAGATGTGTGCTGATTTTACAGTTCAAAGTTCTTTTGAAAAATAAATTAATTCTTTGTGAAAACCAAAATAAACCAAAACAGGATCACTTGGGAAAGCCTTCACTCACTGAGTAATGTGTAAGGATCAGCTGGACAGGTGAAGGAATATTTACAATATCTGATTATACTCATATGAAAGACATAAACTATGCACCTTTTTTCACTGTTTTTCAAAATATTTAATTTCCTGCTTAATATCCTCGGTGCACTGCTTATCTGCTGTTGTTTCTCAAAGTGTGAATTTTCAAGTGAGGGAGATCCATTACCCAAATCCTTGTCCTCCCTGCAGCTGATCCCAAATCCAGTAAAATTGAGGGGAGACCATGTGTGTGGAGCTCAGATGTGCCACCTGCTCATGCAGGCACTGCTTCCCTGAAACCAAAGGAGAGCCACATCCCTCCAGCAGGATAACACTACACACAGGGTGGCTTTAACTGGCATTTCAAAGCTGGCTCTATTTCTCAGCACCTGTAAGTCTCAGTATCTGAATCATGTAAAATACAGTAGGCTCATTGCTAATAATATATCAGACTGTATCCCCAGTGCTGAAGACTAGTGAAGTGCTGGGTAGCACTAGTTAAGCATTAATAACAAATCCAGATAACTTGGGTTTAGTTATTAGATCACTTTTGTTCCAAAAATGTATTTCCATCTCAACACTTCCTTTTTTCTTTCATATATTTCCCAAGTGACCTTGTTCTTTCCCAAATGCTGTTGCAGTCTGTACCATAGGACAGAAAAGGCCAGGATTGTGGGCTGCTTTTTATCAAAAAAGGTACAGACACGCCTTTGGTGGAAAAGGTGTGAGCATTGGGCAGCACAAACTGCTCCTTTAATTAGGCCAAACCATGAGCATGTCCCTGGCATGGCCTTTGGAAGTGTCTCAAATACAGAGTGTAACTAAAAGTGCAGTACTGCTCTGATTGCTTGTTGGAAATGCTTTGCTACCTGCTCAGAATGAGCCCTGTTGATGAATGGAGTGCTACTGAATGAACCAGTTTGCACAGCCAGCCCTGGGAGAGTTTGGCTGTGCTCTTGCTCTGGAAGGTAGCAAAGCATGGAACTGAGCAACCCAACACTGTAGTGCCAAGGCTATCTGGGAATATCCCGATCCCTGGGAGGATGGATTTATGCCTGGGAGGACAGGATGTGCAAAGCATTGAAAAATCTTATAAGGTTGCTGTTAAAACTGAAAAAATACCAAAATTGTTGGTGAAGTCCTATTTAAATTCTACTCTGCACTGTTTTCCATTATGTTTGAAAACCTGGTAGTAGTTTAGGAGCCTACCTAAGGAAAAAAATTACTTTTCTGCAAGTGGGAGTACTGACAAGATTACAGCAGCTGGGTGTCTATTACCCTCAGCTACATTGTACAGAGCTAAAATGGATCTTCGTACAGAAAACTAATCAAGGTGGAAGAGAAAAATTGGGTTCATTAACAATCCCTGTCACTGAAAAGTCAAATCATTTTTCACTCTTTAGTTGAGTCCAATTACAGAGATATTGCTAGAAATTGTTTTTCTGTGGCAGAGAGCTTTGACAGTGGTTTTTCTTTTTTGGCACTTTGCTTATTGCTCACGTACATTGCACCCATTGCTGAGTGGAGATTAACACCTGTTCCTGTTTTAACAGAAAATGATGGATGGTGCCATTACTGGCACAACTCTCTGTGAACAAAATTAACGTTGCATGCATTAACTTTGTAGTTACAGCAATTACCACAATTACTTTTGAATCAGAGCTTGCACAGACCCTGAACCAAAGCTGATAAACTGTGAGCAACCATCCTCCCAGTTGCTTGGAGAGGGTTGGAGGCAAAATGCAAGCTTGCTTCATGCCTCCCTTGAGCCAAGGGAAAGCTAGAAAGTCCCCCAGCCTCCTTTTGCCCTCTCAGCTAGTGATTTTCATAACACTCCTCTCAAATGTATATAAGGTTCTCACATTTCATTTTACAGCTACATTTGACTCAAATGAAATGGATATTTATAAAGCCTGAGTCAAATCTCCAGTGCTTATCTGGATTTTTGAAACCTGACACATGTGGCTAAATTAATGGGCACAGTTGTATTTTGGCTTTAAATACATATATCAGTGGTACCACTCGATGTAATTCACCTCACCTGGTGTTGGCTGTTGGAGGTTTGAGCTCCAGGCTAAAGCTGCTCATCGAGGTTCCCTCTAGAGCCATTGGGGATCAAGACTTGTCACTCCAGCCGAGACAGACTGCTGGCACTCACGGGATCAGCTCCATTCAGAAACACCTATTTCTTTCCTGGACCATAGAGGGAGCCAAGACAATTGGCTTGGCCCAGGAGCCCAGTTGTGATTCAGAATTAAATTCACAACCATCTGATGAGAAGGAGAATGGCCATGCCCAGACAGTCACTGCCTTTGTGCTGGACCAGCCAGGTAACAGCTGTCTGTCCCACAGCAGCATGTTCTGCTGGATAAACTTCTCTAGCAGGGCAGAGAAGTCCCTGAAAGTATCTTTACTTTTTCTCTTGTTAGTAGGCTGAGCTCCTTAAAATGAGATGTACAAAAACTCTAAACCATACTTTCTGAAATGTGATACTTGGAAATGTTGTTGTAAAGAGATGTAATAATCTTTTAGATTATTAAATCTATAGCTAATAAATAAAAATTAATGACAATTCTCTTTTCTGCAGCTAACTATGAAGCTTGTCCTTTCTTTGTTTTGTGGTGAGACCAGAAAATGTATCTTTGACATTTAATCTGATAAAAAATGTTCTCTAAAACGCTTTGCATAAAAACTGGTCTCTCAAATATATATATTTTCCAGAAAGAAAAAAACATTTCCATATCACATTTCAACTAATTATCCCCATTCATACAAACCAACCCTTATATCTTCCTGTTGACAGCACTGTGTTTTCTTTTCTTTTCTTCTCTTTTTTTTCTAGTGCATTTGCAGCATGCGGATCAAAGGTTTATGGATTCTTGTCTTTTCTTGAACCCACAAGCAAAGTAGCAACACAGCCAAGTTTTAAAAGTTTGCAAATCATTAAGAAACAAAACAGACACAACACATGGTGTTCCCAAGAGACTTGAGACATGAAAGCATCTGTGTTGTGATGAACGTACACAAAATCTGTTGGGACTAGACTTAGTTGTTTAGTAGGGCTTGGAATGCACTATGATTCAGTTCTCCTGTTGCAACTTTCATGAATCAGTCTATATATTTTGCTACAAATCCCCCAAATGCTCTCTCTGCAATGGAATTAAACTTGTCCATTACTCTGGACTGAACCTCAAATTTTTGGACACTGATCTCCATCCAGATTTTAAGCACTTGTCTCATAATATGTTTTCTACTTGAAGCTCTGCAGAATTTTCCTAGGTTTTGTGTTCTTTGCAAGCTTCATATGAAAAAACTCTGGTTGTGGAAGTTAGGGGGGTTTTGCTGCTGCTTTCAGGATTTCCTGTTGCTGTGTCCTTGCCATGGCCCCTGATGACAGACTGCTGCTGGTGTCCCTTGCTGTGTCTCTGCCTGGCACTGGTTAGCCTGGCTGCACACAGGAGCAGGGGCTGGCAGGAAGCTGGACGTGCCACTTCATGCTGGTGCTGCCCTCACTTGCCACTCTGCCCATGACCTGCTTTTCTCAGTGCCAGTCCTTTCATCAGGATACACAGAGGCACTGAGCCAAATGTCTTATGCAAGTCTTACACCTGTGTAGTTGTGCTCATCAAAATGTTTGGCAAGACTTCCTTTTCCACACAGCCATCTTGACTGGCACCAATTATACTGTCATCCTTCAATTTTATACTAATTGAAGCCCTTATCAGCTTTTCCATTATTTTGCTTAGGACTGATGCCAGAATAACTGACCTCTAATTACTGTGATCCTTCTGCTTCCTCCCTTTGGCTTCTGGGAGCATTGCATATTTCTACTGTTCCCTAACAACCTTTGGATTTATAGTGCATGGACTCCTTGACATAAAAATAGTCCTCTCTAACAGAAGGATTTTAACAGTGACTTCCCAGACAATGTGATACAAGGCAGTTTATTATCTTTGGGCCATTGATTGTATCATCTCTTCTTGTCTTCAAATACTACACAATAGAGTCTGTGTGTATCTGCATGTGTCTATTACAGTATATATTTTTCTGTCTTATCTATTGTACTAATAACACTGTCATTTTAAACAATTCTTGTAATCTGTTCATACCATCTTAATGAATTACAAGGGAGACAATATACTCCTGAAGAAACTTCCTATTTTTCTTAGCAATGCAGATTTCCCTAGACCTCTTTGTCATATCTATGTTTCCTTCATTGCTAATTTATATTACCACTGTTTAATTTGATAACTGGATATGCACATCTCTACAAGCAAGAGAAGGTTTTCCATGTTGTGCAGCAATGTCATGGTATGCTTTGGTGTTCTCTGCCAGAAAAGGGAGACATAATCACAAACACTGCTCACACATAATCAAAGGATCAGAAGAGATGTTCTGACTGAATTTAATCCATTCTGTGCTAAATGGTGTTATTTTACAGCCCAGAGCATTTATTCTAGTGGGTTCCAGTAAAGACATAATAAGAACAATAAAATAAGATACCCTCCACTGAAACTCCTCTTTTTTATTTTTCTTTTCCATTGTCCTTTTTTTCCCTGTGTTTAAACATGAGTTGTTTAGCAATTCTGCTTGTTCTTCTAAACTCATCCACTTTCCTTCAAATGGCCAGTATACATCTGTCACTGCACCAGTGCACACCAACAGAACAGCTTGAAGCTTCTCCATGACATCCTGACAGCTGAAGCCTGCATTCTCAATTTACAGGGGTTTGGATCTCTCCTGTTTACTGTAGTTTCACAAGAGAATGATATTTTATAAACACCTGGTAATTTAATTAAAATAAGGAGCTGGACTTTTAACAAGAGAGTGTTGTTTTTAAGGTTTGGCATTCAGAAATAAAGCAGATGTTTATTGTGCTTTTTAAGTGTCCAGGAGATCTTGTCAAAGTTGTCTGGCTTGTACAGTTATTTTTTTGTTATATCTAAGTGTAGATTATTCTTTGTTTTCATGTATTAATACATGTGTATTATTTCATAAATGAGTTTTGTTTTCTTATTATGGAGCAGTACTTTTGGTAATTCCCCAAAGCTCTGCATATAAATGTGCTCTACAAAGGTGTTTGGATTAAAGATGTCTGGCTGTAGCTTCATTAAACAAACTGGTAATTAATCTCAAATATTATCTAGGATGCCAAAGGCTTTTCCTTTGTAGACAATGAGGGTTTATCTGTGGAATCTCCAGTCACTGGGGCTTTCTCCCCTCCTGTATTTGCCAAGCCCATGGAGTTTTTCCCCACACAGAGCACTGGCCATGGTGGTGCAAGTGCAGCCAAGCACTGAAACCTTCCCCTGCAGCTTTGAGCTGCCAGATCATGTTCCCCACCTGGACTGAACTCCTGTCCTCACACAGGAATGTAGATCTCACCTCCAAAGTTGTATCAAGGAACAACACAAGATCAGTTTGTCTCTTAGGACATCAGCCTTTTTCAAGCATTATTTTTAAAAGAGAGCATTTGTTAAGAAAGGAAGACTCCAGGAACAGTAGTCATTCCTACAAAACTTTTCCCACTAGATCCTGCAGAGTTCACCAGTTCCTGATCTCTTGGCTCAGCTCTTAGTACTGAATAAGGATGGATGAAACCAAGAGGGATCAGTCCTTAAAACCTCTCAGAAGACAAAGTTCAGAGCTAGACTAACCATCTCTTGTGCTAGTCTCACTCTTAGTCAGATCCTGACTCTGGTTTTGCAAGACTTTTGGCTTCAATAATGCTCTAACCAAGGAAATTACATCCTGCACTTTGACCTATTTTTCTTTATTACCTCACCTCTGCTCTCTAATCTGTTTTGTCTGAGAGTAGGTCTTCTCCTTTTGCATCATCTACTGAGTCCCATCTGCAGCTTTACTTCAGCTTTTGTTTGCCTCTGATCTTTTTCTCATTCTTCTAATGAACATACCAAAAGGTGGTAAAAAAGTATTTTTTCTGGAATAAGCATGAATATCATAAGGAGGAATACAATAGTTCTTTCTGTCTTGTCTGATTACAAAAACAAGCAAATAGAAAAAGTTATGGATCAGTTAGTGGAGGAAAAATTACAATTACAAGCCTAAATTTAGAATTATGAGTTTGAGCCAAAGCCCTCTGAGGACCATGAGAGTCTTTCCACCCACTTCAAAAGGATGTGGAGCACACCTCTTCCTACCTCACTACTTAGCACAGCTTTGGGTAAGAGCTGTGTTAACAACCCAGGGGAACATTCTCAAAAGTTAAACCCACCTTGTTTTCAAAGGGAAAGTTTGACTAATTTTGCCAGACTCTGGACCTTAATTAAAACACTGGAACATTTCAAAGTGACAACTATGTAAGGACCTTTTCTTCCATATTCCTTCTTGGGTGGATCAACTAAAGTAAAGGAAAAAAGACCATCTCTGCTGGAAGTTTTTCTTTCATTCAGATGCCTACCCACACCCCAGTCACAGAGAGGAAAAAGGATTGCTTTGACCTCCTCAATATCTTATGCAGAACTAAAGTTATTTGTACATGTTGCCCTGTTATTACACAAAGAACACGTCTGCTGTCTCTAAAAAACATTCTTGCCAGTTGTACTGTTCCTGTGATGATCTCATGTATCAGAACTATATTTAGAAGAACCTTCTGCTCCACACAAATGCAAAACGAGTCTGTAATTACAGTTTAAATCTAATTTAGTGAAAAATTGGTTACTCAGATCCCCTATAAAGATTTCAGATCTACTCATGCTCCCCTTTTGACAGAACCAGCCACACATATTCTGCATCACTTGTAAGGTGGAGGTGGTGGTGGTTTTGGGTACTTTGGGTCAAGACAATTGGAATTTTCTGCTTTCATGAAAATCACTTTTTTAAATAAAAAGTTTGAGGGTTGTTGTGCTCCAAGGCAATGACCATTTTCTGATGTTATAGCATCATCTGATAAAATGGAAATTTCTGCTCCAGATAAACGTACAAAAAGTGAGCCCTTTGCCAGAATCCCTAGAGTGCCTGTCAAATACTTAACAGAAGGCTTGTTTTGACAAAAGGATATCACCCCTAATTGTCAAATCCATTCCAAAGGTGGGAGAAAATGGGAGGGTACTGTTTTTGTCACCAGTCAGGACTTTGGGAACTTCATTGTGAACCATCAAATCTAATTTTGAACTTTTTGTCTTATCAGTCCCAGTTTCATGGATTTCATTATTTGCATGGGTTGCTTTTTTCCCCAACACTTTGAACATAATGTTTGACTCGTGGTGAAGTTGGATGTGACAGGAGAGTGTCTGGGAAGAGCAGGGCTGAGCTGATCCCCAGCAGTGTGAGCAGGCCTGGAGCAGCCCAGGCTCACAGGGGCAGGGCTGGGCTGCAGTGACATTCCTGACAGAAAGGTCCAGACCCAACAGCCCAGGTACAACAAGGGTCCTTGGAGTTTTTGGAGTAATATCTGTCAGGAATGATGTCTCTTCACCCTCTTCCACTGCCCACAAGGCACCAACTTCTGTTCTCTTTTTCTCAACTCCTTTACTTTGTTTGGAATTCCTTTGAGACTTGTTCCCCACTCTCTTTTCTTTCTTCAGTACTGTGTTGCTTAGAGGTATTGTCTTCCTTTCTCTAAGGTCTTTGCACTTTTAACTGGAATTAATGGCATTTGAGCCAGACAGCCAAGAGAAAACTGGATCCTTCCAGCTTAGGGCCCAACTTTGTTGGCTCTGTGGAACAACCAGCCATGGGGACTGTTGAAATAAAGGGAGGCCACACACCCGTCTCTGCCTGGATATTTTAAAGCCTTTATTTTCAAACAAATCTGTTTTTGGAGAAAAGAAAAAAACCACAGGATACACTTATGAGGGAAATAATTTGTAAAGCTGTGCCAGATCCCCAGCTCTTTCCTCTGGCCCAGCACTGAGAAGCAATCTTCAGGCTGCCTGCAGAGGACATCTGGTGATCCTGTGGTGTGGGGGAGTCATCGTGCTGCTTTAGCCACTTCAGGACATCTGCTCTTTTGAGCTTTTGGAGAGGGATGGGACACAGCCAGAACTTGCAGTGTTTTGAAATGGATCTGTCAGCAGAATAGTCCCTGGGGAATTTTATTCCTGTGGTCTAATTTCAGGTTGGTCTCTCTTTGCTGCTTTCAAATCAGCCAGAAAGAACCCAGAGTATCTCCAGCTGAGAACTCAGAGAGGAGTTTTCAAGCATCTTTTACCACCTCTGTGGAGTCTGCCCAAAAGATAAGTTTTCAGGCAGAAGAGACCTCTTCTAAACACTGAATAATTTTTTTTTTCCAAGAAACATCTTAGCCAACAATAAGGACAAGAGTTGTGTAGCTTTATAGTCAGCAGAAATCCAGAGCTGGGGGATCACCCTGAGCCACTGAGAGCACGAGGCAGTTGGTACAGCTTTGAACTTCCCTGGTTCAGCTCTGAACTTCTCCCAGTGTGAGATGATTGCCAGTGCCTGATGTGCTGGTGATATTTCTGTCAGAAATGCCAAAGCTCCAACCATCAGCACTGCCCCCCTGGACCCTTTTGCCACCTTCTGCTCCACCATTCTTGGATTCAAAACATCAAGGACTTGGTTGCATGGACTTATGCTTTATTTGCTACAAAAAACGGACATAGAGTTGGTCTTGCTATTCCTACTTGAACAAAAAAGCAGAGGAAATAATTCACAAATCCATTGTGATGGAATCAGAAAGAGGTAAATCTACCTGAAGAGTGGGTGGATCATGAATTAGTCACCTTATCCCATTCTTTGCTACCCTCTCTTTTGGTGAAGATGGCCCAACTTTTACCAAGAAAATAGGATCATAAAAAGAGAAGATAAACTCACTTGGTATGATGTCAAGGGAGATGATATAGAACTTCCCATCTACTCCCATGCTATATATAGCAGATGAAGAATGAGAAAATTTATTTTGTCACCTTTCTAACAAATAATTCCATTTCATAATTCTTGTAAGTGCGTAAAACATAATGTGTTAATCAGGATTGATCCCCCAAAAAGTCTGATGGATTTGATTCTAGACAAGTTAGCAATCTTGGAGAACACACTGTAGCTTCTGTATGGATGAGATGGACTGGGACCTATGGAATGGCATCATCTCTCTTAGCTCTAAACCAAGTTGGTATTTACAAAAATTTAAAGCTATTTCTATATTTATCATCTAGAATACCAGCAAGGGAATTTTAGGAAAAATGTTATGAGGATTGTTACAAGGATACTTGTATGGTATTCATTTAACCCTGTCCTAAACAGACAAAAATTCATTGACTCTTTTTTTATGTGTTTTGTTTGTAATGCAAAAGACTAGATTTTTCCAAATAGATATTAAGATGCTTTTTGTGTGTCCACTAAAGTATGATATTGAAATTCAAAGAAACACTTTGTGTAAATGTGAATTCCTCTTCAAGCATCTTAAGCACTGAGAAGTGATCTGAGCTGTGAAATAAGCTGTGGAATTATGACCACTGCCTCCAGAAAAGATTTGCACTGTTTATGCAGTCACTGAATTTGGTGCAGAATCGTTTAATCCAGTAGATCTGATCTCCTGAAATCTTCTTTAGATTTAAGCCTCTTCCGCAGGTCTTCTAGGGACAGATATATTTCTAGAGACATTCACTTCAGATTTTTAATCACTTTTTAAGACTGCTGGCACCAGTGACATGCATAATTCACAAGTTTCACAT
The DNA here is from genome assembly GCA_013398995.1 of Alaudala cheleensis. Taxonomy (NCBI): domain Eukaryota; kingdom Metazoa; phylum Chordata; class Aves; order Passeriformes; family Alaudidae; genus Alaudala; species Alaudala cheleensis. The sequence goes on from VWYE01007323.1 coordinate 382,902, forward strand.
TGCAGACATGTTGAGGCAAATGAGCTGTTGCAAACATGTGAACTGGTTACTGTGTACATACAAATCCAGAAGTCAATAATGTTCATACTTCATGCCCAGGGCAAAATGCCTTTTTGCTATTGAAATAGAAAGGCAGCATTTTGTGATTTCCATGGCCACTAAGAGGTACAAGGGTAATTGGTGCAAGGGTGCATGGGGTACAAGGGTGGATCTCAGTAGTTTTGTCATGATGGAGAAGACCACATATTTTCCTTTCCACAAGCCCTAATTTTTAAAGTACATTAATATAAGAAGTGATTAGAATTTTGAATAGAAATGTGTATTTAAATTGTTTCTCCTCTGCTTTCATTCCTTAGAATACAAGATCCCTTTCCCGAATTGACTAACAAATGCAGCAGAAGTTTTTGAAGCACTTCTTGTGCAAATCTCAACCATGAAAGAGAAGCAGTCACCTCTCAGGGTCCTGAACTGCCTCAAGGAAAACGACAAAGTCAACATTTACAGGTGAGGTGACACAAAATATTTTTGCATAGGGAACTCCTTCATTATTAAGATCCCTTTGTGTCTTGAGTGCCTGTGAAGGGAGACAAGATTCTGGTTGTTGTTCTTTGTCTACTGCTCATTAGTTCATTACCATTTTTCTGTTTCACAGCAGTAACCACTTCATGGAGCAACACTCTCCCTGTGCTTCACACATCACAAAAAGCCTCCCACCTTCTGAGAGATGCTCCTGGCTCTCATGGCAGTGCAGGGCAGTAAATGGGACAAAAGACTTCAAAGCAGGCAAATTAAGAATGATCTCTAAGATAAACATGTATTATTCAGTAATGTCTGAAGCCCATACCTCTTGCTTTGTGTCATCCAGAGCCTGCTCTTTGTCAGGTTTTCAGTGTGTGGCTGGGGGTGACTGACTTTTCCATTCATTTCCAGGCATAACTATTTTCTCACTATTTACTCAAGCTTTGTGACATTTCCATGAATTGCACCAGGTCTGAGGAAGAGAAAGATGGTGAACATTTCCAGCAAGACAATCCACATCGCTATTTCATTGTTTCTGCCACACTCCTCTGTCCCTGTCCAAAGTAATCAAAAAACTTTACATTTTGCACCTTTATATAGCCTCAGTGATACCTTCTATACCTATTGATTCACTATTTCTGAATTTTTCTCTATTTTTGTATTTTATATGTACACTCTTCCTGTTTAACAAAGGAGATGGAAGGAACTGCCTTCAGTCATTCTGCTGGGACTGAAGATGAGTGAGTTTTGGATTTTATATACCAGTGGCATGAGAAGGGTGCAGGGAACATGAAGATTTCATTTATTGGATATGAAAATATAAATGATTGGTATAAAACACAAGTTTACTGCTGTTATCATTTGAGCTCACTTTTGACAAGGCTCAGTGAGAGGAGCAAGGGAATCATTGTTTACCCTTTGGGTTTTTTCCTATTCATGGTAGAAAAAGTTGAAAATTAGAGCCTTGTCAAATATAGGAGATCCATCTCATGCAGGGTCTTGAAACATGGCTTTCTTCCAAACTGCAACAAAGCTCCAAATTTTCCAAGTGTTTAATGAAGAAAATTGTCAGAGAAAAACTATTTAACCCATGTTCACAGAATTAGTTCACTTTGTCAGAACTGAAGTGCTCTGTTTTCACTTTGATTACTTCACATTTTTTATATAATGCATCTAACCTAATGCTAAATAAAATATTCATGTAAAACTTTCAGGTCCAACAACACTGGAAAATGGCATTAACCCCGTCAAAGTGGTGATTCCACCTTGAAAGCAGAGTTACCAAAATCTTCATGGGTGTCTTCTGAGATGGTTGAGAAGTGGATTTCAGTCATCTATTGGTTTGTACTCGCTCATTCAAATGGGCAACATTCAACCATGTGGAACAAGTCACCCATCCTGAAACACTCAGAAAGCAGGGAGGCCACCTGACATCCACCCAGCCCTGCCCAGTGATTCCACCTGAGTGTGATCCCAGCAGTGCCTAAGGAGCCCCAGGAAGATGTGGAGTCACCCCAGTGTGGGCTGTGTGCCTCTAACCCACTGCTCCAGCTCCCAGACCTTTTCAGATGAAGGATGGGCAGTCCTGGCAGACAACATTAACAAGTTCCCTTCATGATTGGAGTCATGATGGACTGTAAGCTGGGTTTCCACAACCTTGGGAGATACTCCTGCCAATTAGCTTTGATTAGGAACCAGCAGGAGCAAGGCCAGCAGATGTGGCCAGCCCACACCAGGTGGGGTTTTATGTGTCCTAGGACAGCCATTGGCTATAATGAAATATTTAATGGCTGCATTATCCTTTTTGTAATTATTTCCAGTACCTAGAAGGTAACCTGGGTGTGTAAGTGGGAATATATGTTTTGAAACTGAAGCCAGCCCTGGGAAAAGGGCTGTGCTGCCCCTTCTCAGCTGCCACAATGTTGATCCTGTGGGGCTTTTTGGGTTTTGTTTGTTTAGTAATCAAGCAGGGGCCTTTTTAGTCCTTGTGTAATTACTGGGGCATAACTTGCTCACATGTGGTCATGACACAGCTCCCTCACAATCCCTCCCTGCTGAGTACATGAGGTGTGAGCTCAGCACAGCCCTGGGGGGCTTGTTCACCCCTTGTTCCACGCTGCTCTAACAGCTCAGTCAGTGCAGTTTAATCTCTGATATGTAACAGTGTGGGAGCTCAAACCACCACATTTCTCAAAGCAGCTTGGTGGTGGAGAGTAGACCTCTAAAATGAAAAGCATTAGGGTGGAGAGTTGGTTGACTCCTGCCATTCATTTATTTTTTACAGAGCATTGATGAACTGAGACTCCCATCACAGGGAACTATCATTAATGAGTGCACATTTATTTACTTAAGGAGTCTAATAATCAATCATCAAATTTTTCCACTTGTTTTTTGGCATTGTATTTCATCACTTGGTAAAGTATGAAACATTATCATTCTTTACACAAGTTTGTTAACGGAATATTTATTTGAAGAAGTTTCAATATAAATAAAGATTTTCTACATATATTCCTTTAAACAGATTTATTTTCATTTCAACTATTTGCTTTCCTATGAAAAAGTTATGTGAAAAAATAATCCAGAAATGTAGAAGGCATGAAAATGGAATTATCTGTCAGATGGAAGGGGTGATCACCCCAAGCTAGGTGTGGGCTTGGCTGGGGTGCAGCAAATGGCTTCACTGGTTTGTATGTTTGGGGGCTTTCTCTGCAAGCCCCACTATCCCCACTACTGCAGTTCATTTATTCTTTGGGAAAGAAAAGGAAGGCTGGGATAAATTAGGAATGGTAATGTAAAAGTTCATACCCACTGCATAGAAGTTTTTCAAATTATTACAAGCATTAAATTGCCAAAGTTTTTTCCATATACTGCCAGTATTAAACATGACATGCCTGCTAGGGTTGGTATAAAGTTTTGTCAACATTTTTGGCGTACAAGGTCTCAGCCTGGGGTCAATATTTGCTCGACCAAATTTTGTTGTTTCAGTTGCCTTTTTACACTCGTATATTGTAACTCAAACATTTAAAAAAAATGAAATTTGGCAGGCTATTAGTCCATAATGTGGTCTGATGCCTTTGGGTATTTTTTTAAATGTAAATCACTGAGATATTTAAGGTTTGAGGTTTAAGAACTGTGCACACACTTTAACAACTTCTTCTAAAAATATTTAGTATGCATATTTACTACATATGTATCTTATAGAGACTAGAGATTAAACGGGAGATTGCTTGCTAAAATATGCAAACTGCTGTCCATGAATAAACATCCTCATGAACTCCTATTGAAAGTTTCTTATTTAAAAAAAAAATTGTTTAAAGCTACAATAAAAGCAAAGAGAAGTAAGATGAGGGGAGAAAAAAAAAAATCAACATTTAAATGATTTAAATGGTTTAACTTGGCCACAGAAAATAAAGAAGTTCATTTTTTTCTTCTCCTGGGATCTAATCCAAAGCCCACTGAGGCCAAAAGAAGGCTTTCCACCTATTCCCATGTGTGCTGGATCTATTCTCTGCTCTGCTGCTCCCTCACTTTCGTTGTGTTGATGGACTGAAGCAGCAGCTCCCACAGCAGTCCCATCCATCTGCCTTATGCAGTGGATACGTTTGGGGTCAGCTACTGGTGCCAGAGGAACTCTCCCCTGGAGTGGCCTTTCTCTGTGAATTTGAATCAGATTTGGCTTTAAGCTATTGGTGCTTCCCAGCCATTTGTTACAGCCCTTACAGTAAAGTGCAGGAGAAAAGATTTCAGACCCCTGCAAAGGCCCAGCAGTCCCTGTGCCCACATCAGTGTTCTGTCCCACACTGCATCCCCAGCCCCAGGTATTGAGCTCATTTCAGAGTGACTTTTAGCACCAGGCTGGGAATGCATTCCATGATTGCTGTGAGTTACAAATGACAGGACCAGTGCAATCAGCGAGGCTGGCGCCAGGGCATGCAATGCTCGTTAGAGTGCAATTCCTGCAGTTCCTGCACAATCTGTTCCTTATGGGGATTCCTGGGAGCTTGCAAACGCTCGCTGAGACGCTGGCAACATCAACCAAACATCTCAGACACATTGTCTTTCTGAACCTGAACTTTTTTAATGGTGGTTAAACATGTTGTCTGCTTTAGTTTCCTGTCTATCTTCATCATAAGCCAGCACCTGTTTCCAATAAATTATACACAGAGCTGTATCAGCAACACCTTGGCAGCAGCTGCCACCCTGAGAAGCAGAATGCCCTGGAGGACAATACACCTGTGAACACACAACAGTGTTTATTTAGCTGAAAGGCAAAACTTTAAGTTACATAAAGCAATTATCTAAAGTCTAATGCATGCCCATTATTAACACAAAATAACCTTGTTCCTTAAAACCAATAAAAATCTATTTAAAGGCTTTTTTTCAAATCCCAGGGAAACATGTACTAGCACCATGGATCTGCTATTAGCCTGGGACTTCAATGTCTGATGGTGGGAACACGTGTGGGGGAGGCTGCATGTGCAGCTACAAAGAAATAAGGCACAGATTTGGAGTTCATTATGCACAGAGATGAGAGAAGAAGCCAAATCATTTTCAGAGAGGCTGTTGAACAACAGAATTTTTTTTTTTTTTTTTGGTGGTTGCACATTATAAAGAAGCATTTTGTTGCTGAAGTATAGAACTACTGTGTTTAAAATAGTGTTTGATCTTTCCATCACTATGAGACAGTAGAAAAAAGTAGTTCTAAGAAAGAGGTTTTCTTATTACTGGAACAAACCTTTCATTTCCAGTTCACTACCAGCACTGGCCTTTCATGTGAGAACAGCCTATTTCAGCAGCAGTAAGTAGACTTGGTTGTTTGCAGCAGATCACAGGATAATGGAAATGAAAAAAAACTTATGATTAAAATAGAACACAAATCTGAGAAAAGTTCTCAAGTTTTGATAAAGCCAGAAGTAACACTAGGAACTCTGTATTTCAAGTGTAACACACATTTTTAGTTTAACATGAATACTTTGAAGATTATTTGGCACATGAACCTCATAAATAATTTAAAAGGGAAGATATTTTCTACCTGGTGCTTCTAAAATTAGCAGTAAATATGAAAAGTTTATATATAGGCATGTATGTATGTATCTGTTGTATCACATGCCCATAAAATACTTACTTTTAAAGGCATACCTTAGAATAATTTCATTTCCTGTTTTATGCCTCCTGATGCCATTTAAGTGATCAATAGGAATGCTCTTAGGTGAAAATGTGTTTTAACACTTCTGTTTGGCCAGACCTGAGAGCTGTGGAAGGACTTGTTAATGGGTATTACAGCCTTCCTAAGTGTCATTTTCCAAAGCCCTTACAATGCTGAGTACAAATGCAGGTAGAATGGTGATGCCACCATGTAGGATTTTCCCACCAATAATACTGGAGAATTAAATCCTAAGAGTTTTGCCCATATTTTATGAAATGGAAAATAAAATTCCAAGAGAATAGCATTAGCTTAACGTCACAATAAATAAATTGTCTTTCAAATGTTTCTAGTAGACCCATTTTACTTCAGATTTTATTATTAGACAGTCCAAAGTTTAACATATCCATATTTTTTACAGTTTACTTCCTTAAAAGTGCTCTATTTTCATCTCAGAACAAGCATGGCACGTTTCAGAGATCTGAACTAAAACATATGGATTAAGTCAATGATTCAATTTCTAAACCTACAAATGACTGTTCTGATTACTCATGCAAATCTATATTTTTGCCAGATTTCCTAAAGACTTGAATATGAGTACAATTAATTTGAATATATTTTCTTCTCCTGATGCATGTGAGAATATGATGGATCTCCATGGCAGATACAAACCTGTTTCTTGATTCCAACTTTCTTGGCTGTGTTTGGCTCTAACTGAACATAGATGCTGTGAGCACCCAGCTATGATTCCAACCAAAAGGAAATCCAGCTATGGCTGCAGAACAAAAACTATTTCTTTTCCCCTGGAGTGTCTAGCTTTTATTAAATGTCAACAAATCCAAAACCAGGCTTTACTAATCTGTGGTGTCCATGGGAAATAAGTCACAAGCACAAGTCACTGATGATAATGTTTGTTTTGGTTTAAATAAACAGGTTCCAGGGAACTGAAATCTTACACAAGCATTTAAGACCTACCCCTTATTTTAACATTTGTGAGATCTCCCAGTGGTGCTGCAGAGTGCCAAGATGGATACAGTGTGGGGGCTGGAAGCAGACCCACATTTGGGATTGTTTACTGCCCTCTCTGATGAGTTTATCCATTAGTTTCCTTCCTGTTGACTTTTGTGCATGATATTAACCCAGGATGTTCTCAAACAGAAAATGGAATTACAAGTGGAAGATGCTGCCACCTGCGAGCTCTGCCTTTGTTCTGCCCACTGGAACTGCCTGGGGAGGGAGGATGCAGAGGCAGCTTTGTGCTGGGACCTGCAGGGATCCCCCACCTTTGCATAGAGTGCTCTGGCTCCTCCTGACCTCCTGCCTGTGCTCGCACACGTTTGGCTGGGATTGGGACACTGGAGTGGAGATGAGCCCTGCAATATGAGAAAATGTTACAAAAGGGCCAGGAGATATTCTGAGCTGCCCCTGGCGTGGCCCTGCAGAGATCCAAGGAGGGCAGCAGGAGTGCTGGGCCATGTGGGTCAGTCTAGCCCCTCCCTAGGGATACTGAGTGTAGCTTGATTTGGTGAAGAGGTTTTATAAATCTGAGTTACCCTGTGGAGAATGGGACAGGGCAAACCATGACTGATGGCATTGCAGCTGATACTACCAGGAGATATTCTGAGACAAAGAAAGGGAGAAAAAAAAAATATCAAAAGACACAGACATCTTTCTAAAAAGCCAAACAGAAGTACAAATGACAAGACAGTTTGGGTATGGAAGACAAACAACCACCAGTAAAGTTAAGTATGTATCAAAACATCTTGGAGAACCTTTTATCTCAGGCACAGTAAGGTGGCAAAAGAGCCACTGGAATGAGTTTGCTTTGTTGCAATCCTTCTTTATTATTTTAATTAAGTTTCTTTCCACTCAAGAAGACATAAAGAACAATAAAAGAAAGCAAATGAAAGTTCACATAATGCAAGATTCATCATGTATTCACAGGTTTTGTGTAACTCATTTTAAACTGATGTTTGCTTGTTTAAGAATGCACACCTGCACATTACCACTTGTGGTAAATGAGTTTATTAGCCAAGGAATGTCTGAATTCTTACTGGAAAACCCATATAAATGCAATTATGTTTTCTTTCAAGATCCCATTTTGGTAAAACATGCTATCCCACTCTCATACTCCAGGGGAAAAAAGGCAGTAAATGATGTACAAACATGCAGGAAAGATGCAGGTGAAAAGATTCACAGGGCTTAAAACTGTCACATGCCTCATGATTCAGTGTGTCTTTCCATGTATAATTTAAGCACTTGGTTTCATATTATATTAATGTCAGATCAAATGTTCCTGTCAGAGACTAGGACTTTATTAGTTTCTCATATGTATTTGTTTTTACTTTGAATTAAAAGCTAAAGGTGGTGACAGAAGAAATTCTGATGCTTGGCATAGGATTAATACTTGAGAGCCATTCAACTTTGTTAATCATCCATTTGAAGAGAGTTTCCTTATGCAAAGAGTTTGCTCCACTTTGGACAAAACAATTTTTTCATCTCTGAACCCTGAAAGAGCAGAAGGGTGGAAAGAAAGTGAGGGGAGGCAAAAGAGCAAAGGGAGACAGAGCAAAGTGTGAAGCTTTGATCCTTTCACAGAGAGGCTGAGGCAGTTCAAAATGAAAGAATCTCTCACCATTAAAAAAAAATAAGAAAAAAAAAAAGGAAGAGAAACAGAGAGAGCAGTATGACAGGAGACAAAAAGTGAAGCAGGAAGAAAAGCCTCAAAGAAAAGGAGTCATGCCAGGCTCTGAAGGGGAAGCTTAGCAAGGAACAGAAGAGGAAACACCTTGGCTTTCTAAATGCAAAGAACTTCCAAGAGAAATAAAGGAATAACAGCAATTAAAGGTGTTCAAGTGACTTCTGATTTTGCATTTCTCATTACATTTCTTACCCTATCCAAATTATAAAATAACTGTGCCATAACTGAGTGAACAGTCTGGACCTATAGCTACAAAACACACCAAAGCAATTGGGCCAGTGCAAGGGGAACACTGGCCCCAAAGCCTTCAGCAGTGGGACTGAAAGCCCCCATTTCTAAAGCACAGAAATGCCTGGGTGTGTGACAGAGCTTGGGGATAGTCCAGTGCTGGTTAGAGTAAAGTCAAGAGAAAAGTGATCTAGCAGCAGGTCAATAACTACTGTGTGTAAGTAATTACAAACAGTGTATGAATTCAGTGCATGAAGACCTGCCATATTTTTTTTCCTACCAACAGCAGTCACTGTTCATTTATTTAAGTAATAGAAATAGAATGCACACCTACCACTGTAATTTATGTCATCCATTTTCAACAAGGTGTCCTCTTTGCAAAAAAACCTTGAAAAATCCATGTCAATCCTTCATCTCTCCTCTGAGGAATGTGTATTTATATTATTCTTGAGCCAAGAAAGGATCATCATTCACAATTCAAAAGAAACATTATATTACTTACAGAGTTTGGCCAATCTTGCTATATTCTTCTTACTTTGTGCAGAGTTATGCATTAAACCAGTGCCTCTGCTGAGTTTCATAGGAGTACCTAGAACCTTTCACAGAAAGGGGTGCTAAGACACTGGATGCAAAATTCTACTACTTTTATAAAGGAATAATATGAGGAGAGGCTTGGGCAAGTTATAGCAAGGTACTGGTTTTCTGAATCCTTCTGGAAATACTATTTACAAACAAGCCAGACCTTTTCTTTGTCTCATTCAATGTCCATGCTCAAAGAGAACAGGATTTCACATTTATTTAGCTGTATATCTTTGTTATTTCAAGTAAAACTCACAACTCATCAAAAGGTCTCTATGCATGAGGTATTTCAAGAAAACAGACACAGGCACCCCAGATCAAAGGTACAGAATAGGGTCTGATTAGACTAATTCTTTTAAAGTGCACCCAAAGAAATTTTCTTTGATTCAGGGAACATGAAAACCAAACTACCTTTGAACAAAAACTTCCAATGAAATCTAATATTTTTTTATAATTTAAGAAATTCAGGGGTTTTAATGTTTCTTTGCTTTTGCCTTCTGTCAATTAGAGTGGGGCATAACTGTTGCATGAAATATATGTGGGGTCAAGCCTAGAGCAGAGCCATCAATAAAAGCGTCTGCAGAACATCTGAGTTTTCTTTTCATTTCATGCCACTTTAGAACAAAGATGCTTGCAAAAGTCCCAGCAAGTACTGACATTTTAGATTGTTTATTAAAAAATAAACAGAGGTCAAGCCTTTAAAAGGTGCACTTCATATACTTTTACAACTACCCCTTTTAATTAATTTGGAAAGTTGTCTTCTGTTCAGCATTTATCCTGTTTAGCTACCACGTGGCTGGTCTCACTTAATTCCATCCTGCCAATCTCACAAGGCATAAAACATCCCCAATACCCAGGACATGAGAAACACAATGGAAAACGCACATACAGATTGTGACTTATGAAAGCAGTTAGACATGAGTCTTCTCTATATCTTATTTTAGGTAGAATTGTAGTATCTGCTCAATGTGTGCTCAGCTTTAAAAATTAGCTCCATTCCTCCACATTAACATTCTTCATTGAGAAAAATGAAGAAACATCTCCCTGAAGATCTGAAGATCTGGGATTTTTGTCTTTTCCATTGAAAAAGGCAGCTAAGAGCTGATAGTACCCAGCCCTCACAAGCTTTATTCCCGAGCTGTGCCAAGAGCAACACATTTCATTGTCACATCTTCAGTACCTACTTCTGTGTGGTAGAGCCTCCAATATCTAGCTTCCAATTAGTCTGGGAAATAAATGCTGTCCTCCTCATTTATAATTTTTTTTTCTCCTGTGTGAAATTGTTCATAATTTTTTTTTGTCTCTCCATCAGCTTTGGTTTCCTGCCTAGCTGGGTTTCCTCAATCCTCTTTCATACTGCTCAGTTCTCTTGTCTCTCATTTCCACAGCCTCTCAACTTTCATCTTCAAACCATCCTTGAGAAGCTCCTGAATTCTCTGAACAGGTGAGCATTTCTCATGGCAATTGTCCACTCCTGAACCCAACTCTTGCTCACTGGTGAACACATCTTCTGCACAGATTGTCCTTCTCTAGAGTTAGCAGGATGGTGTCTGTTGGAAGTACTGCATATAAAGTCACCAAATCCATTTTTCTACTTTCTATGGATGCCCAGATCTTGTTTTGAAAACTATTATATGAAAGCCAAGATTATGGAAACTTTTCCCAGAAGCAAGGAAACTTTCCTAGTTATGCTTATAAAGATGTGATAACTATAACCAGCATGAAGGCTACGAGCTTTCAGCACTGGCAAGCACAAAAAATGCAGATGAGTAAGTGTCAGTGGCTGTTAATGGGTTTCTTGGCATAATGACAGAAATAAGAAAATGTCTGGTTAGCAGCCCACTTTACCTATTTGATATGTGTCTAATGACAGTCACTGTGACCACCTGTTGCCTGGTTCTTGCTCATTTCCAGGACACCGATGCAAACACAGGCTTTGGACTGTGATTGCAGCAATCAAAAACCTAAAGACTCAGCAAGTGATTGAGTGCAAGGGGGCTGAAGAAGCTGTCAGACATTCCCATGTGTTGTCTGTGCTGTAATTGTTTCCAGTGGTCAGCAAAACCTGAAACAGAACCATAAGGTTTTGAAGATTAGGCTGAGTGTCTCCTGCGTAGTCTCGCACGGGCCCTTTCCTGGAACTCTGCGGCGCTGGAGGAGAGTGATGAAGCAGAAGGATGGCACCATGCCATTGCATCAGATGAAAGGGACACTGGTGGATATTTGCCATGGGAATACTTGACTGGAAAGCACTTGATCTACTGTCTGTTAGCTCATGGGAATGGAACTAGTAAACTTGGGAAACCTCAAATAAATTCCCATTGTATATAGACGATAATCCAAAACAGAATCTTCTTGGGAACAATTGCTAATGATACTGGAAGTCATCCTTGTTTAGTGAAGAAGAGACTATTTTCTGGTGTACATTTCAGTACAGACTTTTACATTGAAGAATTTTACCCAATATTTACAGGATGGGAAGTCTGTCATTAGTGAAACCTCTTTTTCAAGCACTAGCTTACCAGGGGATTACAAAAAGATACTTTTTAAAAAGTGTATATCTGCCACCCTTACAATGACACGAAGAACCTTTAAAATTACCTAGATGATAAATTACCATTTCAGAAGAATACTTGAATGAGCTCATCTTTGTACCCTATCCACCATAGTCATGGTTTCTGTTACAAACCAGATGAGCTGAACATTTACCTTTAGATCTTTTTTCTAATTTATGAAACAGCTGTGTAAGACTAAGTTTCACATTCAAGCATTTTCAGTGACATCTAATGATTTGTCAGACAATCCAATGGTTTTGTCATTGTATGTTCAGACATGAAATTATTTTTAAATTCTTCCTTAGTCCAAAGTTTTCCTTGTAAATTTTTTTTAATCAATCATCTGCAGATACCTCACACTGGATAAGTCATGCATTTCTCAATAGCTTTCCTAGAGGGCTTTTATTCAGGGTTTAATAGAAACCATTAAGTGACTAGAAACAGAATACACATCTAACATATTAAGAGGTCTAGAATAAAATAAGTCAATCTGTAAAGAATTTATCTTTTACTTACTAGACCCCAAACAATGACTCAACATCGAACAGTGAATGATATATCAAATATAGCTCATTTAAAAGATAAATGCTTAAATAATGTGGTACTGCAGCTGGGGGCATGAAATAGAACAAAAATCTTGCATGTGTTCATTTAGAAAGTAAATCACCTGGTGTAAGTTTAATAACTTTTTCTGCTATAATACCAGTATAATAACAATATAATAACAATTTTTTTCTCCCTTGCAGATTTGCTCTTGTTTTAAGTTTTCTTCTATAAACCTTGAAAGTTTCTGTACTTGCTGTCTAAAACCCAGTATCTCCATTCAGATTTTTATCTCAAAACATCTTTTTTTGCCTGCTTCTTTTACTTCCACAAGACATAGCCAGAGAATAATGTGTCTCAGCTGCCACAGAATGCATTCCACCAAAAGAATGCACCCAAATTTGACCCAGGGAACAAGATACACCCCGCAGTATATAAAAACCTTAATACTAAGTTGCCAGAAGGGTATCTGGCAAGCTCCAAATTAAATGTCTTTTCAGAAAACTCCAGCTACTCTGTTACTCTATAACCTTCCCATGGCCCATTACTTCTATGTAGTTAAAAAAGAAATCCGTTTTTTGGAAAGACAAGTCTTTTCACAATAAATCCAAGGTGCAAGGGAAACTCAGTTTTCCTATTTAAATTATGCTCAATTTTCATTCCCCTCTTTGTCTACATTCTTCTCCCTTTCCCTTTCTTTTTCTGTTCTTATTTCCGAATGGATTAAAATTAAATTAAATTCTTTGGAAAAGAAGGGAGAAACAAGACATGTGTGTCTTCTCAGCTGTTTTTTTCAAATTATCTCAGCCCTAATAAAAATACTATACACCTATGCATTGCAAACCAACATTATTTTTGCAGTAAAAACACCACATGCATGTTCTTAGACATGAGTCCTCTATGCAAGATCTTCTCACATGTGGAAAAACAGCTGACATTTCATCACTTCCATGAAGGAATAAATAGAGGAGTCATGGAAGAGAAATCCACCGCTCTTCTTGCCTGTTTTTCTAGTTCACAGAAGCTGCTTCTTCAGCATCAGGGCTGTGCATGTTGGTATTAATCATGAAAGTGATTTTCTTATATAGTTTCTACTCCAGTGTCTGTTGCGAATATAAATAATTTCAGTGTGCCCTGCAGTTGTCACAAACTTCTGACAAAATAAGGAGAAAAGGTAATTTGCTAAACCTATCTGCTACTAAACCTAGTGCAGGAACTGACCACTATCCTATGTCAGGAATCACAGGACAGTTGAGGTTGGGAGTGTGGATGCCATTTCACCCAATTCCCCTGCTGGAGCAGGACAGCTGAGGGCCAGTTACCTCAAACCATGTCCAGATGGCTTTGAACTCCTCAAGGGATGGAAACTCTACAACCTCTCTGTGCAGACTGTGCTAGTGCTTGGTAAAACTCACAGAAAAAGTGTCTCCTGGTGTTCTGCCAGACCCCTCTGTTCAGTTTGTGTCCACTGCCTCTCTTGTCACTGGGCACCACTGACAAAAGCCTGGCTGTATCTTCTTTAACCCACCCTTCAGAGGTGTATTGATGATACATCAGTGATGATTTATTATTGATATTCCTGAGTCTTTCTTCATATGAGAGGTGCTCCAGCCCCTTACTCATCTTTATGGTGCTCACTGCTCTCTCTCCAGTATGTGCAATATCTGCAAGTAAGGATGGGTTCAAAGGAAAGCAGAGCCTGTGTTAAACACACTTGATCAAGGCAGCAACACAGACAGTGAAACAGAAGGCAAAAAAACCCTGTGCAAATATAAAATATCAAAGGTAATCTGTTACACCTTGGATTTTGTACATAAAGCCTTAGCACACAGGAATACAACTTGCCTGGGGCATGTTCTGGTTTGTTTCTGATGGGGAACAAAGAGGGAAAACCAGGCATTACAGAGAACCAGGAGGTTCAGGGAGAGAGCAGAGCTGTTCAGAGGAGCTGTGCATCTCTGGGTGCACATGTCCGTGTGTCTGTCTGTGTAGGTGCCTACAGACAGTGTCTGCTACTGCTGAGGCTCTGTAATCTGATGCAAACTGTTTCATATATTAAAAAGCTGTAGTAGTAAGAAGATCTTTGCAGAAATAGACAGATGTGGTATCTATGCCAAAAAATGACATTGCAAAGGGATTAACTGTTTAAGTGGTCAAATTAAACACGACAGAAATAGTTAGCTTCCCTTGGCCTGTAGCTCCTCTGCATGAGGCAGCTTGTCTCAAGTTGCCAATAGCTCATTGCTGCTAAGGCTAGGAGACAGTAATGTTGGGAATTGGGACATTTCCCAGTCTCTCACTGTCTGATCTTGTGCCTCGTACTCTTCTCTGTGCTGGGGCAGAATCCCCCATGTCCCTGTGCCTAAACCTGGGCCACAGCAGAGTGCAGCTCCCAGTGCAGCTCTTTCTAGAGCACTGTCCCAGCTCTTGGCATAGACATGTTTATTCTGGCAAAACTGAGCTTCTGCTGCATAATATGGGTGAAATAAGCTGCCCTGGTGAATTCAGAGTTTTGTCATAACTAAACCCACAGCAGGGACTTCTGCTGACACAACAAGGGATAATACTCATCAACTGATACTGTAGTTTGTAGTGAAAGTCTGGCCTAAATCCAAGACTGAGAGTTATAATAGGCTTATTATTATTATTCTTATTAGCAGTCTTATTTAGATTAAAGCCCTGGCTTGATGCTTGATTCAGAATATTAGGAATAGCAATGGGGAAGGCACAGGGGCAAGCAGAGGTGCTCCAGCCAGATCCATGGCTGTCCCAACACCATTGTAGTGTTTCCTGCACTTGACTTTACTCTTTCAAAGCTCAGCTATTTTTGGACAGTTCTCCATAACATTAATAACAGGTTATTAGTGTCAGAGAACATAAGCTGGTTGGGTTTTTTTTTTCTTCTTTTCAATAGAAAAACTTACTTTATAAATACCCACTTAGTTGCTTCAGTCTCAAGTTCCATAGCAAAGTATGTGAGATGTGCTTTAGTCCTGGATCAGCAATATCAATTTATAGTATAAAATGAATGAAGCTGTTCTCAAAGTCAGCCTAACCATTGCAAAGACTATACCTGGCCTTTTCTCCTTCCCTGTTGTCCAACAACTGCAATTTTTGCAGCCTCTGTGTGCACAGGTCCTGTCACTTCACTGCTTGCTGCACCAATGCATGGTGCCTTGCACTGCATTCACAAATGCCCACACTGCTGTCATTTTCCTCCTTCCAGCTGGGAAAACACCTCTGCAGCAAACCTGACCTGAGCTGCACATTTCCTGGGCTGCTCCTGCCACAACCCAATGCCAGGAATTTTGAACAAGTGTCTCTTATCAAAGGTATGTCCTGGCACAGCACTTGGAGCATCTTGAGTTATTCGGTCTGAGTCACTTATAAACACAAGGGCTTCATAACCACGGGAAAGTGTTCTCCTTTCCACCCCCATCTCACCTCTCAGTTGCAGCAATCCAGTGCCTTTGTGGTGTTTTAGGATAGGCATGGGCATTTCCCTGCTTCTCACATAAGGTATCCTAAATGGTTCACTGACCCTGCTCTGGACCACATGTAATCATCGTGCCAGAGAGATCAACTTGAGTCTGCCAGACTTTTTACTACTAAAACCTCCTGCAGTTCCTGAGCAAAATGCCAGAGACTGTTAAAAGCCCTAACTAATGAAAATTGGCTTTGCAACCACCATAAATTGGAAAGGGGACAACAAATGAGCTGGCAGCACTTGCTGCTGATACCAGGTTATGAAAAATGAAAGCGTTTGCAGGAGAATTGTATGGCAATGAACACACAGTCCCATACACAGCAAAAGGGGGACACTGAGGTACTTACCAGCACTCCCAAGGAATGAGATCTGGGGCCATAACAGATGTGTTTGGGAGAACACAGGTTCACAGCAAGCCAGACCATAAGGAATTATTAGGAAAGAAAAACAAAACTCAGAACTACCCTGTGCCTATATTTTAAATACCAGGTAAAACCTTGGTGTCCTACATTGCAAAAATAGTGGAACTAGGACAGGTCCTTAAAAGGGTACCAGAAACTGGCCCGTCCTGTGGAGTGGCAGGGACAGAAATATCACCTGCATATGGCATGGTCCCCTTGCTATCAGTGACATCAGAGGCACAGCATAGCTCTTGCTGATCAGCCTCTGCCTTTTGGGATTTTAAATGTGTAAATCCTTCATGGAGTTAAATCTGCATGGCCTAGAGACAAAATGTAAAGAATATCTGAAAGAGCCAGTCAACACAGCTGTAAAAATGTTCTGGACAAGGAATTGCAGGCAGAAGTGCTGAAGTGTAGTTAGATTAAACTAGAGCTGTTCTGAGCAGACTGACAAAAACATGCCTGCACAAGCAGTACCTTCAGTATCATTCACAAAGCTGCTAGTGTCAGTGAAGCTGACTTTACCCAAAATAATCATGCTTTTTTTTCCACTTTTATCTAGATTTACAAAAACAGAAGCTCTAATCTGCTACAGTGTCTATCTGGAATTCAGCTGGACAAACACAGAGATCCACACATGCAGTCACTGGAGCTGCATCCAAAGTCTGGTGACTTTGCAAACAGAGCAGCAGCAGAGCCTGCCATGATCCAGGGGCTGCCCAGGTGTCAGATGGCCAAAGCACTAACAGTCAAATTGCTGGAAAAATGCTAAATACAATACAGCCCTGATTGTGTGTTATTTGTGCTACATTTCTCATTCATGGTGTCATGTCTGACTATTGCTGCAGCTCTGATCACAGAAGGACCTGGCAAAGGACCATTCTCACTCCAGTTTGGGTTGTCCTTTCTGGGAGCAGGCTCAGCATGGCCCTATCTCCCTGTGCAGGTTGCCTGTTTGCCACGTGCTATCCTCATATCTATCCATATGTACACACGGATTAATAAGTGAATTCAACACAAGAATTTGATGGTCAGACAGAGGACCCCAAGAGGAAAGTTCTTTCCTGTTGAGATAAAGCAGTTACTCTGTCAGCTTAAGCCAGAAGTGACTTTTTTTTTTACGTTACCCAGAATTGCTTAGACTGACATTTTCTGAACATCTATGCATTTGAAAAAGACTAAACTATTTGAAAGGAGCTATTAGCATGCATGCTTTAACTTCACTTCTTTTTCATGTTAGGCTCTTACGGAAAAATACCAGATTTTGATATGAACATCTGTTTCATGTTTTTCTAAATGTGAGCTTAGTATGAAAATTAACCCCTGAATATTTGGTTTCAGCAGCCTTCTGGTTCTTCAGAGAGCATTCAGGAGCCTTGTCTTTCTAGTACTGCCAGGAACTCAGCTCAGCCTATGGCTGTGTCTTCTGAAAATAATTTGGCCAACACTGGATGTTCAGATATTTAATGACCTTTTTTTTTTTTCAATTAGTCTCCATTATTTGTTGTCACTTGTTTTTGCTAAGAAGTTACTCAGTTCTCAGTCTCGTGCAACCTCATTTAACTTTTATCCCAGGAAAACACAGGGAAATAACAATCATATTTGCTCTTTCCAGAAATGTGTTTTAGTCACCAACAGGCCCAGCAGATGTTTAGCAATTGGGAAAGCACTGTAAAGAGCACAAGTCTGATGTTAACCATGAGGGCAATTCCTCTCCCCACCCGAGAGGATGAAGGCATTAGACACCATCATATTTTCATTTACCAAAACAAAGGCAATCTCCTATCCTAGCAGCTGAGGGTACATTAGCTAAAGGTAGTGACAACTGGCAAATGTCCCCAAATGCAGGAGTTCCTTTCAATGTGGGTGAGCACTCAAAAGCCAGAGGATTTTCTGAGTTATCCAAACTCCTACACCAACAAACTCAGACCTTTGGTACTTCCTGCTTCAGGCTGGCTCAGAAATCGCTCAAATGTGGCTTCTTTTTTGACAGACCAGCAGTTCCATTTAGGGTTTAAGGGGATATACAAGGGGGAAGAAAAAAACAAAATCAGAAGAAAATATTTTATTGACTTTAAACTCTTCAGAATGCTTGACCTTTACCTGGGTGAGTTTCAGGTACAATTCATCTCTCACAAGCTTGGCTGTCTGAGATAATAATGAGGTTCTGCTTCAGTTTATGAAAACTGTGGGTATTTTATTCTATTACTACAGGAAGAAATATTCTCACCAGAGTGAGACAGTTTTGCACACTGAGAACCTAAAAATTCCAGTAGTGGCATCTTTCAAAGCTGCTGAGACACTGTTAATTTCCCCTCCAAATGTATGGATGAGGTACAGGGTTTGCTTTTAATACCTGTTCATGTATTATTTTTTTTTACATGCTACCATTGTATTTCTGAGGCCATCAGTGACATCCAGTGGCCAACTAGATTAAGCCTAGACATGTTTTATAGACATCTGCCCGCTGATTTCCTTAGTAAAAAAAAAAAAATCAATATAAATGTTAACCATGCAGTTGACTTCTTTAGTTTAATTCCCTCACAGGTGTGATGGGAATCTTCCTGGAGAAGACTCTCAGGACTGGATGCTCCCTCTGTTCCCTCCCTTTGAGATGGTGAACCCCATGGGAGCACAAGGATGTGATTCCAGTTCTGTGTGCTGTGCCAGCATCAGTCAGAATTAAAGCTGCATTCTCTCAGGATTTGAATTGGAGCACAGCTATAAACAGGCAGGTTTTGGTTTTGATGCAGGCAGGCATGAATCTAAATACGTGTGTCCTGTCCTATCCATTTCATTAATGAAATTTTATTTTACTAGTTTATTTTAAATTAGCTGCTCTAAAAGCAGCTGATAGTAAATGTAAGGGGAATCAAATATTTATTCAGCCCAAATCATACATCTGAATAAAAAATGAGTATGAAACACATTTCTGTTAGATACAGTATGAACAGGTAGTCATACTGTATCTAACAGAAATGTAAAAATTAAATCAAATGTGATAACAACTTTTCCATACTGAATTTTGAGCTTCCTTGCAGTGAGAGACTGTGTAGCTGACTCAGTTAAACAGCCTTTTCTGGGTCACAAAGAGGTGTCCTGGAGGAGTTGGTGGGTGATGTTCAGCCCCTCCGTGGGGACAGCACAGGGGGATTGTATCTGGCCCAGGCAGGGCAGCCCTCCCTGGGGGGGTGGAAGCCCAGGTCAGCCCCTGGGGGCCCGGGGCACTGAGCTCAGGGGAATTGTCTCATCCCCCAGTGACTGTGTCACACCTGCTGGAAGCAAATGGGGACGTGTTTGCCCTCCCCTGGGCAGCCATGCAGAGTACAAAACCTCTTATTTTCATTGGTAAAAGATCTCTTTAAACAGAAAAGAGTAGAAGTTGAGGACCAACACTTTTGGTGTGCAGTTCCTGGGGCACAGGGCTCAGTTGCTGGCTTAGCAGAGCACAGACAAGGGTACCATGTTTGTTCCCATTGTGTTCCAGCAGCTGCAGTAGTCACTGTGCCGCTCCCATGCCTGTTCTGTGGTGCCTCTCATCTTTTAGTAGACAGTCAATTTTCCTGTGACCTGCTTCAATAAACTATTATGTCTGCACTTTGCAAAAACATTAGAGAGCTAAATGCAGTGCTTTGGAAAAGGACATTCATGCCAGCTATTACCACTGTCATATTTGTGATTTATTTCCCCCCCATTATCCCTTTTCCATAGCTGGCACAAACTAAAGAAATGGGGCGGCCTATGAATAATAGATGCAGTCATCAGAAACAAGGAGCAAAAATAATAAATTCCAGAACTCTAGTTTAGAAAAAACTCACTTCTGTGAAACAGTATAAGTATAAAGTAGCAGTGAATAAAAACTAAATGTCTGTTGTTCATTAGTCATTATAGTTAGTTCAGATAATGAACTAACAATAGTTCATGGGTTAGGGCATGCAAAGATGGAATCTGTGCTCATCTGTGCAAATGAAGAGCATCAATGAAACTAAAATTTACTCCCCATTTAGGCTGACACTGCTGGAGAAGGAACCACCTGTTCATTTACAGTACTTTAAATTCCATTAAATATGTAAATAATATGCATTTAATTGGTCAAGAAAGGCCAAACCCAAACCTGTGGCTTCAAAAGCTTACATATTTGAAGTGCAATAAATAGACTTTAATTTCAAAGGTAAATGATGTTTACTAAGCTTTCTTGATTCTTGCCAAGGACAGGCTGACTTACATGACAGACACTCAGAGTAAATATTGACCTTCTCCCTGTAGGCAGAAATTTTTCATCATCTCCACAATCCTGACTACACTTCTGCCTCTGCTCTTTCCACAGTAACCAGCAGCCACTGAAACCCTGTGCACCTTGCTGGGAGCAATAGGGAGGGACTGCAAATATGTACATTTAAATGCTTGTAGAGAATTTATATGTACATATAATATATCATATATTACATTATATATAGAATATATACAATATATTATATAGTATATAGTATTTTTTAATTTTCTGTATTCTATATTTATTATATATTATATATAATATATTATATAGTGGCCAAATATACCTTTTTTCACGCCAGGCACCTGTTCAGAAACAGCACTTTAATGAGTCTATTGAAGGTGTCATTACCAATGTCCATGTTCAGTTCCAGGGTGTGAGTGGGAGACCAACAGTTTCCTCCAATTCCACAGCAAAGAGAAAGGGCAAAGCTTGGGAAGCTGCTGCAAATGAAACACAGAAAAATGCTGTGGATCATTTCTGCAGTAATTCCCTGTGAAAGCCAGGAATACATTTAGAAACTTGCAATTATACATGCAAGGCATCGTTGCTGGCAAGCAGCATGGCAATGAAAGGCTCTACAGTTGGTACTGCGGTCACTGACAGTTTGCTCTGTTCTGCTCTATGGTTTCCTTTTCATGTATCATCTAAAGACATTTTGATGATGTTTCACCACTGTAATATACAAACAGAATTTTCTATGAGGCAGAAAATTAAAATCAAAGGTGGATACCCAAAGGCATTGAGAAAGGACGTTAGTTTCTTTCTTTATGCAGTTATTTAAAGAATCTTGTAAGAAAACTGGCTCAGCCAAGCCAAGAGTATTCATTTGGATAGCTGAGCTCAAGGTCTTCAACTCACTATCAGCTACATATTCTGCTCACTGCAAGAAGCCTTTGCCCTGTTTGCTTTGAAGGGTGCTGATAACCCACAGTGTAAAAATGCCACTTCTTCAGTCAGCGTGAAGCATTTGCTAATTTTTTTCAGGGAAACTAATCATAGCTGCATTTTGAAAATCTAACTTTCAAAAGGCTCCTTTGCACTTCTAAGGCTGGGGTTCAGGTCTGCTGAGCTCCTTCTCGTTGCTGAACCTATTTTTCATTAACATTTCCTTGCTCCACAGAGAGCTGGTCACAGCCCTGGCAGTGCTGTGTTTCCATCTAAGGTTTGTCTCAGTTTTGGTCTAGATTAGAGCAATTATGGAATTAATTACTGGCTGTACAGCTGTTCTCCCTGCACCCTGCCAAAAGGCAGCCTAGCACACAGTCTTCCCTGCAAAAAATGTGGGTGACAAAGCAAATCTGGTGTGCTTAGTCTGATGCAGCAACTCCAGAGCCAAACCAGAGTGTTACAGAAACTGCTTGCCAGGAATGCTGCCATGCCCCCAGCATGCCTGACCCTCTGCAGGTTTTGGGNTAAATTCCATTAAATATGTAAATAATATGCATTTAATTGGTCAAGAAAGGCCAAACCCAAACCTGTGGCTTCAAAAGCTTACATATTTGAAGTGCAATAAATAGACTTTAATTTCAAAGGTAAATGATGTTTACTAAGCTTTCTTGATTCTTGCCAAGGACAGGCTGACTTACATGACAGACACTCAGAGTAAATATTGACCTTCTCCCTGTAGGCAGAAATTTTTCATCATCTCCACAATCCTGACTACACTTCTGCCTCTGCTCTTTCCACAGTAACCAGCAGCCACTGAAACCCTGTGCACCTTGCTGTGAGCAATAGGGAGGGACTGCAAATATGCACATTTAAATGCTTGTAGAGAATTTATATGTATATATAATATATCATATATTACATTATATATATAATATATATTATATATATTATATAGTATTTTTAATTTTTCTGTATTCTATATTTATTATATATTATATAGTGGCCAAATATACCTTTTTTCACGCCAGGCACTTGTTCAGAAACAGCACTTTAATGGGTCTATTGAAGGTGCCATTACCAATGTCCATGTTCAGTTCCAGGGTGTGAGTGGGAGACCAACAGTTTCCTCCAATTCCACAGCAAAGAGAAAGGGCAAAGCTTGGGAAGCTGCTGCAAATGAAACACAGAAAAATGCTGTGGATCATTTCTGCAGTAATTCCCTGTGAAAGCCAGGAATACATTTAGAAACTTGCAATTATACATGCAAGGCATCGTTGCTGGCAAGCAGCATGGCAATGAAAGGCTCTACAGTTGGTACTGCGGTCACTGACAGTTTGCTCTGTTCTGCTCTATGGTTTCCTTTTCATGTATCATCTAAAGACATTTTGATGATGTTTCACCACTGTAATATACAAACAGAATTTTCTATGAGGCAGAAAATTAAAATCAAAGGTGGATACCCAAAGGCATTGAGAAAGGACGTTAGTTTCTTTCTTTATGCAGTTATTTAAAGAATCTTGTAAGAAAACTGGCTCAGCCAAGCCAAGAGTATTCATTTGGATAGTTGAGCTCAAGGTCTTCAACTCACTATCAGCTACATATTCTGCTCACTGCAAGAAGCCTTTGCCCTGTTTGCTTTGAAGGGTGCTGATAACCCACAGTGTAAAAATGCCACTTCTTCAGTCAGCGTGAAGCATTTGCTAATTTTTTTCAGGGAAACTAATCATAGCTGCATTTTGAAAATCTAACTTTCAAAAGGCTCCTTTGCACTTCTAAGGCTGGGGTTCAGGTCTGCTGAGCTCCTTCTCGTTGCTGAACCTATTTTTCATTAACATTTCCTTGCTCCACAGAGAGCTGGTCACAGCCCTGGCAGTGCTGTGTTTCCATCTAAGGTTTGTCTCAGTTTTGGTCTAGATTAGAGCAATTATGGAATTAATTACTGGCTGTACAGCTGTTCTCCCTGCACCCTGCCAAAAGGCAGCCTAGCACACAGTCTTCCCTGCAAAAAATGTGGGTGACAAAGCAAATCTGGTGTGCTTAGTCTGATGCAGCAACTCCAGAGCCAAACCAGAGTGTTACAGAAACTGCTTGCCAGGAATGCTGCCATGCCCCCAGCATGCCTGACCCTCTGCAGGTTTTGGGCAGGGGTTCTGAACACATCTCTGGGATCTGTAATGTGTAATAGCTGAGGATCAGAGATGCAGACAAGTCTGTACATAGAAAGTTTTTGTCCCCTGTTTAGGCCAAATCCTCCATCCAGTCATCCTAACACTGAACCTGCTTCATCAGTTGTAGAAGACTTCTCAAGTGCATTGTTTGTACTTTTGAGCCTGTGCATTTCAATAAGCCAATAGAGTCCTGTTGGGGCCACTGCCTTTATTGACATGGACACATTTTCTCTAAGAGCTAGAGGTAAAATCAGCAATACTTCAGCCTAACTGGTGGCACTTTCCCCTTTCCCTCTGCTTCCCTACATGCTGCCCAACCACCAGCCCACACCATGTGCTTCAGCAGAGGGTCAATTATTGCTGTTAAAATATCTTTTATAAGCCTGAATAATAATGAGTGTCCTTGGAAATTCGTGCTCCAGCATGGTCCAGCATGATTTAATTTCTCTTGCAAGACTTGCTGCTGGGCAGCTGGCTGCTCTCAAAGCCACATCTTTCTCAAAGCCACATCTTGCCTGCTTCCCTGCTTGGCACAGGGATTATGAGCTAACCAAGTGAATTTAAATATTGGTCTGATCTTGAGGATTTAGGTGATTTCCAGCTCTGTCACCTCTGCTTACAAACTGAGGAGCCCTCTGTGCTTGGGGTTGCATGGAAGCTGTAGTGGGGTGCCAGGAGAAGGGAGGGCACTGTGGCACAGGTGTGTGGTGTCCTGGGGCAGGGCACTGGGGCTGCACGGTGCTCTGAGCTGGCTGCCACAGCCAGGGAGGGGCACAGCAGAGCCTGCCCCACACCTGGGGTGTGACAGGGCTGCTGTGGGCACAGGCTGCCTGTCCCTGCAGGACAGGAGCTGACAGGAGCTCACAGCTCCTCTGCAGGTGTCAGGTGTGGGCACACACCTCACGTGTGGCTCTTGATTACATATCCCTGGTTCCTTGGCTTTAACCAAAACAGCAAACATGCACCTCTGCCTGCTAAAACCCAGTAGAAGTGGCAAGCAACTTTGATGCTTTAAGAAAAATTCAAGAGCCTGTAGGACAAAACACAGCTGCCATGAAGAAGCAACCTGGGCTGAATTTAAAGCTGCATCTTGAACAAAAGTCATCTCACTGGCTACAGTTCAGCAGAGCCCTTCCTAAGGCTCTCACCAAAGACCATCTCAATCCACAATCCCCAAGGCAGCTCAGTTTAAAAGCATGCACTGTGCTGCATGCCATTGTCACCATTGGAGACTTGGAGAACTTGAGGCCCACAAGGATAAGTCACAGATAGCACTAATTGTCCATTGTTGTCCTTGCAATTTGCAATTCATTGGATTGCATAAATCACCCATTAGCAACCCCAAACATTCCCGAATTGCTTCAGAAGCCAACCACACCAAGGCTTCTGACATTTGAATAGTGAACCCTCACAGTGAATTGCTTGTGTGCTATTCAAAAAACAATATTTTGAAGAAATGGCAAGTAATTTTTGACAAATAGAACGGCTAATTTTAAAAAATCTATGAACCAAAAAAATAACTTGTTGTAGTTAATACTTTCAGCCTGAACATCTTCAAAATCAAATCCCATAGTCAGGTGACTGTCCTCCTCACAACAGCTTTACTAAACAGCTAGCAGAAATGTTGGGATTTTTAAAAAAAATTGTCTTCATCTCTATGAATTACAATAAGTATAAAAAGCAGTAATGAGATCTTTTTGGAGCCATATATTTATTCCCTAATGAAATATATTTATTTCTATTGTTATCATGCTCCTCTGTAAGTGAAATCTGAATTAGCCCTGTAATATCTGTGAAACTGCTTCCATGTTGAATCCTCACATTGCTTTCAGCTTTCAGTGACTTTTAGTGAGTTGGCCAGTGGCTCTCTGCCAATATGAAAGTCTCTGTAAATGCAAAGCAATTCTCTGAGGAGCATTTTGGAAGCACAAGTGCATTTGGTTTCAGTAATAGGCAAGGCAGAATCTAAAAAACATTTTTGGATATTTATTTATACAGCATAAATGGGTATAACACTGTGTATGATGCTGTTGGCATTTTAATTCCCAAATTACATCTTAGAAACTCAATTTTTCCCCTCTTGCAGCGAATCCTGAATGTTGCAGAAACAGAGAGAAAGAAATGAGATTTTTTTTAACCAGATGATCTTTCCAGTCCCTTACAACCCAAACCATTCTATGATTATCAATAAATGAGCTATCAAATTTCACCCCTCTGCTACACATAAATCTGAAAAAAGCTTCAGCTGCATCACTCAGAGATATCTGACACTGGAATTTGGCTTCTCTGTGATGTTCATCAGCTGCTCTGCTGCCTGTGCTGTTCATTCCAGGCACAGAGACAGGACCACACACCTCCCCACAGGGCTCAGGACCTGCTACCTGAGCCCTGCTACTGTCCAGGAAAACAGACCCAGCTTGTGAAGAAGTGCTCAGGACTGGATGTGCAGCCCAGCACTCCTGGCTCAAGGTCACAGGTGAGGTCTGTAGGTGGGAACAGCTTTCAGTGCCTGTTTGTGGTGGAGCACTGCACAACCAGGCAATCAACCCTGGGCTTTGCTGTTGTTGGTTACCTGAGTGGTTGGGGGTTTTCACATCTCTGAAGAATGTTAAAAATTTGCAAAGCTGAACTGGGCAGAGAGTTTGCTGGAAAAACAGGAAAATTATAGGAATGACCAGATGTTAGGACTGAATTTTCATCTACCCCAAAAACAAACAAGAATTAAGTTGGATAAAATTCTTTCTTTGGGGCCAGACAAGTTTCATTCCAACTGAAGTATTCAGGGGTTTATTTCTATTTTGAGTGAGATTACTTCTGGCTAGCTTTTATTGACCTGAATTATTTTTTTTCTGTAAAACAAACTGTCTAAAAACTTCATCCACCTCAGCTGTAGGGGTCATTTTTACCCAGAACTGCTCATTGCAGAGCAGTGAAAGTTCATCTATCATTTCTCCCCACCAACACAAGAGAAATGATGAATTCCACCATGCTTGGGATGGAAATGACACAGACTGTGTGATTCTGAAGAGGTGTGAGCACAGACACTTGCTGGGTGATAAACAGGGCTGGGCATCCCCCCCTGCCCTCTCACTTGTTTTTGTCAGTCATAAAATACTGTACCATTTTCACTGATCTCAGATAGAATCATCTCTCTCTAATCCACGGAGATTCTGGGACTGAAAAGCAGGGGTAGGGATTTTTTCCCTAACAACCACTCACAACCAGTCCTTTCACACTAGCATGCTCAATTAATCACACTCTGAGCTTTTCTGATTTAGTAAATGCATGAGATTGCATCATCAGCTTCAGTAAAGCTCAAAATCTGAAACATTTTTTTTTTCCTAAAAACTAATGTCATAAAATTCACAAATACAAAAAATACACTGAATGCACGATGTTTTCTTCTTGACCAGATAACAAACACACTGCCCTAGCTGTCATTGGGGTAAATAAAGATGCAAAAACAGGAGACATGCAGAAAGAGCTCCTGCAAAAGAGTTGTTTGTTTACTAAACTGATTGCTAAAGACAGGAATCAATCCTGACTGATGATGGCAGGAGACACCAGAGCAAGTTGTACTCCCAGCCCACCAAGGAGGATGATCAGCTGACCTCAGTGGTGATTCCTGTTGCTTTGCACTCCAGAATGACTCCACAGGCACTGATTATAATAAACCAAATATTGGTTGTGCTTGTCACACCATGTAAGATGGCAGGTGTATCTTAAAAGACAAGTAATTATAACCTTCCAAGATTATTAGATTAACAAAAATACAGCTGCAAAACAACATAGAAGCAAATTTAATTACCACGGTAATTTTCTCTTGGTATGAGAAATACTGATTATACTCCTGTGGTTGCTTACTTTATACATCAATCAAGTTTTGCAACTGCTACTGTTTAAGTTACTAAAGTTCCATTAAAATATGGAACTGCATTTCAGATGTGAAGTTTTATGCTGGAGCAGCCTGTGAGTATTGTGCAGTCCTGGGATCTTAAAAAACTGTTTTGCATTGTTTTTAGGGCAAATAAAAGCTGGAGCTGCTAAGCACTAGGTAGAATACAAATATATTTGTTCAAACTGTGTCTCCTATTAAGAAATTCTGAAGATTTTAATAATTGATACAAAACAAAATAGTTTTGTGAAAAATCTGGGTATTTTTTCCTTTGCCAATTAGCATTTTAGCATTGCTTATCAGAATCTTTCTAATGAAATGATAGAAGGAATCAGCAGGATATTCACTAAGAAAATGTTTAGACTGGGCCCAGACCCCTGAATTTACTGACACTTCTACCAAGAAAAAATGGATCTTGACACTGAGACCTGTATGACTTCAATAATTCAGTCTTTAACATCAAACCCCCACAGTTCTCCATATCTTCAGTGTCATGGGATCAAAGTTTAAAAAGAAAAAATCAAGAAAAGGGTGTCTGTGCTTATTTTGCTACCTGATAGATGTAGAAAATGCTGCTGATGGGAGATTGGAAAATGCCATTGCTCAGGTACCAAAGGAGATTTTTGATCAGGTCCCCTAGAAGAAAATTCCTTTTAGACATCAGAAATATCTACCAGTCTTTTTTTTTTTTTCCTGTCTATTTTAGAGATGAATATTAGTACCTCTTGTTCAGGTATATATTTTACCTTCTATTTATTTTAGATAGCAACAACTACCTTTATTTTTATTTGAGACTATCAGCTGCAGCTGGGACTGGTATTCAGGAGCAAAGAACTGTGCAATGGAGGCCTTCAAGAAACAATCTGCCCTCAGATGTTCATGGACAAGTCCCATTGAAGTTAGGGCATAACTTCATCTTATAAATCGGTTTTATCAGCAGAATAATGTTTCTCTATAAAGTGCTCTGGATCTCTAGAGCAATTGTTAAGTGTTATTTCTGAACACTAATGCTATTTCCTCCACAAAGGTAGAATATGCTTCAATTTTTGGCAGGAAACTCCGTCTCTACCCTGGGATACATTGCATGAGTAAAAGGAGCAAGCCACTATGAACTGAATACTCAAGAAAGAAAGAATGAAAGAAGGAAAAAGAAAGAAAGCTCTCCTCCTGGTTGCACACAGAAGATTGGTTCATTTGTGCATGCTGTGCAAAACTTGCCACAAAGTCCTTTGTGCCATCAGCATGAAAAGAATCCTTTGCCCAGGCGGGAGATTAGGGTGGCCAGCGGGAATCCCTGCACCCGAAATTCACATCAGAATGGGCAAGTTCATGGGAAGCTGGGATTTTAAAGGGATTGTTCTGATGATGCCAAAAGAGCAGCAGGAACAGCCAGCTCTGCAGGTCCATCCAAATCTCAGTTTCCCCTCTCAGCAAACCGAGGGAACAGAGCGGGAGGGGCTGGTTTTGCTCACCTTCAGGTGTGCTGTCAAAAGTGAGCCACAGAGGTGCCAGCAGGGACACGGGGCACCCCAGCCGAGACCCCCAGCCTCTCCCTGCCCTGCGAGGCTGAATGCTGAGTTCCCCCGCAGCACAATCCCTGCATCAATCCCCATGCCAGGGGGCCTTATCCTGGCTCCCGGCGCCGCATCCCATCCCCATCCCCATCCCGGGCAGGGCAGCGGGAGCGCCGCGGCCGCAGCTGCCTCTCCCCTCCTGTGCCCGCAATTGTGCCGAGCGCCCCCGGCCGCCGGCCCGCCCCAAAACCTGCGAATTAACCTTCTCACTGGGAGAGAGATCGCGGCCCTATAGAAAAGGATGAATTCAGAGCAAAGCCTTTCTGCGGGATTAGTCCGTTAGAGGCGAAAGAGAAAGGTTTTTTTGTTGTTCCGCAAAATATAAGTGATTACGGGATTTAAAGGGGGAGAAAAATGGTCTGGCTGTAGGAGGGAATATCAGAGTTGGAACAATGAATGCTCTTATCCTCTGCCTAAGTCCTTGTACTGCCCTTATCTCCACCCCATCGGCCCGGCTGCCAGGAGAGTGAGCTAAGAGAGATAGAGTAACCACTGTCCTGTGTGGTCCTTCCCTCCTTCCTGCCTCCAGAGAAAAAGGTGTGTGAGAGATGGGGATCTGCTTCTACACAGCTTTTTTAGAGAAGGGGGAATCCTGCTCTAAGATTTTATATCAGAGCAAAAAAAAGTCACCTGATTCCGTGACAGAGTTTCTCCTTGTTTACTTTTTGACAGTTTTTTGGGTTGTGTTTTCTTCCACCATCCTCCTGCTTTTCCAAGTTTTTCCAAGTCAGTTATTCATTCTGTTAATAACCAGAGCACCACCAGCTGCTCATCTCACCTTTGGGAGAATAGTAAAAGACTGTGGATGGTGGATTTATCATCACCTTAAAAACAAAGGATTATTATGTATTTTCTTTCCAAGAGATCTATACACATGTGGTTAGGTACAAAGGATTTTTTTTTTAAACCAATTAATTGGGAGGGGGATTTTCAGTGTGGTCTCAAATCTGAACAATCTTAAAAGAGAAAGAATTTCTTTTCTTCCCAAGGGCTGAAAAACAGCACTTAATAAATAGGTAAATCTGTTCCCCATTCAGTATCTGTTAGAAAGAGTGAAAACCTATTTTTTAATTCAGCCTTAAAAAAGGTGGGGTTCCTATAGACCCCATAGTTACTAAAGGTAAAAGGATTTCAAACTTCAGACTTCACAGTCCTTACGTCAAAACTATTCAGTCCAGACTTTAAGATCAGACTTTCAAATAGATTCTGATCTTTGTTTGGAAACCATCTGGCCAAAGAAAAACAGCCAACTGGTTCAGCTCTTTTCCATTTTTTTTTCCTTTTTTCACCTCATCCCAAAAATACATTTTGCGAGCAGCATTCCACTTTTCACCCCTATGTGTCAAATGTGATAAAGGACTTTTAAATATCCAGTGCATGTTCTTTACACATAACAAAGTTTGTGTAATCACATGCTTGTAACAGTAAAATTCCATATCCCTTCCCTTGCAGATGGTGCAGTAATTATCATACAGCTCTCAGAATATAACTCAGGGTGTGGAAAAGACACACAAAGTTTACATGCATACTAACCCACCCTTTTACAGAATTTCAAATGCAACCAGTTTTTTGGTTATATGGTCACATTAAAATTCCCCTTTTGCAACACTTTAAACAAGAAACAAACACCTGGATTCAGAGTTTCCTAAAGGAGTCATCTGAAAATAGGTACTTTCTGCCAAAATGTCACAAAGATTTATGTGCTTACATTCACGGATTAAATTGAGGAC
Organism: Alaudala cheleensis; assembly: GCA_013398995.1. Lineage (NCBI taxonomy): Eukaryota > Metazoa > Chordata > Aves > Passeriformes > Alaudidae > Alaudala > Alaudala cheleensis. The sequence goes on from VWYE01007323.1 coordinate 413,589, forward strand.
AGGTGGGAGAACATTCAACTATGAGAAGGAATGATAGCAAATTTATGTGTAAAAAAGGGTGGGGGGAGGAGGAGGGTAGTTATTATGATTTCTGGTGGTTTAGATAAAACAGACATAGGTTTTGTAAAAGGGAAGGTACCATGCCTGGAAAGCCATCCTTCAGCAGTGAAATAATTACCTATGGGATTGTATTTCCTTAAAGTGAAGAGAGAGGCATTCTGGAATTCCAAACACTCTGTCTCAGCCAGCAGCCCTGAATGGCACTGGGATGCTGCACGGGGCATGGGAACAGATGTTGTGGGGTGGGTTCACTGTGCACCAGCACGGGGCAAGCAGGCACTGAACCCCTGCAGCTGCTCCCTTCCCTGGCCAGGGGCATTGTGCCTCTCTCAGGGACACCCCCTTCCATCTCAGAGGAGAACTGGGGGTGTCCCTGCCCTTCCCTGGAGCCCCTCAGACATGGGAGCCCTAGAACAGGGGAGCCCCAGTGCAACACCAGGGCAGAGCAGACACAGTGAGTAAGCTGCAGTGAAAGCAGCAAGAAGACCAAGCTGTTTGTGAGAATTTGGTTTTAAAGCTGATCCTTATTTGAGACACTTTTCTAATCCCGAAGTGGTGTTGAAGCAGGACCACATGATGCCTGGCCTGCCAGGAAGGGTTGCTGGATTCTGACAAATTCCTTATCTGGATTTTAGTGGGAGTGGTGGCATCCATTAACAGCCTGTGTTGGGTCTGGCTGCCAAAGCTGGGCTGTGTGAGCCCAAAACAAGTCCTGCTGTGCTGAGACACTGTATCACACACTTTCAAACTAAGTTTTACTCAGAAGAAAACTGTCACATAGCCCAATAGTCAGCCAAGCCAGATGCAGTTCTAGCCTCCCTAAAACATCATCCCAACTATTATTGGGACCCATACCTAAAATACATTGTAAATCAAGCTGTTCAGTGCTCCCTAAATTCCTTTCAGAATAAAATTAACTTGTTTCCAATCCACACATCCAAAGCTGGCTGTGTATACGTTATCATTCCTTTAACACAGTGATGTAATGAAGATCAACATATTCCCACTTTTAAATCACAGAGGATGATTACATTGGGGCAAATGAAAACTGAAGCACATTGACAAGATTGGGGGTTTTCCCCACTCTGCAGGAAATCATTGTAGAGGCAGGCAGTCTAGTGTTTCACAGAAGTACTGTGTTTTATGTAAATATAAATGTAGCTAGGAACAGTCACAGAGGTTAAAGGGCATCTGTAGAGAGAAAACTATGATTCTTAGACTCTGTTAAATTTATTTAGTAGAGGGACTAAAGACAGTTTCAGACTGGGCTGTAAGGTGCTAATAGCCCAAGCAGATAAATGTTAGCTTCCCAAGTCTGGATGCCAGAAGAAACTGTAAATGGCTAAGAGCTGACACAAAGTTCTTCCATCCAAGAAAAACATGTTATTCTGCACAAAAAAAAAAAACAATAGGGTATAGAGTATTATATCTCAGTATAACATTGATGTATTATTCTTTCTCAACCTCTGGCCTTCAGGAGGGTGCAGTGTTATTGTTCTATATTAATCCTCCCATGCATAAGTTTAGCTTTAAAATTGCTAAGTGGAAGCCATCAACCTATGCTTCATAATTTAATATTTATTTTTATTCACTGTTGCCTACAATGACTTCTTAGAAATTTAAAGCTGAATTAGATTTTGAATTTATTTTTCCTGTATTACATGTGCATAAAGATTTATCAACACAGAACACTTGCATGAACCACCAGAATTGCTTTTCTGTCTAGAACTGAATTAATTTATTTATACAGACACGGTGACTTTTGCATTAGACCTTAATTACAGCAACATTACTGCAAGCAAAACAGGTTGTATTTAGCAAGTTTATAATTGATAATCACTGATAACAACCTCAATACTCAGTGAGTATTTCACTATTAGTTTAACAACATGCTTCAGGAGGTGCTCCAAACACAGGGGCATTTCTGACTCTTCAGTTACCCTGTAACTACAGAGTTTGATTCCTGACCAAATTCAGGGTAACACTGACCCATCTGGATTTTTCCCTGAAATCTGAAAGAAAAGTTATTTTAAAAACTGTGACTCATCATTTCATCTTGTGAGGTGCAACTGAAGCTTCTAGAAATTCATTATTCTTCAGATACCATGGAGGTTCCTGGCTCCAGTTCACCAGTTCAGCACAGCCTCTGGATATATTTAAGTTGCACTAATATGTTATAGCCATATTGTTTGCAGCCCTTTGAAAAGTGGCAGATTAAACATATGCTCTTTTCCCAGCAGGAAGTTAAAACTTGGTACCTATTTGCATGATTGGGTCACATTCTGTCCTTGTTTTCACCTGTGCAATCACACTGAAATCAGTGGAAATAGGCAAGTGAAAGAGAAAGCAAATGTTTAGTGAAGTCACTGTTCCCTTTTTCTCAAAGATATGAAGTTTACATATAGCAGCAGCCTTGGGAAACAATCCATTTTGGACCAAATTAGTCCCAGTGGTAATGTTGATTTTTAGCAACTGTGTTACACCAGGGATACATTTAATTCCACTGTTCTTTGTTATTCTCATTAATAAGACACCCTATGTCACTCAGTCTGCATGCAAAAGTATCATTACTGCTATTTAATTACTTTGTTTTTGAAAGAAAGACTACTCTACTGGGTTGAGTATAACCAGCAATGTGGCCAAATTAAAGTTGTGCATGCCAACCCAAATATTTTTTCCTTTGTTTCTGCACATATAATTGCATGTAATTTTTAGTTGTGTACAGAATTTTTATGATAAAACTCCATTAACCACAAATTCATCAATGCAGCAAAAATACATCCAAAGAAATGTGGTATAATGTTACAAACATAAGACATGTTTTAGGATGGAAAGAGGCCAGGATTCCCATCTTCATCTATCCCCTAATGTTACATAAATGACTAAGTCATCATATCCGTGGTTTTCACATGGAAATATAAACACCACTGAAATTCCATACACTATAAATGGCTATGACTCTCCAGTGCTTAAAATTACCAAAGGAATCATAAGAACAGCGTGCACAATACCCACAGAAGGGTGAGAGCAGCCAGGGCAGCCCTGGCAGAGGGTGCTGTTCATGCAGGGCACTCATTGCCACCCAGGCTCCCACTCCTGGCTGTGCTGTCACCATCCCTGTGCCCTCACATCTCTGCAAATTCGCTTCTCCCCAGCTCCTGAAGTGGTTTTTGTTATGCTTCTGTCACTCAGATTAGCTCTGAAGGCCTGGCACACATGCTATGGCTCCTGTGAGAATAGGGGCTCAAAGTTTATTTAGCTCCTGAAGGCCTGTTCTAGCACTAATTAGAAGTAACCTTTCATGCAGGGCACTGTGGGCCCAGCTTCTGCCCCACCGAGGAGCTGAGGGCAGGGAACTTGCTCCAAATGCAAGGCAGCATCCAGGTGAGAAAAATTTCTCCCTCTCTCTGTGCTTTTGCAGCTAAACCAAAGCCAGGCTATATTCTAATCTAATTACAGTCCTTAAATCAGCAGTGAGAGTTACCAGCTCAGGGTCTTTTTATCTTCAGAGCCCCAAGAAGACAATTCATAAACAAACAGTGGTTGTGAAATCCAGTCAGGCAAGAGATGCCTCTGATTTCTGAGCAGAAATCCATGTTACGTTGATGGCACTACTGGCTCAAATATCATATTTACATTCTAGTTCTTAATGGCTTGCAGTTAGGAATCAGACAAGCTGTTCTGTAGGTGGTCTAAATTATATCCTGTGTGCATGCTGCATGCTGAGAGGAGTTTGCTGATCTAACAAATGATAAAAGACTAAGCAATCACCCACTGTAAGTCCAAATCTTTACCCTGGCAAACCTGAGCTGATTTTTCACAGGGGTTTTGCCTGAGTAATGGCTGTAGAATTTGGCCCACTTTGACCACACCAGTGATTAACAGCCAGCTAGCAGGACCCCTGTCCCTCTGGTCCATTTTAGGTATTTAAAGCTGATTCACATTACTGCAATAACAAAAAAAAATCTTACTATCTTCTAGCCTTTTTTGACCTCAAATTTCTCTGTGATGAAGATATTTTCTCCATTTAATGTTAATATGTTTTTTTAGACATATCTGCTTGCCTAAATATGCACATGTGTGACTTGTGGGATTTTCAAGAATACCTGAATTGTGCCTCTCTCACTAGAATCAAGGAGAATGAACAGCTAAATATCTTTAATTAGTGATACCAAACCAAATGTATTAGAAAGCTTTGACAAATAAGGATATTAATTCTGCCACCCATATACCAAACCACTACTCATGTCCCTGTGTTTGACTTCTGCTAAGACAGCCAGTCTCCTTTTTCTTCAACTCACTACCTTTCATGTCCTTTAGAAAAGGGGATCTCTAAGATATGACCTGGTCTTTCAATCTGTGCACAGCTCAGCATCAAAGATCTTAAACTTGATTGAGACTGGAAATTAAAGAATCACAGAATAGTCAGAGTTGGATGGGACCCACAATGGGCATCGAGTCCAACTCCCCAAGCAAAGGGCCCATATGAACCCACAGCCTTGGGGTCATTAGCAGCATGCTCCAATCAACTGAGCTGATTGGATTAATTTAACACCAATGAAAGGTAAAACATAGACACTGTAGTGCCACCAGTGGATAGCTGACACTTCGGTTTTGGTTTTAATATATTTGAAACAAAATGCTTACAAGGGAGGGTTCTTATTAGGGAAGGTGTGTTGAGTAGAACTCATACAATTCTATGACAGGCCCCTAAATGATATCCAAAATTAACATCTTTGTGTCATAAAAGGCAGTAAAGATGCTGTGCTTCCTCCTCTGCTCCAAGGTCTGGGCACATCTGAGCCCTTTTCCCTGCAGCTGCTGAGGGCAGGCTCAGCAGGAGTGAGGCCCCCATGCCTTGTGCACATTCACTGCCCCATCCAGGGCAGCAGGAACAGGGCAGGCACGGTGGGTTCCATCCTGTGGGTTCCATCCTGTGGGTTCCATCCTGTGGCCCCAGAGCAGCACTGGCTGCTTTTCTGGGGGGAAAGGAACAGCCCTGTGGCCTGGGCTCACAGTGATGGCAGCAGCCCAGGAGGTGTCTTGGAGCACACCTCCCAGGAATGTGTACTCTGGAAACACACTGGCTAGCAGGAACAATTGGGAGATTTACCTCCAAATCCCAAGTAACATGAGACATCATGTAAAAATAAGATTAAAATGATTAATTTGAGGCAATTGCAGGAGAAACAGCCCTTCTTTATGTCACTTTTTCATAATCCTGAAATAACCCCTGGAAGTAGATGAATTTGAGTTTCCTTCAACACCTGCTAATATGTTTGAGATAAAAGTTGTAACCCTTATTCCTCCTTCCTGTGTCTTGCTGGACTTGGGTTTTTGGGGAGAGATTTCTGTCTAAAGTCTTGAATAGATCTCTGATTACAGCAATGAGTAAAGTCTCTACTCCCAGTACCTAAATGTTTAGGAACATTTTAGCAGATAAGATGCTTGCTTCCCCACTTTATCCTATTGACTTCCTCCAGAGCCAGTAATGAGCAGGGATTAGGAATACCAGGACCACCTCTTCATTCTCTATAAAACACTGCTGTGCTGGTGAATAACTGTGGAAGGACAGGAGGGAATGCCCCAGCAAGTCAAACCCACTGGTTTGACAGGTCTGACAGGCAGAGGAGGGAGCTGGTGGGACTCAGTGGGGTGGGGGCAAGGGGAGCAGGCACCATCCCCTGTGCAGGTCTCATCTGTGGGAGCTGCTGCCACAGTTCATGAGCAGGCCATGGAATAAGCAGCTCCCAATCCTTCTTGTAGTAGTTATTAGCAGTATAAGAGTTAATATTTTTATTTACAGGCAAAAAGTTAATTATTTTTTTCTATTCTGCAGGAAATGCACTACTGAAAGCTGCTTGGCAGTGTATTGATCTGAATGATACTTTCCACCTGAGTGCAACTGCCTTGGAGAAGGTGGGACACCTGCACCATGTCAGGTGGGTGCTGTCCCTCAAGAGGGTCAGAGCCTGTGGAGGGAAGGAAGAGCTTCCTCTCCAGAAGCAACACCCTCATCTCAGGGCCTTGCAGAAAAAAATCCAATTCTCCACGGTGATACTTTCCCCCCTTTCCCCTGGAGGCTCTGCCCACAGCTCTGCCTGAGGGCTGCAGGTCACTCCCTACTCCCAGTGCCCTGGATTGAACCGTGAGCTGCTGAACTCTCAGACGTGCTTTTGGTGGGTGCACACACTGATGTTTTGTCTGCTGCTCCTTTATCTTGAGTTCATTTGTCTTGGTGTTTCCCACAGATGGTTACAATAAGACTGAAAATGGTTTCCCTGCTTTATTAAGGAAAAAAAAAAAAAAGAACAAACTCTCTCAATTTTCTTATGTGAAACTTAGATGTCTTAGTTAGGAAGTTTAGGAAGTTAAGTCTGGATATTAACTTAAACTGTATTGTGAAGTCATTCAGTTTGGGTCACCTGGATTTTTAAGCAGTCAAATCTCTTCTGGCTGGAAATGTTCTCTCTCTACTTCCCAGGAAAGAAGAATCTCTTCTGCAGTGGTTTAGGTAGTATAGGCTATAAATAATAAATAACAACATGGTCATATTTTCAACACTATCCTTGGTCATGGCATTAATCATTCCTATGCATAAATGTAGGCTTTTTGATCTGCATATATATTGTTCTGCATACTTGCTCCTCATTTTGGGGGGGGGTGTTTTCTCATCTAGCTTGCTAGATTGTGATGGGATAACTTCAGGAAGTCTACAGCCAGATTCCCTCCTGCTTGCACTGACTCTGCTCTGAACAGCAGAACATCCACTCCAAATTAATAGAAGAAAAACAAGAACAAGTTTTCAGTGTGAGAGGTTCCTCTCCTACTTCATTCAGACTTTCTGGGAGAAGGGATGAAAATGGCATTTGAAATATAAAAGGCTGCTCCAGCTGACTCTTCACTAGGGTTTGTCACATCCCATTAGCAGTGATCTGGAAATATCAGTCATGACTTGTTGGCAATCCCTCACCTTCACCAGTACCATGTGAATACCCATCCATGGTAATGTTCAACCTGCTGCTCTAACAGCTCCAAAGTCAGATTGTGTAACAGGAGAGATTGTTAATACAGAGAGGCTTTCCTGGGAGGAGTCAGACTGAAGGAATTACCTGCTTTATCCTATAGAATCAGTGCACACTGGGCAAAAACCATCCCCAGCACAGGGGCTTTCATCACTTCTGAAGATTTTACATTTTAGATACTATTTTATCTCCATTAAGATCCCTTGCCATGCATGTATTTCATGTCCATGGTGTTTGTTGAGGTTTTGATCTAAATTATAGCCCCCTTGCTAATTAAAATTGCCTCTTTTGCAATTGTGTTCCATTAGGTCTATTTTATTACAGAATTAGGTCAGCTTTATTAGAGAAACCTATACTCAGTCATTGTAAGGGATTACTACTATATATTTCAATTTTAAAAATGTTCACTTAAAGGATAAACTGAATAGGAATTTGCTTCCAAAGCCTTTTCATCAACATACTGTCAGCTTAAGGCTGATACCTTTCAATTATTATGGTATTTTTTTTTCTGGATATTTATCCTTAAATCTCTCAAAAACCCCAGAAAAATCTTCATGTCAGCTAATGGACTACTCCCCTTACAGTGCAGCTGCATCAGGCAAAGGAAAAGATCTAAACAGTCCCTTTCCTTTTTCCTCAACTTAATATTGTTAATATTGGATGTCCAATGGAAGTGACAGTCCACAAACAAGAAAACTCCCAGTAACAGAGACTGGGTGATGTGTATTCCTGTGAACAGAAAATTCAGCTGCAAGCCTGTGCCACGCAATTTCATCTTCCAGGAATTTTCTCCATACTCACAAATGAATACACATTATTCAGCTTTTGTCTGCGAGCGATAAAACAAAGCCAGCCCGAGTTCAGAACGGAAACAGAGCCCAGCAGAGGGACAGCCTTGAGCGTGGAACAGAGCGTAGCTGCGAGGTGACCGCGCTGTTCCAAACACGATCGCAGCGCAGGTACTGCGGGCTGGCCGGGCGGGATCGGATAAAGAAATGAGGATTTGGGTGTGACCGCGCCGCGGGGGCGCGCACGGGGCTCGGTGCCGCCCCTCGCAGCCCCGCGGGGTTGCCTCGGGAGCGAGCACAGCTGCCGGGCCGCGGGAGCGCGCACGGGGCTCGCCAGCCCGCGCCCATCCATCCATCAGCCCCGCGCAGAAAGCGCTGTCAGCCCGGCCGCGGGCCCCGCGCCAGCCTGTCAAGTGTTGGGCTCGCAGCCAGTCTGTCATGGTTTGGGGCTGGTGGCCAAGCAGTAACTTTGATGTTTAAGGGGTTAGCCAACTGGTATGCGAGGGTGGCCTATCGGCTCAGAAATAATATACCGCACTCAAAGGTCATGAGTTCTGAAACTAATCTGGCTGTTATAATATTTCTAATAAAAACTGAGGTAGACCTTTTATATTGTAAAAAGTGTTCAAATTATTTCAGTATTTGTTTTGATTAAAATTTCCATTACACGTGCTTTTCATTACGCAACTCAATTAGTATATAAAAGATTTTCTGTTTAAAATGTTCAAATGAGCATAATTGTTCAATTTGGAAAGATTACAATGCTTTTATTTAATTAACACTGCAATAAATACTTCATTTTGTAATGAACCCCATACTTTTGGGCCATTAACCATTCAATAAATTTACAGTATGGAAGGTTCTTTTTGGGGAAGAAGATAAATAAAGTGATTTAAATGAACGTGCAACAGCTCTGATGCTAAGCAGCAAATTATAGCTTTTTGCTTCCCATCCAATGGAGACGTACCTCGATTGCAAGCACATGGGAATGTAATGAACACTATACATTTCAATTACTATTTTGAACATGGGTTACACAACACTTGCAAATTTGCTATGTAGAAATGCATGTCCACATTTGTAGCATCTTCCCAGATAAAGAAGATGAAATAAATTCTCATCTGCCTTTTGCCTTCCCCTCCTCCCACCTTATCCATTGCCTCTTCACTTCTGAAAATCTGTGTGGGAATTTCTTGGTTTAGAGCTGATCATTTGTTTCTTCATGAGAGTAAAATGAATCAGAAAACAGCCCAGCAGTTCAATAATTTGTTATTTGTAATATGAAAGAGGAAAGTCCCTGGTCATAGTGTGGTTTAAACACCCCAGAGAAATCCCAGAGGGCAGAGTTGTGACAGAATAAAAGGAATGCAGTGTGAACCTCAGCACTCCAGCTGGATCACTTCCATCCATCCCTCCATTCTGAGGCTTACAAGTGTGCCTAAATCCACAAATCAGAGAGAGGCTCAGGAGGTAAAAGTGGCTGTGTCAGGCAGTGGAAGTACTGCTCTGAGTTGGACAGAAAGCAAGAGCCTGGAGGCACAGAATCATTTAGGTTGGAAAAGACCTCCAAGATCATTGAGTTCAGCCATGAACCTGCTGGTCCCCACAGGCTGGGTGATCCAAGCCTGACTGCCCCCAAGGTGTTAAATGCCTTCAAATCCCAACAAAATCCACGGAGCTGGGAGCTGTGGGCACGTGCAGAATCCTGTTTCATCCAGGCTGCCAGGGACCTGCCGTGCCACCCACCTGCCAGGGAGCTCCCATGGAAAAGGGGCTCCCTTCTGTCAATACTTTGTGTCATTTCATGGTTGTATGCATGGAGGGCAAAGCTATTTCAGATTTACAGGGCTTCTCAGCCAAAAATGCTCGTAAAACTCCGGTTTGCCAAAAATGCTAACATTACCAGTAACAAAGTCTAATTTGTGAACTTCACTAGGAAAAAGGGCTCTTTGTAAAACTATGATTTCATCTAGGAATATGAATTCAAAAGATTTTATTATTTCATTAACCAAACCTCTATTTCGCCATTCCAAAAGTTGCAATCCAGAATCTTCAAGTGAAAACCATAAAAATGCACCCAAAAAAAACCCAAACCAAGACAACCCAAGAAAATACTTTTGAAATTATCAGACCTTTTCTTTTCTCACACTTTTAAAAAAGATTGGGCAGTATTTTTCCACAATGTCCACTGGAGTCCTTTCAGATGTGCTGTGTTTACAGTATCAATAGTTTACAATAATTACAAAATTAAATTAAGCCACATAAACATGTATTTAGGCATTCCCTGTGAACTGTAACCACTGAGCAAACTACTTAAAAAACATTTACCACATGTTGTATTTTTCAACTGTTATTTGGATTTTCTTTTCCTAATCTTAAAATAATACATAATTAGCATAGACATAAAATGCATATAATCTAGATTTCAAGAATATTTAAAAGTACAGGGGGAAAAGAAAAAGTACTGCTAAAACTTGACTTAATAGAAAGTTTTTCTTGAGATCATTTAAGATTCCTAAGTATACCTTATAAAACAAGTAAACATTTCAAATAGATTTTTCTCAGGAAATATAGCCACCTGCTTTTGTATATTTTCTGGAGAGGGAAAAAAGATAGACTCCTGTTGTGCAAAAATAAATTGTGCAGTTTGTGGTAACTTTATTAAAGATGAGCAATTTTTAAAGCTAGCAGTGAGACATAAATGTTTAACACAAGAGTCTCTTTCTTACAGAAGCTTTGAATAAGGACATGCCTGTTTTAAACTACAGATTTACACTCAGAGAACGAGCAAAATATTTTAAAATATTAACTCTACACTCTGGTCAATGAAAGTGTTAACAGCAGATTGAAAACTCAACAAGCCACAAGCTGTCCTGTTTCTCAGTCCCTGGCACTTGCAAACCTGCTGAATTAGGATCTGGTCTCACTAGGAGGCTGCTCTCACTGTCATGATAGACTTTCCATTGCTAGGAGAAGAAAAGATATATCCCTTAAAGTCTATTCTGTGGGTCTATTTTAAGGACCTGATTAATAATTGAGACACTTAAGCATGTGCTACATTTCATGGTACTTAAACACAAGTTTATGAAGTAGTTTAGTTTAATTCTGATAGTGATCTCTATCTGATTCTAGTTTTTTTCCAAATGTCCAAGTATTTGAACTGCAGTTTTCTTGCTTAACTGCAGGATTTAGGGTCAACTAGATTGAGAAATGATAAAAGATTCCTTCATAATTAACTGATTTTATCAAACTCCAGACATAAAATTCAAATCTTCTGAAAAATCAGGTCCTCCAGTGCATTTCCAAAGTGTTGTCTCTGAGCCCTCTACCTAGGCTGGGAGACATCTCTGGTTTAGAGCTCATGTACCAAGGAAATAGGATATTTCTACCTTTCTTCTAAATGGCAAATAAGAATTAAAAGAAACAGTCATAATAGTCTAAGGGATAACTTAATTTCCTGGCTTTGGCTGTTTTGGTAAAATTACTTCTGTTTACACAAAGGAAGTTGATTTTGTTTTGAAACATCTTCTTGTTTCCTGTTCTTATCCCAATCCTGCAAACTCCTCACCCTTCTCCTTTTATGGCAATATAAACACTGAAGGGAACAATGATTCTCTCACCAAGGCTGCCTTTGCTCATACCTGAATACCTTAATCTCTCTATTTATAGCATCTCAATAAAATAGTTTAAATCACCAGAATAGTGTTTCTTCCACTCATTCAACACACAGATATATTCTTGTGTGATATATGTGTTGGTAGGACCCTGGCATGGTCCTGGAGGGTAAACTGGGAACATGGTCTAGAATGTTTTGACCAAGCTGTCTCATAATAGCAGTAGGAAGGGCTGGGCCTCTTTTTTTTTTTAGCTTTGCAGAAGTCTGAAACTATGCCATTAAGACACTTCTGAATTACATGACCAACAGACATTCTTGTCTGGTGCCTTAAATGAAAGTCTTCTTTATTATATGGATCAGAAGTTGAAGCATTGCACGTCTCATGTGCACAGCACTCAGCACTCAGTGTGAGCTCTTCTGAGATCCTTATCTCCAAACCAGTTTTTCTTCAAAGTTATAAACATCTGGAAATTGTGCACTATCCTTGCAATAGAAATCAAACACTCCAGTCCTTATTTGATCTCCCAGAGAACATTCCCATTGCTTTCTTCTGTTGTGTAGGTGCCACAGGATCTGGCTTTCCATTTGACAGCTTCTTTTCTTAGGTCACTGGGAATCAGTCAGATGAGGATAAATTAGGGGTTTTTTGCGCTTTTTTTGCCAGCTTTTGCCTTATTTAACTGACTAAATACTGCAAAGTTCAAGAGACAGTAGGAGGTTTTATATTGAGATATAACTGTTGTAAAAGAAGATTTAAAGTCTTTTTTGCCCTTACCACAAACAGAGTGCCCAGTGCCATCCAGGACTTACCTAGAAAGCTGTTGGCCATTCTGAAATCCAAACTCTCAGGCATGCTCCTGTTAGTGGGTGAGACATATCCCTAGCAGTGCTTTGCCTGGCTAAGGAAAAGAAATAACCACAGTATACAATGATTTTTTTTTCCTCCAGAAGCCCTTGCAGCTTCTGACAGTGTCTGACTTTGGGACTTCCTAAGTTGTTTTCTAAGAGATAACACTCAACATTCTCACCTCATTGAGACATTCATAGTTTTTCCAAAAGAGACAGATCTTTCTTCAACTGAATCCAGCAAGAGCTGAGCTTGGTCTGATGTTTCAGAATGGAAATTTCCACAGCAGCTTCTAAAGCCAGATTTGAATAGAAGGCTCTTGTGCATGGCCACAGGTAAGCTCAGGTTTAAAAGGAAGAGCTTTAAAGGATTGTTGGAAAGTTTTCACTATCTCATCTTGATTTTCCCATTTTTTCTGTTACTACCATCAGGGGATCTCAGTAGCTTCATAAGGAACTGAGGCTATTTTTTTAATTTGTGGAAATAAAAATCAGTGGTATATGTTACACCCCTGATTCATCTTCAGAACTAGAGATTACCATGCCCCTTATCACAGTGATCCTATAGGATTTACAGTTGAAAACCTGCTCCCATTAAAGCAGAGCAGCCAATATAACATTTTATTTGTAGCTCTTCATTTAGAGACATTCAGAATGTCTCACATATCCCAGGAAAAAACAAGCATGAGCTAAATCTTACATGAAAAATACAGTCTGAATAAAACAACATGAAAACAGAAGTATGAACTGCACATCAGAGAAACAAACCTTCAATTTTTAATGTAAGACACATAAAATTCCTCTTTAAAGAAAATTTTTTACCTGTGTTTTCTCTCCCAAAGAGTATGTGAATTCCCTTCTATTCTTGTTTTTATTTTTATTTTCCTTTAATGTTTCTTTTCAGGAAAAAAAACCCAATTCTGACTAGGTCTACTTTTCCAAATGCTCGAAGATAAAATTTCCCTGGCAACTTTGTGTCTGCAGGATACAGCCCCTTGCATGGAGTGGGAGCTGCTGGAGGAGCTGAGCCACCAGACCACCTCACACATGGAGAGACAGCAGAAGGTGGGCAAAAGTTCCACATTTCAGATCTCTGTGTGTCTTTGTGCCCTAAAAGCCTGAAACTGTTTTATATCCATGCCTTAATAATAAGGCTGTAAATAAAATTCACAAGATTCTGGAAGGGAAGGAATGGAAATACCTTTTTTTCTTTACATGTTGCCCCCACATCATGAAAATCTCTGAAGGATTATTTGTATTTCTTAAACCTTTCTTTTTGCAGAACCCTTTACAAAACATTTAATTATTAAAATTAATTCAAAGCATATTTATAGCTATGATGAAGGATAACAAGTTTCATGTGGGCATCTGAATATTTAGGGGAAAAAAAAGCAGCAAGTGTGACAGACTATACATTGGTGAAGCATCAAATATGTATTTACTTTCATGAGTTAGGGATGCCAAGCTAATTTATGAGCAGCTGAATAAAACAGAGCCATGTGAGTTCAAGTTAGTGGTCATTCCATATCAGTAAAAAATCCTACACCACTACCCTTGGATTTAACCACTGGAGGTGTTCCCTGTCATGTTGGGCCATGTATATTGTCTGTGCAAGGAGGCTCTTCAAGGGGTCTACAATGTACATTTAGTGGTATTAGTAAGCAACTGTGTTGCAGGAATCTTCGTGGCTGTCTGTCTTGTTCTGGTCTGGGAATTGTCAATCTCTCTACAGCACGTGAGAATAACATGTTGGGATGCCACAAGAATGTGGGTAGCATTTATGTAACCTTCAGCCTTTGTGGGAAAATAAAATCCTTTGTTACTTGGAGTTGACTCTGTAGCAGATGGTATGAATAAATGCTTGCAATGCCAGTGCTGTTCAGCTTGGCTGATCGATTCTGTCATACTCCCAAGGAGGTAGAGAGGCCTTAAATAACTGCTTCAGGATGTAGAAAATATTTTCCTTTTCCTGTTGCACCAGTATTATGCAGAAGTGATGCTATTCTGACTGCCAGCTTCTCACTCAGCGGGGTGAATGAATTATGTAAATATTGATCAGCCTTTTAGCAAAGCTGACACAGCTCACTGCTAACACTTTTATGTGTTTTAATTAATTCCAAAGATGTTTAAAGCACAAAAGTCACTAACTTTCTTTTTTTTATTTGTTATTTTCTCTTCTGGTATTATTGTTGCCTAAAGAAACCGAAGCTGATGCAAAACTTCTGTTGGGTTCTTTATGAAATTCTCTCTTGTTTCCAGTTTGGCCAACAAGTGCATTCTTATGGCAGAACAATTTGGCAAACCTCTCTCGGCCAGTATGAGCCTGATGACAGCAATCTCCTTATTTCTCATGTGTGGAGTATAGTGCCTAGTGCTGGCCTGGAGCTACTCAGGGCTTCTGGGTGCACACTATGAACAAAACCAACAAAGTGATTCATTTGTAGAGTTTGCATAGCAACTTTCCTTCTCCTTCAGATTTTCCCCTTTCTTTTCTCCAGCCAAGATGGTGGATCTCAAAAACACAGGCAGTAGGGGTTTTTTTTGGAGGGTTCAATCCCTTATGCCACACATCCTCTAAAGGTATCTAAAATAAAATTTGATCCTGTCCCAATCCTTTATGTGGACCCTGCTAAACTGGGTCACAGAGCTCAAACTGATAATTTTTTTTCTGAAAAATTGCAATAAAAAAATCTCACTGATTTTTCATATCTTCCTAGCTCATGTGCTACTTTCAACTTCCGTGCTACAAACAAAAATTTGCTGAAACATCTACTGTGGTATCAGGTGGGAAAAATTACTTTCTGCATGTTTCTGATGCAAAAGCATTTTTATTGTGTCAATGTCAGATAAGCAGCTTTATGTTGGCTTTGTTCTTCAAACTCCCAGTCTGTTTTAACTCATCTCTTCCATTTATGCTGCATTGTGTCAATTAGAAAACTGTGATACCTCCAAGGGGTTTTCAGCCCTTTTATATCCTCAACACAGCATGTATCAGACTTTCTCCTGCAGAGAATTCCCTCTGCTCTTATCAGACCACAGAAAAGATAATATTTCTCTAAGTTTGTAAGTGGGACAGACACATAAGTATTTGCATATTGGTGTCTACAAAATTATTATTCCAAGGGAAAAAAATCTCTAGGACAGATTCACAAATGAATAGTTTCTTTGACACCAATAGAGCAAATTTACAATATTGTAACTTAGAAAGAAATTCCCCTATCCCTGCCCTACCTGAATTTATAGCAGACACACAAGTACACTTTTGGATATATACATTATGAACACAGAACTGTCATCACAGCACTTGGGACTAGATTTTAACCTGTACATGTGGTGTACACCTGTGCTTTGTATGACAAAGCACTTGATTTGCAGTGTGGGAGACTCCCAAGTTCAAAGTTAATATGGTGTCTTTTTTTTTCTCTTTTTCTTACGAGATCATTCTAAGATTTCCTCTGTAATTCTCACACAGCTTCTGAGGTAACTTTAGTTCCACCTCCTCCAAGAGTATGGAACTTATTTTCACTAATGCAGAATTACCTACTTTGAAAAGAACACCAAGGATGTTCAAATGCCCTACTCTATATATTTTCTCCTAAAGCAAATAATGTTCAAGAAGAAATCAATTTCAGAAAATTAAAAAAAAAGGACAGAAAGCCAAACCCACAGGTATATGTAGAGTTTCTTCACTGCTTCACTTCAAAAACCATAATTATACTCTCTGCTATATTCACCCTGCAAACAACCCTTGCACTTTCCTGGGATGAGCATTGTGGAGGCATCACACAACAACTTTTCTTTCCATTTTACTCATTCAAAGAAAGATCACCAACCACATCTCCTTCTCCCAGGCCAGACTTCTCATGGACCCAACTGGGATCATCCACCTCCCTTTGCTTTTCCTGCCTCCCTCTCCCTTACTCTGCTCCAGGCAGCTGCTGCATCCTAAACTGAACAATGACAGAGGTTGGCTATCCGGGCTTTTCCAGGCGAAATGGCCATATCCCATATATGGAGCATACTGGCCTCTTTGTAATTTAATGCTGGCATCCTTGACAAGGTAGCTGCATTCTGTCTCACAGCATGTTGTATATTTTAAATGCTGTTGTACAACTGCTGGCCAGACCGCACAGTATAAAGTAACGGCTGAACAAAAAAGAAATTCAGTACTAACCGGCAAACCGCAGAAGTTTTGGCTGAGCATCCAAAACTGCTAATGCTTATCGGGACCTCCTGAGAGCCCCCCTCCTTCCTGCATCCCAGAAACCTCCACTGCCAACTGTCCTGATCCTCATTAACTTCACATCACTGTCATTTGCAATTTTTTTGCAGCAGCAGCCTCCACAAGCTGCTTGGCACTTCCCAAACGCAGTACGAGACATGCTTTGCTATTGTTTTCTCCTCTTTTTTTTATTTTTTTCCATTTTATTTTTGGGGACAGCAGGAGACATGAGCTGTGCTGGAGAAATTACAGAATTAGTGCAAGCCCTGCCCTGTGTCTGTGCAGCAATGAGGTGCCATCTGATGAGAGCTGGAATCTGGCCTCCCCAGCCCTTCAGGGGTCCTTTGCTATTTGTCACACCATCAGGCCTCCAACCCTGCCAGCTCAGTCTGAAGCACTGAGGCAGCTCCATTAAGTTCAAAATAGACATCCATTTTAAAAGTTCTGCCAGAGAGTTTACATCTGAGCAGAGACAAGGGCTCTTACACACATGATATGAGAGTGCATCAGTGTGGTGAATGAAAGGTTGAACACAGAGGTTGAACACAGCTCTTTACATAAATGCCTACAACACGTGTTTACCTGCCAGACAGCAACTTCTCAAGCTTTCCCTTCTCCTCTCCATTCCTGCTCAGCCTGTGTCTGCAGCAGGATGACAGCTGCCATCCTCAGCACAGCTGTCAAATGCACTGCTCAGACTCCATGCATTTCTCCTGACAGAAATACCATCACTGATCCTTCCCTCTGCCAACAAGCACTACTGTGAGACTGTTTGGGGGTTTATGCAATTTCTTAGAAATATTCTGGGACCACAGCTGAGTGTCAGGATGCACCATGTCACCACAACTCTATCTGAAAACTGCAATTATATTTACAGAGGACAGAAAGTAGAGAAAAACAACACAGACTCCATCACAGCATCAACTGGATTCACTGGGGTTTTTTCCCTTTCTCTTCTTTTTTACCTGGTTGCTCTTCTAGTGCTGTTTTACCCATATGGATTTCCATTACATGCTTCCCTGCTCCCTATCCCTTGGTCTCCTTTCTTTGCTTCTCCTGTGGTTTGTAATGCATTATTCCTGCATCACAATTAATGAGTTATAACTGCACTAACAGGACCCAGTGGCTGAATGGCCCATCAGCAGAAAGATTAGAAAAACTACTTTAACTACAGATGGTTAAGAATCCCAGTTTTTCAGGAAAGCTAATACTCTAATGAATCTGTGACCTGCCAGTGCCCTGGGGAATATCTGCTAGGTGTCACCAACACTCAGATAAAAACACTTGCTAACATGATTTCACTCACTCAGTGTGATAATATGATGTTATCCCTTGGATCTGATCCACAGCACCAAAAGGGTGAGTATGTACTGAGAGGTTCTGTTTGGTTTTTTTTTTTAACAACAGCAAACATGGCTTCTGGCTTCCTTGTGGGTGGTATATTAAATTTGGATTTTTTTCCCCCTAAAGTGGTTCAGCTATGAATTTATTTTCCCCCTGCCTTGCTTGAAGGATAATATTGTGGTAATATTAGTTACATGTTTGGATTGCTACAAATCAGATATGCTGATTTTAAGATTTTCTTCTTGTTTTGTGCCAAGTGTTAGAAATAATTAATTAGCATATAATGTAGCACCAAAAAGAGCCTGATTCCCAGGATTTCTATAACATGCAATATCTTCTTACAGACATAATCTTGCTGCAGTTAATAAAATGTGTATGTTCAGTACTTGTGGGGTTTTTCCTTAGCAAAGGGCAGCACTGTAGATTGAAACAGCAAATTCTCAGAGTTATGATTAGAAATTTCTCATGATCCCACAGACAAGTCTCCCTGGGACATGAAGTGGTACAAGCACCTGTGAAATAGCTCTAATTAACAAAGTAGTGCTTGTTGGCAGTTGAAAAAATAAATAAGCCTTTAACTTAGAAAAGAAGTTGAATCCAAATAATAATTGTCTGAGGGGAAAAAAAAGCCCACCATCCAGTACATCCTTCATTGCTTTTTCATTTCTCACATTTATAAGGAGATGGGCTTTTCTTTCCTCATCTGGTGAAGAAGAAAATAATGCACATCTCACAAAGCAGGTCTGTTTTTTAACAGAATATTAGAATTATCAAAATCATCAAACATGCCGCATAATTAACAATAAATTGAACTTAGGGGTATGGCTGAGTAGGTGTGTTACAGAAGAAAAAAACCCTGCCTGAAAACATCCTGCTAAAGGTTGGATATTGCTTGTGTGAAGTTATGATTTTACACTAACTGCTATCAGTGGGCTCCACAGCTTGGCCTAGGGTTACACACGAACTGCACATGTATTTCATAATTACATATGGTTGCATAGGTCCTTCACATCAGCTCGACTGCTTCCCTCATGCTGCTGGATAACCCCACAGAGGAGGGGAAGAAGAACTTTACTCTGTGTTTCACTGGAATTCAGTTTTACTTCAACTGAAAATATGTGTTCAAAATGGCTTAAAATGTTTCACAAGCAAGAAACTAGACACCATGCCTTCTAACCCATCTCTCAGAACCATTAGATACAGTGGTTTCCCACTAAGAAGTCACTTCCAAGCACTTTGGCTCCCTGCTTGGGCAGTTTATGTATACATTGGATTATATACAATCTCTGTCTGGCTAAGTCTTTTGCTTTTAAGTTTGTTAATCCTGGTATCTTTGGGTTCTGACTCACAAGTCAGATAGTTATCTTTGGATGTCTGCAGTGATTCCTGCTCTTTGGTGCCTGGACCACCCGCTTCTCGGAGCTCTCCCACAGGCCCACCTTCCTCCCACTGCAGAGGGACTCGGGCTGTGGCTGACCCACCATCCCCATGGACCAGCTGTCCCTGCCTCACACCTCTGCAAGGAGAGAATGGCAACAACCTGCACCACCCCCAGCACAGTGCCCATCTGGAACATGGGCAACACACACTGTGTGCTTTAAAGTACCTACACTCAGTTTGAATCAATCTGAAACCTGGGCAAATGCTAGAAAGACTTCTCCTTACCTCCCTTCCAGAGAGTGCTTCTCAGCACCCACTCAGCCCCACTCAATGTAACTCCCTTTTCTATTTCAGTTACAAATATACTCATGCAGGAATTCAATCAATCTGAGGTATTAACTACAGGAAATATTTCGGGACCTACAATTTAAGGTGCCCAGGTCCCTAAAGAGAGCCTTACATGCTCGTTGGTGACTGTTTCAATGCTAATGGGGAAGGGAACAAGAAAATAAAGATTGCTGAAACATGGATGTGTGGTGCAGAGTTTGAGAGACCATGGTAAACAGTGTAAGGAGTGACAAGAGCAGAACTCTGCTTTGACACATGCTGCTTTGGGTTGCATAGATGTGGAATTCTGCTTTATGATGATGGAATTTAGTGAAGATAACTTTTTGTCTTGTGATCCATTTTCTTGAAAGTAGACAACCCACTGGTTGTGAAGGGATGGATAAATATCATAAATTGGTGTGAAATGTTAGAAACTGTCTCTGAGACCAGTTAACTGCATGAAATTAATCATTATTCTGTGGGAAAAACCCCCACATTTTGGGGAACACTGACCTCTCTGAAAGCTTTTTCTAAAAGCTGCCAGTGTTGATTTTGACCCCAGTGAATAACAGAAAGTTGGATGTTGTTATACAAATCTTCCCACTATTTCCTCTTGGTAATGGAATGATTATTAATACAAAGTCTCCCTACTTGGTTCAAAGTGTTCTTACTTGGAACAAGTCATCTCTAGTACTGACATTCAACCTTAGAAAAATGTATTAGCACTCTGACTAGTACCTAGGCAAGGCACCCAGGACTAGTCTATTCTTGAATTTTTGACTGCAAACTTTGTTTCAGCTCTTCATGTCATGGTTCTCTGTCACCTGTCGAAACAATATTATTTAACAGGGCTTTTTTATCCTCAGACAGTTCTTCACAGAATTTTACCATCTGGCTATCATGGCCTGTTTTTCTGCATGTCATCTGTTTTCCATTTAACAATTCTGGTTTGTGGTTTAGAAACTCTGTCTGTGACCTCTGTATCTTGAATTTTCTCTGCAAGTCACCTTCTTCATTACTGTCTTCTAATTTCTCTCATTTCTTCTGATCTCCTCTTATTATACCCGACTAAATAGATTTGTTTATTTTGGCCTTAGTCTAGCCTCTGATCTTGTGCTTATTTAATCCTTAATCCTCTTAACACCTCAGTTGAGAGGGATACATTTTTCTTTTCGGGGCATCTGTTCTTTCTAAATGAATTCTTAACTAAAATAGTGTCTCAAGCAGCCACTTAATATTTAGATATTCCTCCTTCTTCAACATTAATAGCATTCAAAATTTGTTATTACTGCCAGTAATGCAGTGCTCAAGCAGTAGGTGGAAGACAGAGCTCAATTAAACCAGGGCTTCTGTAACATTTTCATTGCTCACATAAATGCAGCCACACACATGAGCTTAGGCTCTGAGACAGAATTTCCTCCAGTATACATTTTGCAGCTGGCAAGAGGAGATACAAGGCTTGCTTTGGTTTGGCATTTTATCCAACAGTAAACTGATGACCAGGTCTTTCTCTATTGCTTGTGAAGAGGCAACAAGTGAAGTCAACATCACAAAATCTTTTCAGTACAACACTCTGAAGGTCACTGGCCACCTTTGACAGACTTTCCTGCTACAAAAGGGATGAGCCACCCTTAATATTTCTTCATTACTCCCCTATGAAGAATTAATTTCATAAAAATTGCATGTACACCTGCTGAAGGGCAGCAGAGACTGAAGTAGCATGCATTGATTCACAGACTTATTGTACTTCTTCCACATGACTAGTGATCAGGACAAAACGTGGATCACCGATCTAGTAACTGGAGACAATTATTTAGCTTTTCTGTTTTACTAAATGTAGCTTCTTTGGGAACCTTGCCTGCTTGCCTAATTGCTTTACTTTGAGATTGCCTGAGGTAGCTGTCAGCCTGTGTGGTGGGAGCATCACCCAGCACTTCTGTGTCATCTTTTTGGTTTTCAGTTTTGCGCCATGGTTTGTCAGGAATTCACAGAAACACAGCAGATGCTGGGCATATTGATTGCTGTGCTGTTCCTGGAGATCTGCCACACTGCTGACCCGGCTGCCTGAGCAAGCCCCCAGCCAGACCTTGGCACTTTGGTCTCTCCTACAGAGAGCTGCTCTAAGCACCTTCTGCATTAACCAGTGCAACTCTCCAAGGGTGGCCAACTCTGAATATCTCCTACACCATCTGCTCCTGCCAGTAGAAAACATTTCTTCATAAAAACTGGGCTGTGATGGCTGAAACATGGCTGTGCCATGGGCATGGGAAAGAACTGGATTTGTGTTTCAGCTATACATCTTCTTTAGCCTATCATAAACCCATTTCAACAACATGTCTCGAAAAAGAGACAGGAATAAAACCAGAGTCTCCCATGTGTAGCAGTCTGGATGTTCTTCATTGCCACACAGCTCCTGTAGCAATAGCAGAGAAAACACCAATCAGGATTTCTTGTTCCATATCATATACAACATACAAAATCCTGCCTGAAATTACTACTGAATACAACCTTGACAAAATCATGAGGCTGTCCAATTCACCTGCACTTGTCTTAGAAGTGCTTTTCAGGGAAAGTTGTTTAAGGGAAAACACAAACAATCCAGCTTTTAACATATAGCAGATAAAAAGTCATTAAATTTTCAGTCTTTGACAATACTGACCTTAGTGACTTTTCTCAGTTTTGGAACTTTTATCAGCTTTCCTATCAAACCCCTTTAATTTCTGAGCCTTTGAAGACAACAGTGTATGAGAGGTCTCACTTAAGGAGAAAAGGCACACTTAAAATATCTGCTTTGCTTAATATATATGATGGAAAAATGATTTCATTACTAGAGAAGTAAATACAACTGAAATGCCATTTAATACAGTTCCTGAAAATTCAAAAACATAATCTGACAATAAATTGCTTTGTTAGAGACATATATTTTTTTAACATTCCTTGCCTTTGACCTCTTTTGTTCTTGTTTTGCAAGAAGGCTTCATACAAACATTTTGTACATGGCTGAACATTTAAAGAACAACAGCTGAGCTCAAAAAATCGAAATTCTGTATGATACATGAAATAGGAATAGTGTCACATTAATTTCTGTCTTCATGATGGACATTAAAGAATTTTACTTAGTTTACAAACACTTTCCATGCTGAGCTACAATATTAGTGATTAATAAAAGCTGTGTCTGTGTTTCAAATAGACAGAGATCTCTTTTTCTGCCTTGAATTAAAGCTGACTTCTGGAACGTGACTAATTTACATTTGCTAATGTGGTGGTAAAAAAACATGCTCATCCACAGCTCAGTGACTGTGAGCAAACATGCCTTGCCATGCCTGGCCACCGTCAGGACTGCATTTGCAGTCAAGTTGAACTAGGCAGACCCAGACCTTGGCTACAACCTGGCAGAGGGACAGTACATAGACATGTGTGGATAATTTTATTATTCCATCATCTGTGGCCTTGGTAATGATGATGTAAAAGCGATGATAAATCACATCTCTGTGTGAAATTGTCACTGCGCTGTCTCTTGACTGCTGTGGTTTTGGAGTAGGGCAGCATAAATCCATTGCTTCTGTACAGACCTAATATCTTTAGAAAGGAAAGGACAAAACTTGTCCTTGAAAAGCTCCTGTTTCACACTTCAGTTGGCATTTGAGTTCTTTGAAAGAACACATCACTCAAAGAGGTGTGTACAATTTGATACTGCTTGGCTCTGTCATATAATACAGAACATATAAGGGAAATAGAAATCCTGCTGGTCTGTTCTAGTTCTGCTAATTCACAGTGAGCTGCTGGCAAATTTCAGGTCTTCTACTTTGACTCAGGCTTTCCCTCTCCCCAGGTAAGAAAAATGATGCAGAGATACTTGTGTCTGGACCTTTGGAAATTGGTGGAAACATATACAGAAATTTGTAATTTGTAAGTGCCATTAAGAGAGCAGGACCTCACATTTGTGTAGCTTTTCTAGAGGAGCTGCTGAAAAAAATTGTAATGGTTTCTCTGCTCTGACAACTACTTCATAACTTCAAACATATTATCTCTGTTTTCATCTCCTTATTAGGTAATTTTAACCACTTTGAAGACCTGGCAAATTCACCTTATTAGTGAGAAAAAAACCCCCATGCATAGTTTTCACAGTTCAAATGTTTCAACATAAAAGCAAATATTTCCTTCAGAAAGATAATTTGCTATCCAAACAAACATAATGAGAAGCAATCTGGTGAAATAACACTCACAGTCCAATTAATGTAGAAGAAACTAAGAGAAAATACAAAACTAAAAAGTACCTACAATCTTTTCTGAGTGTTCTTGTCTGATTTATTCTAATTCTTCCATTATCCAAATTTTAGACATGAACAAGGCAATCTTGAAGTAATCTTGCCATCCAAAGTGCAGACCAAGTCTGGACTGTAATTACTTCTCTTCCTTGAAAAATATAGTAAACAATTCTGCAGTGCATATGACTTAGTTTATCACTGGCCATGCTAATTGGTATAAACTTTACCCTTGCCAGCTAAAAGAAAAAACATTACAAGAGTGAAAGATGCAGAAATAGCCCTCGTTTGTATAAGTTATATACATGAATAAATGTGCCAGTTTGCAGCAATAACAGATCCAACCCTCCAGAGAGCACTGAGCATTTGTGAACTGTTCAAGCACTCATTAGCTGTTGACATTCTTCAGAAATGAATAATTTATTTGAGTTTGGGAGAGTAGCACATGAGCTAATAAAATAAACAAGTCATTGTCATGTGCAGGTACTGTGCCAGATACATGACTTAAGCCTTGGTGGAAGCACTAGTGCTATTTGCATAGAATACTCACTTGGTGCTAATGTTCAGAAAGCTCTGCTGACAGCTCTGGCCTCTGCAGGGAGATATGAATCTTCACCTGCTGTCTGTTCCCACCTGCTGCTGAGCTCTCTTGTAAACTTAAGGACAGTCCTTGGCTCCTCTAAAAAATTGAATCATTCCATATATAAGTATCAACACCAGTCATTTAAAGCATAACTTGCAGCCTCAAGCTTTTTATCAGTACTTATAGGAGCAAGCTAGGCTGTGTCTTTTGTGAAAATAAATACAAGGGGAGTGATTTGTGATTGGTGCCTCCTGCTCTGCTCGGACTGAGGACAAGGGCTGCACCCAGCATCCTGCTCCCTGGCAGCCCTCCTGCCTGAGCAGACTCCAGCTGGCACGTTCATGCTTCGTGGTGAAAGGGTGTCCCACCCCAGAGGCAGCCACTCCTGTATGTCAGTCCTTACCTCCAGAGACCTACAGAACTGACTATGACTTGGCAGGGTTACCTTCACCACCATCACAGAAAACTGCATCAGCTCTCTCAACCCCATTACGTTCACTCAAACACTTGTTATTTACCACACTCAAGGGTTTTGCTTTGCCCAAAGGACATGAACAGAGCACCAGCTAGAAGGAACATTTTAAAAGGTTATGAGTTTGTAATAAAATTGAAGATTACACCAACTGTTACAGCATGGGAACTGAAAAAATGCATAATATCAAATTTAACTGACTTGCTAGTTGTCATACAAAAAAAAAAAGCACAAATTTTTAAATGTGCAAAGCACCAGCTCACAGAGCAGGAACTAATTAAGCATGCACATATGAGCTATGATCTTATAAAACAAGAATTAATGAAACTTCAAAGTGTTACCTTTTGAAGTACAAAGCTGGCAAAAACTGCTCCAGATAATTGCCTAACTACTCAGAGGCAGGACCAAGTCTAAGCTCCAAGACTGGTTTAAAAATCCATCACCACCCTCTCCCATAGCCACAAGGAAGTGGACAATCAATCTGGACTAGCTTCTGATAGTGGCATTCAAGGACTTGCTCCCCAACATATATATTTACATAATATGGACGACCTCCAGCAGGAAGCAAGGAATACCATCACCTCGCCAAGAGGAAACAGCTGGGGGCTAAACTACACAAAGTCCTGTGTCTGCAAGAGAGTGTTTTGAAGTTAAGAGAGAGAAGACAAATTCCTGATTTTGGCAGCTGGAGCTTTACAGCTTTGCTATCGGGAGCTTTATAAACCAGTGTTTAGGAGTTTCTCTAGATAAAGTACCAAGGGAGTGACAAAACCGAGGGTTGGAGTGTCCAACTCCTGTTGCTTCCCCCCCTGCCTAGTGAAGAGTTAGTTAATACAAAGCAGGACAGCTAGAAAATGAAAATCAGGGACACATCCAGAAATAACAAATAGTCTGGTAGCTAAGGATGCATGCCAGACGTGCAGAAGACTGCCTTGTAGGTCCTGGCTCTGGACCAAGGCCACGCAAGGACTTGGGTTTGGTATCCAGCACTTGTATCAGCAGGTTACAGAGGTCATACAAGGAGCACTTGTATCCTCCATCAGCAAAAATATTTTACTAGGCTAGAGAAACACTGTGAAAAATGACTTGGTTTGGAATTTTTCACAATTTTTCAGTATAAGATGTTCCACTTCAAAAAATCCAGGGATGAGGCTACCTGGGACAGAGAACTAATGTTGAGGTACTTGTTGAGTTCAGCCTTATCATCTCACCCAAGGCTTCCAAGGCTTCAGTAACAAATGAGAGACCATCATTTGCTACTGTTTAGACTCTTTCAAAAAGTGCTCAATCAAAAAGATGCTGTTGCTGATTTTTTTACTTTGACCACAAATTGCATTTCACAAGAACCAGTTGCTATCTGGCTTGCAGGACCATGAGCAGAATGCATGTAATGGAAAAAAAAGGCTTATGCCCTGGTAAGGAAAATACAGCCATTTTGACATTCTAACTTCCAATTGCTTCAGGGTCACTTACATGAAATACAACTCTGTAATATTCAATATGTTCCCTCCACCCAAAGTTCAGATCATTACTGACTTTCACCAAAAGCACTTTAAACCCTCATGTCAGGGAAAGCCTTTATAGGAACTGTGTCAGACAAACACTTTGTAGGAACAAGAGATTCTAGCCACTCCCACAAATGTCTCTATAAATATGAATACAGCTTTCATACTACCAGTATTTAATATGTGCCTTGAGGAAGAATTTCTCCATTTAACATATTAAGTGCATTTTCTACCTCCAGGTACTGTAGGAGAGCAATAAGTGACATTCCTTGCCTCTTAGGTGAAGTTTATGATTTTAATAGATCTCAGGTGTCTGTGTGTGAAGCATGAAGAACTTTGGGACTTCAGCCTGGGTTCATTTCACACAACACTAGAAAATGGTACTGTGCAACAATATAGCTCAAACTTCCCAAATTTAGATGATTTTAGATGTAAAGAGATCATTTTCAGCATTTCATAGCTTGCTCATGAACTCCAAATTAGGATTTAGAATATTTCACTGTTGACCTACTGTTCTGCATGTTCTCATCAACTTTACCTTTTGCTGCCTCCCCACATTTCACACTGTGTATCATGAAGACTTTGAACCACATCTGAGATGTCTGGAGTTTTATTCTCTCCCAAATGAGTGTGACTTTAGGTTCTTCAACAGCTCTGGTTTTGATCTGATTTATTAATACTTGTCCTTCCTATTTTTACTATGCTATCAAAGAAGAAAATGAAAACTGTCATACAAATTATTGTTCTCATGGTTATACTTCAAAAGGACACTGGATGTAGATTTAAAGCTTCTTCCTTCTATTTAAAACCAGTACGATTATTTCCATTAGAACATCTATTAAACTTCTCTCAACTTTTTGTAGATATGTTCTTGCCCTTTTTTCTTCAGATGGAAAAATATTTTCCAAGGACATTTGGATATATTTCAAACATATCCATAACCATTGCACAGTCACGAAATATGCAGGATCATATCCTCAGCTGGTGTAAACTGATGACAATCCATTTCTTTCAAAGCTAGCTTTGTGCAACCGCCCTGTTTTTTGCCAGTTGTGGCTCGAAAACTATCTGGAAAACAACCACTTTGGAAATGTTTATGTGCCTGGCTGATCTTATTCTATCCTCTTTTGTTTATATCTTAAATATTTTGGACCAGATATATGATTAATTCAGTGGAAATTTTACCCTGGTTACTCACGAGTTTCTTTACAGTGGTTTGATTTCACTTCAGGGAGTGGAGAGATTGTGTTTACTGATGGAGGAGAACAAAACAGCAGCGATAAACTCCTCTCTTTGACACTGCCGATGTGCAGGAATGCTGCATTCCACCCTGTCAGCATTGCACCCTGCTCTCATACTTCTCCTCTCACAGCTTACCAGGGACATTCAAGATTCCTGCAACTCCCAAAGTACCCAAACCTTCAAGACTGAGGCCAAAATCAAGTTATCACAGTAAACAGAATTGTTGTAGCTTTTCAAACTGTATTTATAGGTCAAGAGGAGGATTTGCTTTGTTTTTTCCTCTTTGAAGCCTCAGAACATATACTTTTTAACAAGATATTATCTTCTAATTAGAAAAAAAGAAAAGGCTTTCTGGCCCTAAAATCTATGGCATGCAAAATAAACATACAAGCTTTCTTCTTTCATGTTTTCCAGACCAGACATCTTTACACTCCTGGGAAGATGCACCTCCTGTTCCTGTCAAAGGGAGACAGTGAGGAGGGGCATAGGGGAAGCCGGGGCTTTCAAAATTGGTTTATTGGGGGTTCAATTGTAGACTCTGTAATGTTGCTTTTGTTTTACACAGACATCAGGACTCACAGACTCCAAACCTCCCTCATCCTCCCTAGCATTTCTGTGGCTATCAGAGCTTTCAGCTACACAGAAGCTGTAATGTGCAGATCCAATCTCCAACAAAGCCCAGCTAGGTGGGGAAATAACTTGCATAAAAAGCTGGTTTGAACACAGGCTATTCTCCCAGCCTTTCCATCAGCTCTCCCTGCCACTTCCTGGGCAAAAGACTGTGCAAAAGCCACTTCCTTTTCCAAAGTAAAGAAAAATTTTAATGCCATGATACCAGCAGTGGAAATGATCTTTACATGGATACCTTAAAAATACTTCACTGTATGAAACAGAAGTTTAGAGAACATCCTGTAGTCAGCTGAATGGACAGGGAGAAGATGAACATGTGAATTTAACTCCCACAATGCTGCTCAAGGCACGGTAGTTGCTCATGAGCAACAGGAACACAGTCAAAACACAGCAAGTGTTTTCAGCTATCTTTTAAAGAGAAATAGCAGGTAGAAATAGGCAGAGGAGAGAAGCAGCAGCTCACCATAATCCACCAGAGCACCACAGACCTTTTGTCAGGAGGGTTTAATTGTGTAAAGCTGAATTAACTTTCTGGTATAACCATCTCTATGCACTCAGAGGTTATGAATGAGACCCCCAAACTCAGGAGAATGTTTTTAATGTGAGATTTCAGAAAAATATGACTGTTTTATTTGTTTTCTGGGTATTCAGCCTCCAGGGTTAACATTTCCAAGCTTCTGTTTGTAATCACAAGGTGTAGAAACTGACTGTTTAACCTAAATTTGTACATGCTTCAAAGAGTGAGGTGTGGAGAAAAACCCTGAGCCTTGTAAGAGATGTGATGAAGTAGTCATAGTTGGCAGTGCTGGGGATATTATATAGTGTGGCCCTGTCCAGGATTAAAAAATTCTCTCCAGCTGCTGATCTTACAAATTCTCCTGGTGTCTACTGGAGATACTGCGCAGGCCCAGGCAGTTCCTACACAACTCTTCTGAACTCTGAAATGTTTAGAGCTTGTTCCACAGTAAACTGAGCTCAGCCCTGAAGGGGCTGACCAGCCAAGAAGCCAACATCAACAGCTTTTCACAGTTTGGTTGGCCCCAGGGGAGCCAAATATACCATAGCAGATATAAATCTGAGACATAGAATATTATTGCAAAAAGAGAGCTAATTTTCTCAACATCTAATTGAATTCTCTAGTAGTTTCACTGGAAAGTGTTGTGCTGGTTTCATCTTAACATTTAATGAATACTGATTTTTTAAAGAAACTGTTTATTTGCATTAAAAATTTACTTCCCCACACTCCCCAAAGTATCAAAAGAAATTGAATGTTAGATTTATAATTAATGTGGTTTGGATTTTAAAAGAAATTTTTTACAGCAAAGAACATTTCCATAAATCATGTTCATGATTGAAAAAACATGGTCATAACTGAAGACAAAACTGCTTCATTTTGCATCTGTTTCACATATATAAATATGTCAGGTTTACTTAGAACACACTGATAAAGATGAGGAAGAAGGGAAGAAAATGATAAAAATAGCCTAGGTTGTATCTGTACCTCCATTATTATAGTTCTCTCTGATATTACTGTGACCACTCATTACTTTTCTTGCCTGGTTTAGTCAATTAATCTATTAAAAAGTTAGAAGAAAAACAACCTTTATGGAATTAAGCTTTTAGTTCATCCCTTGAAAAAAGCTGGCACGTGCAATGTGTCATTGCCTTATTTTCTTCTGACCATTTCAGAGATAACAGCCCTAAATTAGTTCATCACAGAGCTGATTTCTTTCTGCACACACCAAATGAGGTCCTGCTGGTTGCTGTGACTTCAGGATCAGTGTTGGAAGGGCACTGCCAGTTTGCACCATGACAGAATCTGCCCAGTGTTCCCACAACACAGCAGAAGTGAAGTGAAGTGAAGAAGTTTGCCAACAGAACCACTTATCGAACGCAATGTCCTACTTGTAGCACTATTCCATAGCACAAGTCTTCCAAAGAAATCACTTCACTGCCTAGGCAGCCAACAATCTGCTGTTAATAAAAAAAGGAACACTAATATGTTTCTTCTAATATTTTTAATTAAAATATACATCTTTAATATATTTGACTTCTTTTTACCACAGCAGTTTGGCATGAAGCATCAAGAGTATACAGCAAAAATAAATTAAGTGTTTAACCTACCACCATTTTGATGGGAAAACATATGAAGCAAATTATTCAAACAGAGGTAAGCAATGTGCTACATAATTCTTTTCTCCCAACAAGTGTGTAGTTGGTGTGGCTAATGTGAGGTCTACATCTTTCGCACATAAGGTCCCTTTAAAGTTATTTCTAGGCTCTTTCCATATATAGTGAAATCTCTTTCTGTTTACTTAGGACTTAAGGATTTAACTCTGTGCTTAAAAATAATAAGCATTTCTTATTTTCTACAGCTTATTTCAGGAACAATACATTATTTAGGAAAAAAACCCCATCTGCTCATGAGAAATTTCTGCCAAAAGATATCCTGGCCTTCAGTGGTAATATATATTTCTTTTTATGATACATCCATTTACAAATTAACGGGGTGGGAATCTTTAAACATTTTCGAGAAATGGTAGGTAAGGGACCCAAGTAAAACTATCACTAAGTTTTCATGTGTTTAGGTAAATTTGCAAGCAGTTTGAAGATCCAAGGGATCTAAAAGAGACTCCAGCCCTGCCACTGCTCCCCCAGCGCAGCCTCCAGCGGCTCCGACAGCCGGCGGAGAAGGCCCTCATTATTGCTTCGTGCTTCCTTTTTATTTTAGTTGGCCTTTATTTACTTGCTGAGGGCAAGGTATCTTCCAAACTAAGGCAAACCACACTTTTAGAGGCACGGGGAGCAAGAAGTGATACAATTTGTGCTGACGAAATGGAAAGCGGATCGTGTTTCCCCACAGCCCCAGCGGCCCGGCCACAGGGCCCTGACACGGCCGCGGGGCCGGGGCCAGGCCTGCGCTGCAGCCCACAGGCTCCGCTGCCAGGCCACGTGGCATCACCGAGCACAAACATCTGGGAATGCTGCGTCCCTTTGGGACCAGCTGCCCCCCACCCATCCCACTGTCCTGGCTGACTTTTGGAAGGGCTTTAAAGGTCCTGCGCTCTCCCCACAGGCCGAAGCTGGGCTGTGAGTAGCTGTGATCCAAGGGCCTCAGCTGAAAAAACCTCTCGGCAGGGAAGGACCTGGCTCCACTCCCTTCCTGGGAAGCATCGAGCCAAGAGCCAAAATGGAACTGTCCTCACTGGCGGCACCAGGGGTCCCCCAGATCCTGTCACCCCCAGCCCAGCACCATGGCTGGCCCCGTGCAGTGACACTGGCACTGCCCCGTCCCATTCTGAGACTGAGGGAACACAAAACCAGACAAAATGAAAGGGAGGAGGAGAAGGCAGGACAAGGGAAAGTGGCAGAGTTAGAAATAAATATAAATAAAACAATGGAACAGAAACAGGAGGGTGAATCTGGCAATAGCCTGGGCTGCTGGCAGCAGAAGGGTGTCCATGCACTAGGGCTGGGAGGATTTTGGGAGAGCCGTGTCTGTGCTTTCCATGTGGCCTCNGGTCTGGGTGCTGGCAGCCAGCCTGGCACAGGACACTGCCCAGAACAGAAGGGTGTCCATGCACCAGGGCTGAGAGGATTTTGGGAGAGCCATGTCTGTGCTTTCCATGTGGCCTCTGAGCAAACCTGAGCCCTCTGCACCTTTGTGCTGACCAATTTGTTGTGGCTTCAATGGTCAGAAACAGCCCCATGAGGGAGAACATGCCAGGGGCCCAAACAGCTGGAGAAATGGTCTTGGTCCTGACAAAAAAATGGCCCAATCATGAGATCTTCCCCCTAACATGAGTAAGATGTAAGAGGAGTTGGTTTTGCGTGAGCAAGGCTGCAGGATTGAGCCTAGGGACCACCTTACAAAGATGAAATATTTCTTCTGATTTGGTTTTTATATTCCAAGTCATTGCATTAGCCAATCTCCTAAATTGCAGCAATGCCAAACTTCCTTCCAGGCTCAGTCAGTTGGCTTTAGGTGCCCAGCCAAAACCAAAAAAGAATTTATTGTGTGCTGCTATCTCCAGTTCCTAATATATTACTCAAAACCTGAAAATTTTAACTGTGCCAAACATTCTTTATCAAGGAGGTACCTGGACAGGAACCTTAATTTTTGAGCGTTTCTGCAAAGAATAAAGTACTGCTTAATGGTAGGAACATTACAAGATGGATATATTCTGTCTCTAGAAATTTGAATTCTGGGCTGATTTAACCCCATGTACACAGGAACACAAGAACAGCCACACTGGAGTAAATCTAACCACCTCCAGCTTGCAGCAGTCTCTCAGCTGGCACACAGGGAAATAAAAATTCAGAAATAAAACAAAACCAACCCCATAAAACAAACAAAAAATCAACCAAATAAAAAAAACCCGAAAACAAACAAACAAAAACAACACCGCCCCCAGCAAAACAAAAATACAAATACAAAAAAAAAAAAGCCACAAGGAAACAAAGGTGTTGAATACTCCCAGTCTTGAGTACATTCTCCCAGTCTCCATTTTCAACTGCACTGATCCTCAACCCCAGTGTGGTTTGCTCCCTAACCCCCACTTCTGCTCATCTCATGGAGAATTTGGAGTTTGGGGCCTTGGTCCCCACTGTCCCTCACCTGTGAACCCTTGTTCTCCTGTTAGAGACAGGCAAGAATCAATCCCAGTCCACCCACTTACAGTTTTCTAAACTTAAAAGTAGCAAGCACTGTGCTTTTAAGAGGTGGGGGGCAAATTAAGAAAAAAGCAATTAAGAGGTAATAGCTCTGCTGGGAGAGCTATTGAAACACTTTGATTTCCACATTAAACCAGCAAAACTCTGATGTTTCCAAGTTCACTGGGCTATGTGTCCAAATTGACCTTTTATTGCATATGGTCAAGTGCTGTGAAAAATCCCACCACTTAGCATCTCCCTGTTATCTCAGCCACAGGCAGGGAAATTCTCCCCTTCAAAGAGAATCATAAAATGAGATAACAGAGACAAGGGCTTCTGTGCCATCAGCATTTCAAACTCCACATCCCCTCAGGAAAAGAGGGGTTTTTTGTAAGAGAAAAGAGGGTTATTTGTAAGAGTAAACTGCTCAATGGCTGTAGTTTCTCACCCCCCAATCTTGTGCAACCCAGGGAAGAAATGCCTCTGGGCTCTCCACCTGGAAAGTGTAGCAGCAAACCAGTGAAGGTGCAATTCTTGGAGAACTAATCTTGCACCAGTGGCATTGTTAAATAATTTTACCAGATACACAGGATTACAATTCTTCCATATATCTACAGTGCAAAGACAGATTTCTACCCAACTCTTCCACTCTTTCAACCCCCTTTTTACCAAGGAGTGTGATTTTTCTTACACTAATGGATCTATAGTCAAAACTGCTGCTGTGTACTGAATGCCAAAGTAGATGCTGCTGTGTGTGGGTGGGAGGGCGAAGGAGTCTGCCAGGATAGCACATTTCATTCAGGGAACTGGTATAAACTACGTACAGGCAAAACACTAGCTTGCCAGTATAAGCTGTGGCTACACTAGGAAAGTTTGCCAGAATAGCAAACTGCCAAATCTTTTCTAGCACAGACAATCCATGCTATCCCACAGATAAATGTTGCTTCAGACATTAACTCTCTCTAGTCTCATCATACTGCATGGAGATACTACTGATATATGCTACTGCTTTTCTCCATAATCTGTCACAGGTCAGCAGTTTCAGGAGGCCCAAACTGTTTTGAAGAAGATGGGAAGGGAAGAAGCATTTGGAGTCTGGGTTATGCTCCTCTACATTTGCTGTGCACCAGGACAAGGTCCCTGCCACATAAAGAGACAGAAGACCTGGTTTAGCTGTGTTAGAAATGGGACTGCCATTTCATTCTGCTTGCTGGAGGAGCCACTAGGATCCTCAAGTGATCTCATCAAGCTGTCTTCTATAATAAAACATGAATGAAATTAATTTTACTTGCACATGAGAGAATTGGACAATAGCTTGATGACGAGCTGGAATAAGAATAAAAAAGAAAAAAAAAATCCCCTGTTATAGCAACAGTAATCCATTTCACTCAGTTTCCCACATGTTGGTTTAGGACTTTTTCAAGTACCACCTATGGACATCTTTCCTATACTTTTACCCAGAGTAAAACTTCACAAAGAGTAGACACAGAAAAGCCAGAACATCTGGCAGAGCAAATACCATAGATACAGAAGTGGGATTATCAATTTTACACAGTGCATTTCTTTTTTCTTTTTTTTTTCAGATGACACTTTAATTTAAAGTCAAGAGCTTTGCTGGGAAAACACGTAAAATATCATATAATTGCATCTGAAAACACAACAAAATTATTTAAAAGATCATTCTGTATTTAAAGCATTTACCACACCCTGAGAACATCCTTTTTATTGTTCAAAGTAATGGTTGATCTCAGCATCTGAAAGCAGATAGAGGGAGGCAAAGAAGCCAATCAATCATTTACCACAGCAGTGTTGCATATATGGCTTTTTCTATGCAGGTTGCTTTTTTCCTCACATTCACAAATCTTGATAATTAACATGCTAAGAAGATTTGAACACTATTGGTCTAGAGTACAGGAAATTATACCATTGAAACCACCAGGAATAACCTGACTTGACAAAATTTTGAACATGATATTTCAAGACCTTTCAACAGTGGCTCATGCTTTTGCCACAGCAGAATTTCTGATACAGGTTTAAATTCCAATCTCCCTCTCTGTTTTTTGAGAAATTTTCTTTCCATTTTGCAGGTAGGTTGTCTGCTTACTTATTTCACGTATGCATTTCTATTCATTCAATCCTATATCATCCAGTATTTTATTAATCTAATTTGAGATAAAAATGAAGTTTTCCAATTTCCCTGCATCCCCAGGCTGTCTGGCAATTGGTCTTACACTGCTAAAGGGGAGATGACAGCTTATTAAGCATTAAGCTGCAGACTAATGAGTTCTTGCCAAAGCCTGTCAAAATTAATTCATTTTCCAATGCAGTGAAATGAGTGGCTGAATGGATCAATACAATTGCCTGCAATCAGTGCTCCTGCACAATAAATGCAGGAAAGCTCTGCCTCTGGTATTCTGCTGTATTTGCACTACTGACTGAAGTCTCAAATTACCCAGATTCTCTTCTGATGCAAAAAAGATTTGCCAGGGAGGGTGTGGAAATCCAGGCAAAGTAAATAACAGTGTTATTAACTAATTTCTTATTCTCGTTCAACATTTTTCCCAATATTGCCCACATTTGTCAGCACTCAGATTTCATGTCTCCTTTGACTTTCAGGAAGAAATATTTCAGTTTCTCGTAAGGACCAGATCTTGGCTATCTTACCATTGGATGGGATCTGGCTTCAGAGATAGTACCACAGATTTCTGGGAGAGGACCAAAAAAAAACCAAAAAAAAAAGCAGAGCAAAGGGCTTCATGTCAGTGGAAATACACATTCCTGGATTAGGTACTCCAGAGTGTGAGCCAAGGTGTTCATGTTGCCACCGGTTTATCTAGACTAATTAATTTTAAACACCACTTTTTAATATTAAAATTCATTCATGGCTTTGTCTGTAATTCCTGAGTCCCTGAGTTGGTCACTGTGACTCATTCCCCTGAATGCTGCCATTCTGTCCTCTTGCAATTAAAAAAAAAAAAAGTAAGAAAACCCCCTTCCCCACTGCTCCAGCCATCTTTCCTGAGGATAGTGTGACCTAACTCTCTTCCCAGCAGCTCTGGAAACACAAAAGGCTTTGGGACCCCTTTAACAAAGCCACTGACTGATTTAAGAGGCGATTCTTATTTATTATACATTATGGTAATTCATTTTTCATTGTTCGGGAGGTTCAGGGGGCTTTGTGTTACTTTTAAAGGAAGTGCTGACAAGCTACCAGAAGTGTAAGAGGAGAGGCCACACAAGAGGAGGAAAAGAAACCCAGTGCTAATGGCTGTTTGCTCAGATATGGCTGGTATTCTTCAGTCAGTCCATATTTATTCAGGACTGTTGCAATTATGGCATCTAGTCGGGGACTGCACCATTTTATAAACTGGTTCACTTATTCATACCAAGTGCTCAAATCCAATGAATATCCTGCTTTGGGATGTGACTGGGAGGCACAGAGCCCCCGAGGAGGGCAGGAGCTCTCCCAGGCCCAGGAGCCAGCAGGCAGCGATGTCTGGCTGCTGCATCAGAGCCGTGCTGGGGTGTGACCCGTGCTAGGCACTGCCTTGTGCTCCAGCCCAGCCCAGCACCACTGCCTTGGCTCTGCACACGAACAGGGGAGCTCCTCTCTTCGCACTTGGACACAGGAAGCAGAGCCCAGTTTTCCTTTTCTGTGTTTACTTATTTCTCCTGTCTTCTGCTTTTAGACAAATGAAATTTATTGGCTTTCTAGGATCAAGAATTTAAAGTATTGGGAATGATCCCATCTCAGAGTATCATAAGCAGCCTCCCTGTGAGATAGCAGTTGTTCTGTCAGCAGCAGAGCCAGCAAAGCCTGCTTTCCTGAGAATTTGTGCCTGACACTGAGCTGCTGTATGGACACACTGTTATCTATAATAGGAGATTAACATTCACTGCAACCTGCTCTTTGCTAGTGACCCAAGTCAAGTCCCTTTTCTCTGCTGCGCTATTTTTACAAAATAAAAAAAAAAAAAAAAAAGGAAGCTATTTTAGAGTTCTCCCGTTCTGCAGACTTTGGTTTGAGCATCACTGGATGAAGAAGGAGGCAAACTGAGAGCCAAAAATCCCCTTCAAGAACAAGCATTAAGTACTATGTAGACCAAAGGTGGGGAAATCTAATCAAATCTACTGCTGGTAAGAAACACACAGAATAATTTTTCAATGACTAGCATTTGACCAATTAATAAACTATGTAAAGGATTTACAAGATTCAGAAAAGGAAGAAAAATAAGCAATGTAAAAAATACCACAGTAATTACAGAATTATACCTCATGTATTCTAATGTAGATATATAGTAAGAGAACAGTGGTAATTTCTCACTTCTTTTATACTATTTCTTCCTTTCATCACTAGCTAATTCTAAGATACATTTTTATTTCCTTTCAACTCTGCATTCTGTAGAGATAACGTTATAGAATATTTACCAATCCCAGGTCCCACAGTTTCCCATGCTCATTTACTGTACACATACATCTGGATTATGAACAAAAAAAAAAAAACAACTAAAAGCGGACAAACAGCACATGTTTGAAAGATACAAGAATAATTACTTTCAAGCCACTATCTCAGTACTTTGAGGCAGATGGAGGGAGGGGAGAACAAGGAAAATGAAAAGGACTGAGTCAGTTTTAGAGCTTCTACAGATACTACTATTACATGGAGCAACCTGACACCAGTGTGCTCTTTCAGCGAGAAAGATACCCACATTCAGAGTGCTCTTTTGATGGCTGTGCTTAGAGCTGAAGTTATTTTATTTTTTAATCAAATTTGTAGCTTGATTACCAGTCTGTCAGATTGAAACTATTGGCCTAAGTAACAGAGCTCCCTCTAATGGTGTTTCTATAGTTATACTGATTTATTGTGTATAGTATTTATGTTCTTTCTACTTGGTGCTAACAAACTTCATGTCAAGCTCAGGACTGCCTTTGTTGGATATATTTGTTTTTATTCATTCCCATATGGTATTACAGCTTTTCTTTCTGAGACAGGAGCAGTTTGTTGCAATGGAGTCCGAATATCAAAGAAAGCTTGTGCAGAAGAGGATCATTATTACGTATTAAGCAACTCAAAAAGGGAGCAAAAGCATTAGCATCTGGGTAGTATTTTATAAGGCTTTTTCTCCTGTTGCAAATACTGGTTCTTTGCTTGTAAAAAGCATACATTAAGAAAGATAGCAGTACTTTCTTTGCATGTTTGGATGGTTTTTATTATTTTCTCATCCTGGCATCCCACCATGGGAGAGGCTGCTGCTGTCTTTGGGATACTGCCAGGCATGTAATCATTGAGGTGGATTGAAGACAGTTTGGGATTCAAAGAGTAAATCTGAGGAAAAAATTGTAAGCACTTTACAAACATAAAAGGTAATATTAGCAAGTTTTCTTGCTAATGCAGAACAATTGTTCATTCATTTGCTTTTCATCTAGAAATTGGCCAAAGACAGATTTATTTCAGGTAATTCTCCCTGACCCATTCCACTTGTTGCAAGTGTTGCAAGATACAAAGACAAACTGCTCCCAATTCTGATCCAAATAAACAAAACTCCTACAAAAATTCTGCTTGTTTCACTCCCAAAGCACTCCAATTTTGCCCAGGAGAGCTCTGAATATTCCAGTTAGACCACAAGTAGAAATACTTTGCAGTATCTCATCTTTCCCTTCATTTGTGCACATCATACACTTAGTAAGTCAGCAAAATTACTGCTGCTCAGTGAAGGAGTAAGTGTAAGATGGAAGGGATATTGCCAATATGAAATAAGAGGTATTGACATGGTCCTGTAAAGAAATCAACACCATTAATTCACTCTTTAGTACTGTATGAAATTCATGCACACACTTAAACAAAACAGAACTGGACAGAAACTTTACTGTACAATGTTGAAAGGAGAATAAAGGTAGGACCATCTGTCCAAGAAAAATTAAAACATAAGAGCAGGAGAGAAAGGAACAGAAGCTGTTGGAAAGGAACCTGGCTTTGCAGCACTGTAACTATGCACAGCTATGTTTGTACTTATTTTGTGCTTTATAAAAAATTATGAATATACGCCACATTGGTTAAAGAAAAAAGAGCAGCAGAAGTACTGAGAGAAATAAAACACACCCTTGGCAAAGTATCTTGGTCTGTCTCCCCAGGGAGAAAAAGCATTTTTAGTGGTCAGGCAAAAAGGAAAGGAGGGATTCATTATTATTACTTTTGTACAACTACGTTCTACATGCAAAAGGCAAGAATACACAGAGGGCATTGATTTTTACTTTCCCATGTACTTAATTGGTAGCACAACTGTAAATAACTCATTTTCTTTCTGCCTGGTACCTGCCTTTAAAAGGCTTGGCCAGTAATCACCTCCTTTTTTAAGTTTTGGGAGTTTTTCAGCTGGTATTGTTAAATATCAATGTCTTAGAAAAATCATTTCACAAGTTCAAAACCCTGTAAAACCAGAGCCAAAGAGGCGTCGTTCAGCAGCTGGGGCACTGCAGGTGGAGAGGTTTCAGGTCCCACTCAGGTCACAGTAATGGGTGGCAGTGGGTGGCACTGGCAGTGGCTTATTTGATCCTAAGCTACCATCTTATTTCAGCTGAAAAAAAATGCCTATTTGTGGTTTTCAAATTATGGAATGAACTTAATTAAACTGTAAAACATTAAACAGCAGCAGGAAAGATGATATCCTTGTGGGGGAAAAAAAAGGAAAAATAAAAAGAATAAATCACGTTCTTTAGTGACTTGGAGAAAATAAACGAAGTGGTTGTAAAAATAAACCAAAAGTTTCCAGTCCCATCTACCACCTGTTTAGTGGAGAAAGCAAGGTGAGTTCGTCTTTTTTAGAGAAAAGTTTCTTCAAGGAAAAAAAAGAAAAAGCTGATCTATAGATGCATGTCCTTGAGAAAGAATATTGGCTCCTTTCTCTTTTTTTTCCTCTTCTTTTTCCCCTCTCCCCTGATGTCACTGTCATGCTAAGAGCTGCACATTCAAAAGCATTCAAATGTTTTTCCAAAGCTGAAGAAG
This sequence comes from Alaudala cheleensis, assembly GCA_013398995.1. NCBI lineage: Eukaryota > Metazoa > Chordata > Aves > Passeriformes > Alaudidae > Alaudala > Alaudala cheleensis. The sequence goes on from VWYE01007323.1 coordinate 453,550, forward strand.
CATGGTAAAATGTGGAGCATTACAACATTACCACTCTAATTTATCAAAAGTTTGGAATGTTTCTCAATATGTGTGAGTGGGAAGGAAGAAAAAGGCATTTTTGACATGTAAAATCATGACTGGAGAACTTTATACAAAGTGCAGGCAAAAAAGGAGAGCAAAGGAAAAAACGCAGAAAACAATGAAAGCAGAACAAAATGTGGTGGTGAAACAAATCCACAAGCGTATCTGACATTGATTTTTTACAAAATAAAAAACTGTCATAAATTGTAAAGATTTTCTGCATAATAATTGAAAGAAAAATCAGATTAAGTCTGACATGGGACAAAAAATGTGTTTCTACCAGCTGTCATGAAAATATTGCACAATGACTGGCACAGAAAACTAACCCTCAGCGGTTTGGGGTCTTTTTCTGGTGGTTTTGGGTTGGGTTTGTTTTGTTGGTGTGTGTTTTTGTTGTTTTTTTTTTTTTGTATAATCAATGCATCAGAAAAGCTAAAATGGAAAAAGAAGTTACCACTTTGTATTGAACTTTCAAACAAGCAAAAGCCTGATTCTTCTCTTACTCTGTGCAGTGCAAAGCAACTGCAGACAATGTCATCCTGAGAGATGAATTCAGCAAGGCACCTAGCAGTGTGCCCAGCTCCAGCTCTGAGCCACTGCTCCCCTGGGTCAGGGAAATTCTCCATCAGGGCTGCAGAAAAATCAGGGACATTAACTTCTGGAGAAGAAACTGTCAGTAAGAAATTAAAGTCCCTGTCTTTAGAGGACTCTTGGAACTGAGTAAATCACAGCGATTGACCAGGAATGTGAGGACAAAGACTGTCAAATAGATAGGCTGGGACTGTGTAACACCTTACAAACAAGGAAAGCAATTTCAAAACCAGTATGGTATTTGACTGGCAGCCAATACATTTTCAAAATAAATCGAATGTGCTCCTGTCATCTCCTTTTCATAAGAAACCTGGCAGCCACATTCTGCTCTAGCTGGAGTTTATGTAAAGTCCCTGGTTCCCTTAACATAGTGAAACCCAGCCTGCACTACAAGTATTTGCACTGTTCACCTAAACCACCTTGCATCCTCAAACACTACTCTGTTTTCCCATGATTTTTCATCATATTGGATTCATGAAGAGCCTTTAAAAAGTGAGATTGTATTGATAAAAAAAAAATCTTTTAAATTTCCTTGCAGTGAGTGTTCTCAGGAGCATCATAAATAGAAGATTTATTCTGTATCTATAATTGAATGTTAAACCAAGTTTGACCATTTCAAAAAACTAAATTAACTGATGTCATTAAAATTTTGAATGAATTATTCCTTTCTGAGAGTCATTTCACTTTAGTACATTAATAGGTCCTTAATATGGCATTAGTCTTTTTCCAAGCATGATTTATTAGTATTGAGAATTGATATTTACTGAACAGAAACAAAATATTTCAGCATCAGTTGAATGATGAGTAACAACTGAGTAATTTCCAAAGATTAAGCAGAGCAGGAATTGGCAGCAAGCTGTGGGAGGAGCAGGAAAGCAAAGGGATGGCTAATCATTAAGAGGGAGGGAAAGGTGCATGCAAGAATGGTGCAATAAATCTACCTTTAGGAAGCAATGAAGCAATCAGCCAAAACAGATAATGAAAGACCTTGCCATGGCACACAGTAATCAGCAGCAGCCAAGGCTGCAAGTGGAGAAATTGTTACATTGCTTTAGACAAGCTGAAAAATCTAAAAGACACAAGTTCAATTAGATTTTTAAAAATTCAATTCTATACAAAAGTCCAGATTCTAAATATCAGACTCTTGATTATAATTTGGGGAAGATTCCATTAGAAACAGCCAAGACCAATATAGCAGCAGAATATTAAGTGAGGGGGAAAAAATTGCAATGGTTAGAGCATGTTGTCATAAATGTCTTTATAAGGGCAAAGAGCAAGTGATTGCTGGGTAAATACTGGAACCAATTTTAATTAACATCTTTATTAATACCTCTAAGTGGAAGCAGTCAGCACACTAACTAAATATGCATGACACATTAATTAGGAAGTGCTGCAAATATCAGGAAGGACCCAGAAATGTTTAAAACCCCAGAAAGACAGAAATAAAGAAAGAACCAACCAACAAATAAAGGCTAACATCCTGGAAAAAGAGATGTTTAAATTCTGCATTGAAATCAGAAGTCTAGTGGTTTTTACAATGTGTGCTGAAAGCAAATTAACTGTACAACACTTGCTTCACATAACGTGACACAGAGAGAAACCATCCTGAATATTTTGTGTGTCTCCTTTGAGACAGGGAAAGACATTCAAGCTTCACTATGGCAAGGTTAGTTCTTTGCAATGATGCAGCAAGGCAAGAATGCCACATTTGGCTTGCATTTGTCTAGATAAGCAGGTGAATTATTATGCTTTTTCCTCTCTATAGCTTGCATTTTTCCCCACTTTTAAACCAGAAGGATCCTCCCACCGATCCCAAATATGAATTCTAATTAAAAAAGAGATCGCAGTGCAGGTTGATTGCTGTGTTTTACAAGTTATTTGTCTAAATTATGTGGCTTATGTATGAATAATTACTCCTTATCATTCAGTTTGCTCTCCAATTAGAAGCTGTTCAGTGGTTAGCCAGCACTGCCTTTGATCACTCCTTGCTTTTAAAGTTTGTGCCTGTGCCCATATTGCATTCCCAGGATGTTTTCATTTACCATCAGGAAAGCAGACAAAATTAGATCACATCACAGGAAAGGAGTGTTGAGAGGATGAGTAAAAATCAATACAAAAAAAAAAGAGTAGTTATATTTTATCTCACAAATTTGAAAAAACCCCAAAACCCAAATTAGGTACTTTAAGACTTTTAGAAAAGAAAGGAAATTTATACAGTCCTTCCAATATGCCTGTGATCAAAACCACATTGTGGCAGCCAAATATCCAGTGCTCATTGCTCATTGCTTCAATAGCTCCTTGTTAATTCACTTAACTCAAATATTGGAAGTTATGTTTGGGAAGCCCTACTCAAAATTTACATGGCCAACTAACTCAGAAACATCCCCCTGCTTCCATTAACTCTTTTTATATTTTCCTTTTGAATCCTCATCACTCATGGAAAATGAGTCACTTGTGGCAGTTTCTGATTTTGACAGGAACACCACAGGAAAGGCAATGCCCTCACAGACAGGGTGGATAGAAAGCAGTTCCTGTAGCACTCTCCAAAACTCTTGTGGAGGCTCCTGTATCCAATATCACAGTGAACAAGGAAGTTATCAGGATGGACTCCACACCACTGGCCATTTGATACCTGATTATGCAGCCAGCCTGCCAGCAAGCTTGCTGAATAGGCTTTAAAATATCTTATGTGGCTCAGTGGTCTCATAATCCCCATTATACGAGACCTGGAACATCTCTTTTGGAATTCACCTCTGCTTTGCTCAGAGTAAGCCTGTCTTCAGTCTGAGCAGAACATATTGATCCCATTTGATTCTACAATACATCTGCTGCCATTACAGCTTTTACTGGGAGGAAGCTTCTCTATAAAGGGCATCCTGCTGCCTGCCCAGCATTTATCAATACCTATCTTCAGGGACAAGGAGCTCATTAGCAATGTGCTGTGTGGAAGGTCTGGGAACAGGGAAACTGCATAACAAATGACAACTCAGAAATTAGAAAGTAAAACATGCTGGAGCAGTAGTGGACAAATTTGACATCACAGCAATGTCCCTGTCTATGCCTGGGAGTAAAGGAGGTCTGCCCTGCGTTTGAAGTTTATTTGACAGAGTAAACAGAAAGTGCTTTTCTTGCATTTGTCTTGCAGAATTAGCAGTGTGGTTAGAAATTGCTCTTCTGGGAAAAGCTTTACATTTTATGTTCCACATCTTCTTGGGAATTGTTGGCACCTCTGTCTAAATCTTATCAGTAGGTTTTACCAGCTATCTCCTTCCTCGTTCCAATTAGCATAGAAAGAAAAGAGCATTTGTCTTTTTCTTCAGGGGCTGAACAAAGTGAGAGGAGCAGTAGATACTGGATGCATTACTGGAATTTTTAGACCCATAATTTCATGCAGTATACCCTAAAGCACTGATTTTTGAGTTCCTGGTGCTCTCCAGTCTCAGAGGTCTTCTACAACCAGGAGTATGGTAAGCAAGGATGTGAACTTTAAATGGTGAGAGTGGCTGTTCTAAGTTTGCAAAAGAAACTTGCTCACGTCCTTAAGGAGACAAGACCCAAGCTTTTCATACAAGGGTGTCAGTATTGCATCAGACCAAAGGTTCACCCAGCTCTGTAGTGCCTCTGGCAGCAGCCCTGGCAGCCAAGGAGAGAGTTCATCTGAATCTGAAGATACACCTAAAGACAAGTGTCAGTGGCACCCCCTCCAACACTGGCTGTTTGAACTTCCAGTCATAAGGACATCCAGAGCTGGGGACTTCACCTGCACCATAAATTTTAACAGTCCCCAAAGGATTAATTCTCCATAAATGTACTAGTTCCTTTTTTACCTGTTATACTTTCAAAAACACAGGCCCAAGGGTCATTTCTTCCTCCCCATAAGTTCACAGGGAAGAGAGAGACAGTCAGACCATGCAGTCACTTGTCTCTGGCTGCTTGGCTGCACCTCTTCTGGAAATTTCTTATGATTGCTGAGGTGACACTGGAGAAAAGGGTAAGTAGGGCTTCTGTTTTCATCATGTTTTAGAACAAACTTCCAACAGCACCCAAGCAGTCTGGCAGTAAATGGAATTGTATCCATTCTTGCAAGTCTTGAGTGGCAGATGGGTATGTCAGACGTGAAACCACTGGTGCTTCAGGACAGGGTTTGATCCATGAAAGAACAGACTCCTCACAGACTGGCTCTGCTACAGAAAACTAAACTGAGTCTTTCTCTAAGAGATTAGAAGGTGCTGAAAACAAGTTTGCTGGTCTGCAAATTAGCTGTGCTGGATATGTTGGCATGTTTCAGATGATGTTCAAGGAAAATAATGCGCTGCAATACAAGATAGACAAAGTAGATAATGAGGCTAGAAAGAGCATTTCTAAGAATAGTTCTGCACATCTGAGAAAACCAAAACAGGGAAAAGGGATGTTTGCTCTGCACAGTGGCCTGAGGACCTGTAGTACTGGGGGAGGACTGAGTGCTGGTTTCATTGATCTCTGCCAGAGGAGCACCTTGCAAAAAGCAATATATTCTGTTGGAGTTGGTTGCCCAGCATAGGGGCCCCTTCCACACCAATGGGAAGCTCCCAGACACTGGACTATCTCAAAGGTGGCTCAAGGCTGGGAATGAACTCCCCCATCTGCTAATCCCTTCTGCTCCCAGGGTGAAATCTGGCTTTTTGACCTTGTCTTCTCTAACAATTGCTCATTAATTGTCAAAAAGCTGCCATGGGGCAGCCTATTACCTTTGGGATGGGGTGTGACTCTCCAGGGGCTGCTCTGATTCATGCATGGGTAGAAAGCTCCACAAAGACACAAGTGAGCTCCATGGCCTCATTTATGTGCTCTGATGTTTTATGAAGCTGACTCTCTTCTTGCTGAACACAGCACCAAGTTGTTCATTTCACATACTAATTTCTCATTTCAGTCAAGTCAAATATTCACCTAGAACTAGCTCTGAAGTCCTTTTCTGAAAAGGTTTCTCTCAGACAAATTTAACAACCAGATTATAATAACCAAAGTGAGAAGAAAGTCTCAAAATCTGTTTTCTTTTACACTCATGTTCCTCTGATATCAGCCTGCCCATTTTTACCAAGTGCAATACCTATTGAGTATTTTTAAATTTAAGGTTATTATTCTGACACCTCTTGAGTTGCATCTGAGAGTAAATATGGACAAATTTCTATTCTGAAATCCTTTCCTCTTTTTCCTTCTAGTTTGCTGTTTCTTTCCCTCCCCTTCCCCTGACCACATCATTGGGACTTAGTTCAGAAAGCATCTTTGGTGTCTCTGGCTCATGGACCTCAGGGAAGCAGCTGTTTCAGTTGCCCACATGGTTCCTGAATAGAGGCCAGACAAAATGCATGCTTAAGTCTTTCTAAGCCCGGGTGTTACAGTTAAGGGAGGCTCAGAGCAAAGCCTCTGGAATAGGGACCGCTCACCTCTGTTACCGTGCTAAAAGCACTGGGTTTCTAATCCTGATGTGCTTTAATGTTGCATAAACAGAGACCTCTCAGTGCCTGGTGAACAAGGGCAGTTTTGGTGCCCACAGCAACTGCTCTGCATTTACAGCCCCAATTGAGCTTGTTTAGATATCCCCAAGTTGCATGCGAATAGGTTCCTTCCCACTCCCCTGCTGCATTCCTGTCCCTTCTGTCACTGCATGCTGCTACAGTGGATGACAAACAACTCCCCACATTAAAGGCAAGCTGGAGGTCATACTGCTGCTTCATGCTGAAAGCTCAGCTATTCCATCTCATCTGCTGGGAGAGAAGACACAATCCTCTTCTCAAGGATTCCGAGCTGAATGTGAATTATTTAGATACATAGGTAAGACATGGAGGCATCATCTTGCAAATGCCAGGGTACCAGCTCCATCCCCTGAACCTGGAGCCCAGCTGCCCTGCTGCCAGCACAGCAGTTCACAGGCACCAGTGCCAGGCCTGAGGATGGCAGATTTGTTTTTAAATGTTAGGAATTACTTCAGGAGGAAGGTATGGACAGAGTGTTCAAAATTTAGAAACATCTACTTTGATGTTGCATGCTTTTCCCCTGTCATTCAAACACATGTTTTTTTGTTTAAGGATGATTAATATATTTTTAATGTTTTTCCTAACTGAAGGGAAACCTGTGCTATATATTAACTGAGTCTAGAAAAACACCCTGAAAGCTGAGCTGGCATAAGTGGGTATCCTGTATGTGATCTTTGTTATGATTTTTCCTTAAGATCCTTGTCTTCTCATTTTTCACTGTTTCTTTTTGCATGTGTCACTGCCCTGTTTGAGGCATCTTTTCTTCACTCCCATATTGCTCCAAGTCCCAAGTAAAAGTCAACCCAAAACACCCTCTGAGAAAGCTTTGACAAATACAAGAATGAGCCAAGCTCTGGGCAGAGCTTTGCAGAACTTCCATAGCAGTAACTTACTGCCACTGCAGCTTGCCTGGCCAAAAAATCCGGGTTTGCTGCTGCAGGTTTCAGGGTGTTTGTCAGCTGTCTGGATTAGGGAACACTCTGAACTGTTCACACCTGGCTGTGGCAGACCCAAAGCTGCTGCTCTGTCAGGGGCAGAGGAGGTTTCCCCCAGCAATCCCAGGCCAGGGCTCATCTCCCCCTGCCTGTCAGAGCCCACCTGCCTCCCCTCCACCTCCTGTGCATGGAAAGGCCGTGTCAGGCTCTAACCCTGAGTACAGGCAGCTACAAGTCCCACTGAAGGCTTATTTGGTCTCTCATGATGACATTTTGCATTTTCAGATGTAGGTGATGCTGTGCACAACACCCAGCAGAGGTTTGTCAGTAAACATGCAAAGTAAATAATTCTGGAGCTGGAGTCACACTTGTTAAGCACTGGAAGTGGGAGAGGTACCAGGTTTAGCAGCAATAGCTAAATCTGAACTCAGGCTTTACAGATCAGATGGAACAGCTGCTTAAATGTCCAGAAAAAAGGACTGCTCCACTGGCATGTGGCACAAGCTGTAACATTTATCAAAGAAATAAACAGTACTTCATGAGGTCCTCAAATCCATTCATTTTTATTCCTATCCCTTTCACCTTGCAGATAAGACAAAAAACCTCATTATATTTTACTTTCCTAAGTTTTATGGCTCTGACATATACTCAGAATGATTGCCTTTGCTGCTGTTAACTACCTGCCAGCACTCTTATTAAAGTTCATTTAGGAATAATCTATTACCAGAAAGGAAAGGTCCAAGTTTCAAGGATGGATTATTTAAATCACAGCATGCCATTCTGCAGCAACAGGAAGACAGCCAGTTCCCCCCACCAGCACCTTTCAGAGCTGCTCAGTGGGGGAAGAGGCAGCCCTTGGGAAGGGGGATTGAATTTCCAGATGGAAAACTAATGGCAGAAAACTCAGGTCACCACAGCTCTGGACAAGTGCAAAAGAGCAATATTTCACTGTAGTATGAAGAACTGCATAAAAAGAATATACATTCTGCACTCTCCTTTAAAAACTATCCAGATAAATGGAATATTTAAGAAAACATATGCCATGCAATTTTGTTTGCATATGGGCCACTCTTATTTGCATTTATAAAATAGAAATAAAAGTCAAGATACAAACATAGGCAGAATACAAAGTACAAGGCTACTCTAAACTATGGTAATAATGCAGATATCAATTTTTCTTTTCTTTGATTAAAAAAAAAATCTAGAAACTTAAATGGATGCTTGAATGAAAATTTAACAATTATTATCATTTATATTACTATCCAAGTACCTTTGATGGTTCACTTAAAATATTTATCATCTAGATTATGTTTTAAAATGCATTTAAGTGTAAATATTTTTAGGAGAAGGAAAACAACCAAAAAAATCTAATGGAACAAAAGGAGAAAGAAGTCAAGTCATGTTGACTGACGCACAAAAGGTAGGCTTTGTTTATGTTATATTCATTACCTTACAAAATGTTTTACAGGAAGTGTAGTAAATCCATCACAGATGTGATAAAGATTAAAACCTCTTTTAAAGCAAACCTGTCCATTTAAAATAACCCAAAAGGTATGTGCAACATTTCTCAGCAATTTTCCAAAGAAATAGCTGATGAAACAAACTCAATATTAAACTGAAGCATTTCATAAATTCTATATAAATACAGTCCTGTAAATCAGGATGAAAATCACAAAACCCCTATTTTTCCCTTCATCTCCTAAAGATATTAAAAAGCACTTAAAAGGTGATTTGGAATGGCAGCCCATTTGCTCCAGCACTGGGCTACCACCACGACACACAAACCCACTCACAGTGCAACACACTGCAAGGAAAATATAAGTATTTCATTTCCCTTAGAGCACTAGTTATATTTAGAAAAATTATTTTGAAATACAAGTATCTAAATTAGGAGTACATTATTTGATACAATTAAGGGAGAAAATGTTATTATTTTTATCCATATTTCATTTTGGGTTTTTAAAAGACCATCTTTAGATGAACCAGGATTAAATATTTGCATTCAGCACACCTGTAAATGCTCCAGCTGGGTCCTGTCAACCCAAACACCACAAATGGCTTGCAAAATTCTCATTACTAAATGCATATTAAATCAGCATTAACATTTTTCCCTAAAGATTTATATAACAGTGCAGTGGAGTTAAATAAGGCTTTAAAAATAAAGAATCAAACCAGCCACTTCATCATGGTAATGTTGCATTTCATTCTCCTCCTGTGAATGTCCCCACCCTGCAGTTTTTGATTAAGGTTTCTACCCTTCTCCTGTACATTTAACCAACATTTTAAAGCTGTTAGTAAAGGAGTATTTAGACCAAGAACAGACAGTCAGAAGAAAACACACAGATATATTTTGCTATTGCTTTGTAAGATATGGGATAACCTGATCAGTGCATACCACTCCCACACATGAGAGTTATAGAATACCAAAATGCTCAAATGGTGCAGCTAAAGAGCAAAAACACCCTTGGGACTCAAACCTGCAAACATTTGTTCCCATGATTAACTATTCTGCCATGAGGAATGTAGTTTGAATCATTAAGAGTACTCAAAGTACCAAAGTTAAATACATACATAAGTATTTACATGCTTGGACTTTGATGTGACCCAAGGAAACAGCAAAGAAACATAGTCCTTGTTTTTTGGGGCTTTTTTTTGTCCTCAACTGAGCTGATTCCCATCACGAACAGAAAGGATTTGCTCAGGAAAAACCCCAGTCTTTGGGTGGAAGCTTTCCCTGGGGACTCAAAATTTTGAATCAGATTTTTAGTTTGAAGGAAAAGGTATTTCTCTTCCAACAAAAGCAGTATAAAGAGAACACGTGTGCAGATGGGAGCCCATAAAACAACCATACATAACATTAAATATTTGCTTATCTTCTTATGTTAGCTTGGCAAGTATTAAATTTGCTACTCATGACTACTGCTGACATTCCAAGTTCATGCCAAGAAATGTATTTACTACCACACACTGCCATCTTTTATAGAACATAACATATGTGTGTTTATATGCATATACATATATGCATACACAGTCAAAAAAGAGCAGTGCCACAAATAATAAATCAAGTGAAGGCAGTATTTAACCCACACACCCCAAACTTGCTAATAAATAAGTGCAATGTATAGACAAAACCTATGCTAGACTTTCATCATGATGTAATTGCTATTCCAGATCAAAGGGAGAAAATTAGCATGCCAGCCAAACTAACATGAAGTGGGCTAATTTGGCCAAAACATTCCATTTCTCTCTTTCTGAAATAAAAATATGACTGAAAAATTCCAATTATGTCAATAAGGTAGGAATAAATAAAGTTTCAATAGAAGAGGAACACACGAGGCCATGAACTCTGCTTCTCAATCAGGCTAATTCTCTGCTGAGAAAAACAGTGCACAGATCAGGGGATGCCAAAAAAGAGCACAATGCCCCAAATCCTGCATAGTGTGTTACAAGGGAAAAGTATCCTTTGTTTTCTTAAAATAAAGCAGTGCAGTAAGTATCTGAACTTAAATGCTTAAGAAATTTTCCCCAGGGATGACATACATAATTTGATACATTATATCATACATTTCCTTCAAATTCCTTCAACTGACTTAAATTAAGTCAGTTGTAATCAGCTGTTTCTCCACAGGAGCTCGAGCAGACTTCAGATCCTTCACTCATCTACGACTGTGTTACTTTCTAAAAGCATTAACCAAGAACCAAGCATGCTTCCAAAAAATTCTCTGATGTCCCATGTCTCCAGAAGAACAGAGCACTCTCCTAAGCAGTGCCCAGGGCACAACAGCCATGGCATGGACTGGGACAGAGCCCAGGCCTGGCAGGTATTTGCATTCTCTGATGCTCAGGAAGAGGGATGAGTGCTGAGCTCAAGAGCCAGGATTTGCCTTTCACTTCTGCATCAGGGCTTGAGAGGACTCTGGATCCAGATGCTCAAGGGTGTGCTGTGAGGTACCAGATGTCCTCTTACAACACTCCTGGACCCTCTTCATTTTGTTCCACAAAAAAGCACACCTACTTGTGTAAAGGTGTTCTCACCTGCTGAAACATCCCTGGAGTCACTGGGAGGGACATTTGGTGTAGTTTACAGAAGCTAAACCAAGCCCCAAAGCAGTTATGAGCAGAGACTGCCATTTCCACACCATTTGTGCACCCATGTATTGGCTGGGTTCTTTCAAGTCTGGCACAGCTCAGCTGTGTCTGAGCCTGAGCCCAGCAAGAGCTGCAGTGACTTGTAGGGCCCTCATCATGGAAACCAGCAGAAAGGCCAGCATGCTCCTCATGGCACAAATGCCTCTGGCCAATATCAAGTGTTTACGCAGTCCAAGACCACATCAATTCTACAAATTAATGTAAAGTTCACCATAAAAGAGAAAATCAAAACACTTGGGTCAATACACAGAATTCCACGGAGTGCACCCTCAGGATTTCCTCTAATGAGATAGAGCAAAATGCCCATAAAATGTGGACAGCTGGTAAGAACATCATGGCAGAGAAGCCTCTGTGGATTTCTTAGGAGCTCAAGTACATTTCAATTTGAAAATGCTTAAGCAAACTACATAAACTGAGTGTAAATCATATTTCCTTCCAAATAAGAAAAACTACTTACCAAGAGATTTGAATATATAGTTTTAGAAGTTATTTGCATAAGAAAGATACAAGCTGGATTTTGTAACACACGGTGTTAATAGCATATATTTAAATCAGCCTTTATAATTTCTCATCCTGTTCCTTTAAGTGTTTCTTAAATCAGCAGAAAGAGAGGCCTTGATGTTCGCAGTCCTGAGGAAGCCCAGCTCCCTGTTCCTCCACTGAGAGCTGCACAAAGCTCAGGGCTCCCCACGAGGTACCCATGGAGCAGGGATGCTCCCTGGCCTGCTGGGAGCTGGTGGCTCCTGTTCTGGCACAGCTGTCCCTGCTGCACACACACTTCTTTCTTCTTCATGTGAAGGTCTCAGAATCTGACCTAATTTAAATTTAAGTTGGAAAATCAGAAGTACCATTATAATAATACACTAAAACCAGAACTAGGCAAGCAAACTATTGGTTTCTGTCTGCCTTTCCAGTACAAGCAAGCTAGAATTTCAGAAACAAAGTGGACAAAATGCTCTCATGCTGACACCAAACACAAGAGTTGTTAATGGAGCAAACAGTAACTTCTGCAGTAGGAATTTCAAAAATCAGCATTTCAGAATAGAGCTCGTAAAAAGCATCCATCCGTCTAATGAGAAAAATCCATTGTGGTTTTTTAGTGTTTTTTTAAAATTCAAAGTCCTTTATCAGCTCCTGAGAGGTCTTAGGAGTGCATTTGTGATGTTCCCCTGGCATAAAGTCACCCAGGAGGAAGCCTAATCAGTCATTGGAGAAGCTTTAACCAATATTTTGGGGTCCCTGGGTTCTCCAGAGACATCAATACATCTCAGGCTCCACTGATCTTTGCAGCAGGATGAATAGCAGAGGGATGTATCCCATCCCTGAAGTCCTGCATGTCCCCTGAGGGAGCAAGCCCCTGACTGCCCGTGGGCAGAGAGGCACAGCAGAGGCAGCAGGAGTGGCTGGGCCAGTCACCTCCCTCCCTCCCTCCCCTGCTCTGGCTCAGTCACCTGAAAGGAGGTTGTAGCAAGCTGGGGGGTCAGTCTCTTCTCCCCAGTGACAAGAAACAGGATGAGAGGAAATGGCCTCAAGTTGCCCCAGGGGATGTTTAATCCCCTAATTTGATATTTATAATTGGAAAATTTCTTCCCCAAAAGGCTTGTCAAGCACTGGAACCGGCTGCCCAGGCTCCACCAGCAGTGAAAGAGTTGCTACCCCTGGAGAGATTTAAAAGATGTGCAGATGTGGCACACAGGGACATGGCCTAGTGGTTGCCTGGGCAGTTCTGGGTTAGTGGCTGCACTTGATGATATTAAAGGTCTTTTCCCACCTAAGTGGTTATTGTGAGCACTGAGCATGGTGCCATGTGGCCTGGAATATCCCTCTGGCCAGCTGGGACCAGCTGTCCCTGCTGAGTCCCCACCCAGCTTCTCTTGCCCCACCCTGTCTGTGCATTGTCACAGCAGGAGAAACTGAACTGTCCTTGACTGGTGCCAACACTGCTCAGAAACAACTGAAAACATCACTCAGCATTATTCTTATCCTAAAGCCAAAGCACAGCACTGCACCAGTAGTACTAGGAACAAAATTAACTCAATGCCAGGTGACACCAGGAGAACAGGAATCCCTGCCCTTCCAGAGACAGTTTCTTCCCTGCTCTGTGTGTGCCAGTTCTGGGTACCAGAGCAGCAGGAGGGGACGTGTGGCAGCTATAGCAGGCAGCTCTGGAGCAACCTTCTTGTAAGAACAAATTCTTCTTGTAAGAACAAATTCAATCCTAGGATCTGAATGTCTGCACTTGCATGTGTTCTGAGCTTTCAGGAACATTTGGCTATATTTTAATATATGTAATAATTTAATTGTAATAGCTGTCCATAGGATGTATGTTTTTGTATAATGAAGTCTCAGACAAGGTCTGGTCATTTGGGGGATTTAGTTCACAATTTCCTGGAAATTATTACTTGAAAACCAATCGAGTTCCTGAGTGTGCAGGTGACTGTCACCTGCAGGGTTGTGAATGAGTCACTAAAATCATTTATGAAACTTAAAAAAAAGAAGAGACTGCCTCTCCTCCATTTCAAGCTGATGAATGACATATGTGAGTGTGCCCTTAAACAAATAAACAAAACAAAAACAAAATGAAAAAAAGGCTTCCTGATTAAATAATGAGCTATTGCCTGGAACAGCAAAAACACATAAACAAATACAGTGACTGTGAGAGCTAAAATGAGGAGAGAAAACTCTTTCAGTAAAGAGCAGGATCCTCTCCAGAGCACGAGCTGTGAGCAGTAAGCCGAGCCCACGTCATCAGTATGGTTGGCACCAGCTACTACTGAGGCCATTAGTTACTAAAATGTGCTGACTTTTTTTAGCTCTGACCCAAGTTCCTTCCATCTCCTGGAGTGCATTCATCTTTTTCTTTCTTTCTTTCTTTTTTAATTGTGGGTTGGTTTTGGGATTTTTTTAAAGTAGCAACACAGAGTTGGAACAGGTTGATACGGTGCTGGCATCACATTTTGATTTCTAGCTTCAAACAAAAGATGCACACCCAGCTATCAAAATAAAGTGAACTTTGTTTAACACTACGTGCCTGACTTTCCCTTGCCTTTTACCCAGCGCAGTCACACAGAACTGAGCCAACAGGATATAAAATATTGCCCAACCAGAACTGTCCACAATGCTGACATTTGATACCCACATTGCCTCTGCTTGTTTCTGAAGTCATTTTAGTAATGTCCTTCCTACCTCAGTCTTCTTTGTAATATTTAAGTCATTTAAAAAAGAATAACAGACTCCCATCTAACTCACACTGTCAGACGGGCAAAGTAATTGTTCTAGGACAGCTTCCCTTCCTCTCTGTCAAAGGACAGCAGGCTATGGCAGGTCCCAAAGCAGGGGACTGATCTGCAGAAATGTTATGTGCAATGAGGAAACCCTTCTCTATTAAGGAAGAACAGCTGCAGCTGCTACAGAGGTATCATCATCATGTGCAGTATTCTTTTAAAAGGCTCAGTTATGATATCAGTGTGCAGCTAGGAGCTTCCACACCATCTGTATTTTAACATTGCCCAACCAGAAGTATGTCAATGTATATATATTATTCATAGGGATTCCAAACTTTTAGATATCTCAATCTGGGAAAACAAACAACATTCCCCCTGCTCCCTCCAAGCTCCCCATTTCCTATTCCTGCAAGGCAATAAAAATACTTGCAAAAGTTTTTGGACAGTCTCCTATCTTTTCTTCTGTTTGAGGAGAAAAATAAATGTTCCTCAGATTCCTTATAACAGAGAGAGGTTTAAAATAGTTTCTAAAAGACTTTATAGCATCTTAAAATATTCTCTTTTATCTTTTATATTTTTCTTACAGTGTCTGTAGATTATGGGCTGAGTTTTAAAAACCCCTGGGTGCTACTTTTGGATTTGAGAGTATGCATATGGTGCACACATTTCCAGCTAAGTGATGACTTCCATGAGACGTAGTACTACATGTGGGTGGGATGCTGGCAAGTAACAGATTTTAATGTACAATTCAAATAAGGGCATGAAAATCCAAGTTCTGCAATAAAAGAAACATGTCGAAATTCAATGGGAGAAATTTAAAGTTATTTATTCTGAGCCTTCAAAAGAGCTGGGAATTTTGGTTCTGTCCTGAGGCTGCACAAAATGGCTACATGGAAAATCTGTCTCCAACCGAATCTGCCCAGGACTGCAGGCATCAGGCTGGTTTTGTGATGTCATCTAGAGTATTGTTTCACAGAAAATATGGAATTGATTGCATTTTGCTAAGTGGAAACAAAGCGATTTCTCATGCTCAGATGTAATCACTTCAAAATTAGGGCTAATACATTTTTCTGCCCTCAACAGCAACCTCTCTACCTGTCAGTGCCTCCTGCAGCCCCCAAGGAGGTGTGCTGCTATCACTCTGCTGGGCAGGAGCCCTGGACACAGCAGGATGGACACAGTGTGGTCTTTTGAGCTGGAGTAGCAACACTACCCGAATTCTTTGCCCAAGGCACTAACATAATTAGGGATGGCTCTGATCATTAGTGCTGGAGAAGCAGTTATATTGTTTAGCAATTTAGCCAGTACAAGCAACATGCTCAGCTCTGTACAGTACATAGCTCACATTTATTGCTTTCCCCAAGGAAACTATAGATTGACCACACCATGAAATGTGCTGTGACTGGGACACTGTGTCCCAAAAATCTTGTAACATGCTCTGGTCTTTGCTGGGGAGACACTTTACTGAATTGTGTTGCAGCTCTACATTAATAAAATATTTTTAGGTCTTTAAGAGTGCTGACAGAATAGTACATAACAGATAACCACTAGATTCTTGAAAGCTTAGCATCAAGTTTGTACAGATCCAAGACAAAAGTCTTAAAGGAAGTATTTATTATAAAGACAGTTCCTGAAGAAAGAAAAGTAGGAGTCTGTTTACTACAAAAACGGGAAGATGTTCTCAGAAATGGAGGGGGTGGGTGGTGACAGCACAAGGCATAGGAACGTAAGTGGGAGAAGGATGAAGAATTTGGGGGATGTGGTATCACTCAAGAGCAAGAGGTTCTGTAAAACTAATGAGACATGCAGAGCCCTAAAACCACATGCTATTACCCAGGGATCAAATCCCACAAACATCCCATGCAATTTAAGAAAATAATTTTTTCTCATCACATCTAAGACATACAGTGTAGTAGGAAAATAGTGTCTCCTTTTTTTTTTATGCTTGGCACACCATCAAAGTCTCCCATGAAGTCAAAGAAAAGCACCTCCACCCTAAACTGAGGCTTCTACATGGGGAAAGAAAATATGTTCCCTTCATTGGCTATTTCTACCAAAGAAAGCAGAGACCAGGTGGGAGACACACAGAGCCATCAGCTCTTCCCATTCCACGGGCTTTAAGCTGGAATCCAGCCAGGACATTACTCTTGCAACAAACCTGAGGTGGTCCAGTCCAACCCCTACACAAAGACGACACTTTTGGAAGCCCACCACTTCCTCCAGCTCTCATTTGCCCCTGCCTTGGAAGGGCTGTGCCTCCCAGTAGCCCATTGGGCCGGGGCTTTGGTGGCCTCCCAGCAAACGGTGGAGGCCTGGCCTCGCCCTTGCCTGGGAGCTGGCGGCTCCCAGGCCAACAGGGAATGGCTGCAGACTTGAAAGACACGCTGCTTAAAAGGCTCTCTCATGTTTCAGCTGACCATGTGTTTTCTCTTAGTACCCTGTGAGTTCAAATACCTCTGTATAACAGAAGTCAGACTGAAAAGGCATTGTGCATAAAATAATTCCTATCCGCGTTGGTACGAGCCTTTGTGCTCTTTAAAAGCGTATACAAGGAGGCAGGGTCCCATTCACACTGCTCGGCCCATAGGTTGTGTCTTGTTCAAATTCAGTGATAAAAAAAAGGGTTGTAAAGGTTTTCTTTTAAACCTGATCTGCAGCAGTGCAGAAATATTTAACAACATCCACATCATTCATAGGTAACTATCTTTTGAGAAAGTCCAGATTTCTCTCTCTTCCCCTGAAACACCGCCAGCTCGAGTGCCTTTGCCAGCAGCAAGATCAGGCTCATGGGAATGACAGTTTGCAACAGCATCCTACCAGGTCCTAAAGCCATTTCAATCCACAGGTGATAAAAAAAAATAAAATATATATATACATATATTAAGTAGTAGTCCTGAAGTATTTCAGTAGTTTTGAAGGATGCAAATATATCAGTGGCTAGAAATCAGAAATATGCCAACAATGTGTGTGGTGAGCACACCACAATTCGGAAAAAAGTATTTTTTTATCTCTGATTTGTATTACTTATTGAACGGTTCTGGGTTTTCAGCTTATTCAATGTGCTCAGATTGCCAATAAATGAATAATCACTGAGGTAAAACTTTCACACAGAGTGAGTTGTCACTGTAGCAAAATAAGTTGGTATTGATTCAACTCAGAAACTGGGACTTCTTGGAGACAACAGCTTAAGAAAGATTTTTTATTAAATTGAGGGGCTCATATGTTACTATGCTTTCTACAAAGTTAGTCATTGTCCACAAGAAAAAACTGCAGCACTCCTCAAAGTCTTTGCATTTATGCTGCAATCTCTGGAATTTTCTCACAGACATCATTTAGGACAATGTGGTGGACTCTGCATATTTATTCTCATCATTTACTTACCACGCTGAAGCAGTTGCTCACTCATTGGCATGGGAGTGAGGGAGCAGCTTTTAGGTACTAACACATGGAAAACTGTCATCTTCTGGTGGAGACTTTCCAGCCCTACAGATACATAGTCTAAAATGAACTGCAGACACACACTTTCCCCCAGGCATCCTCAGTCCAGGGTGGTGCAGCAGGTTTGCTTTCAAGACTCAGGAGCCTTTCGGAGAAGAGCCCCAGTGTCCAGCACTGGCCTTGCTCCACATCCTCCCCCTTGCAGCCCTGGCATGCCTTTGCCACTGCCATGTACTCTCTTTCATTCTATTAAGAACAAACCATAACACAAACAAGATTGCTGACTGCCCATGGACTCCAGGCTCCTGGAGACCCACACTTACATTAATGTCAGCCATTAGGGATTTGGCCAATCATCCATACAGGTTTGAAACAACTTCTCTCCAGCCTCTCTCCTGCTCAGTAGCCAATGCCCAGGAGCCAGAGAGGACAATGACATGTTTTGAGGCAGCAAAAACAATAATCTTTTAGGCTACCTTTCCCCAAACCAGGTCAGTAGGGCTGGGGGAGCTTTGCCTTCTGCACCACGGGGCATTGGGCTGCTGAGCAAGCCACATGCAGCAGCTCACAGCTGCCAGAGCCTTGGGGAGGGCAGCACAGGGCAGGGTCCTACTCTCTATGTGCAGTTTAATTTCCCAGTTTCTCCTAATCAGCCTTAGAGAAGCACCTCACTGCTACAATGATGTTCTTCTGAGTACTGACCCCATTCCCTGGGCTGTGCTGTGGACTTCCCTTAACAGACCAAGAAACTCAGTCTGTGTGACCTGATGCTCTCCTATGGAGTTTTGGAAACTCTGAATTCTTGTAAAACCCACATTAACATCCTATTGTCATGAAAATTTTTATCATTAAAGAAGATCCCAGTGTCCTTAAAGCATTTAGAATAATTATTTTTATGTCAGAACAATGTTTTACAGAGGCATTTATCATTTGGTGAAAATCAACCCACATACTTTGTTAAGTAAAATGTTACCAAGCAAAGGCAGGCCTAACTCAAGAACAGCAAAGATGACTAGAGCTTGTATTGCTTGTATTTGAGCCAGAAACAATTAGTTATAAGACGATTATTAATGGGTACTTTTAATACTCTGATTCAGCCTTCTGTGTGTTTCTTTCCCTCATACTCCACTTTATACCATCCATCCTCTCTGCTCACACAGAAACCTGAGACTGGCAGCCTTTAAGAAGCACATTGGCTGGAAGAGTTAGAGGCATTTTCCAGATCTCATGTATTAAATTCCCTCAGCCTGCTGACCTCTTCTATTCCCAGGGAAAATGCAGGCTGCATCACTGGGCAGGAGTTCAGAACGATTAGGGGCAGGGATCAGACACCACTGCAGCAGTATCTGATTTCTTTCCTCAAAGAAAGGAACCCTACAAGACATGCTTCAGTTCTCCTTCACAGCTTTTCTGGAGCACAACACGTTCTGTGTTGCTATGGGTTATGAACACAGGTTAGGGAAATTAAATAAGTACCTAATCCAAGCACCACTCAGTTAATTAATGCTGGGCTGTTAACAGGGCTATAACTGCATGTGCTTCATGAGAATTAACAAGATTTGTTTGCATTAGCATGGTCTTAGATCTCCCAGGTGACAGCAGGAGCCATGAAATGGGGATTTATGCTCTGCCCTGGCCACTGCCAGCAGAGGGGCTGGGCAGGGACACAGGCACTGGGGGCTCTGGTTGTCACCCATCACCTGCAGCACCCACTCAGGAAGGGCACAGCTTGCACCCACTGCTGCACCCACTGCTGCACCTCGTGGGGGAACTGCTGATGGCTTGGCACACACAGAGGGGAGATGACCCTCTGGCCTCCTAATTAAATGGACTAGAACTGAACTTGCAACAAAAATAAACACAGCAAGTACACAAATCAGCAACACTTGCGTGACTTCATGAAGACAAAAATCAAATTACTTCAAGATGATGTTCACAATTACGTTAGCAAGTTCAATAGAGCATCGGGGCTGACAGCTGCAGCTCTGTGTGCTGAGGAGCCGCAGAGGGCGGGGACAGAGCTCCTCTTCAGCAGGGCCAGGCTGAGCCCCTCTTCCCTCCCATTCTCCAGCCATTACTCACACAAGTGCCATGGAGATTTCACTGCACAGTGTTGGGAGGAAAGATAGAAGTGGAGCTCTGCTTTGTGTCTGGCACTCGTTAGGCAAGACTTCTACTACTTTTAGTTCATGATTCCCACCAGTTGTCCCTCTTCCATTGTCCCTCTCCCCAACCTTGCAAACTCCTCCAAACACAAGGTTTATAGCCTTGACTACTCATTTAATGGGGACTACACAAGGATTAGCCAAATGTCACAGGCCACATTACGGGGCAGATTTCTGTAGATCTAAGATGAGGTCCACATATTACTCTAGTTTGCTCATTTGCAAACATCTGTAGCAGAACACAGCGATCTCCCACTAAAAAGAAAAACAAAAAACAAAAAAACCTCACACAAATGGAGCCAGTTCCATTTGTTTTCCATATATGGGAAGAACTCTCTCTAAACAAATTTAATTCTTGACTCCAAGTGGAACTGAAGATGCTTTTCAGATAAGAAGTGGTAAAATAAAATCACAAAAGATCACAGAAGATGATGTTGTTATTCCCTTCCTGCAGCATTCATCTAATTTTATGTTTCGCATTGGGGCAGTTTGGCCTTCTCTAAGACCAGAAAGACAGCAGACAAACAGCAGTTGAGTGGTGGTTAGACTGCACTCATGTAACCCAGCAATCATAACTCAAGGGGGAAAATGATTTCCTGTCAGAAATATAGACTGAAACTGCCAAGAAAATCTCTCCAAAGCTACAAACTTATCACCATTCACCCGTTAGACTTGTGATGAAGAGAAAAATCAAAATTGCACCACTCAGTAAACCATGGACGGAATACCATGCAGAGAGAAAGAAAAGAAGACATAGCCATGAAGTCAGCTTGAGTTCTAGTAAATAATTTGTTCTGAAATCACATTTCTAAAAAAAAATCAGAGAAGTAGGTAAAAATGCAGTTGCATTTACAGCCTACCCACTGTGACATTTTTTCCAGACAACTGGCAAGATTTCACTTTAGCTACAAAGCCATGTCTTAACAATCTTGTGGATTCCCTCATCTCTCTGCCCTTGGTGCCAGAACATTCATGTGTGATGAGGGTTTGGGTTGGCTTTGGGACACAATGCACATGGTGAGCAACCCAGGGAACTCAACCTGTGAGCAAGTGCCCACTAAGGGTTCAAACATCCCCAGCTGCACTCCAGCTTTCATCAGCTTTATACCATGATTAAAATTCTTTCAAAATGAAATAACCAAGAAAAGAAAGTTTGAGAGGTGATGTCCCCTGGGCTTTTTCAGAAAATTATTTGCCCAATGACAGCAAATTTCTCTCCCTGAGAAAGAGTGTTCTTCTCCTTTGGTACCAACAGTGGGAAAAGGGAAAAAAGCCTGCACAGTGTGATTTCCTGATTAAGCTACTCATAACCTGTAACCTTCTTGGTTTGTTCTAATTTATTTTGTTCTATTATGTTTTACTTTTTGCAACTTCTTCTGCTGAGCCCAAAGGAGATCCAGTGTATAACTCTTTTATAGCCACATTATCAAAGATTTTCAGATGTGACGCCTTGTCCATTTTTTCACACTGGCATCCATAGCAGATAAAGCATCATTATTAATGCATTATCCATTGTATCATTTCAATGTCCCAGAGAAAAACAGACTGGAAATTCAATTCTCTATTGCCACAAGTCACTTTGTCACACCATGAAAACAAAACACAAAGCAGATTGATTTTTTTTTTTATATAGAGCTCTAGAACACAAAACTTATCAAGAAATGAGAAACACAGTAAGAGCTGAATCTAACTATAAATTCTGACATATATCCACTTATAATGATTAATGACTAAGGAAAAGAAAAGAGAGGCTGCATGCACAAATGCCAGTCTGAAGTGACATTAAGACATACAGCTATTTTAAATATTTTCCCTTCTAATTACCTGTATCTTACTGCTGCAAAATATTCACCATACAAAACCCTACTGGCTCTCCTGCCTCACTCAAAAGCAGCAGGCAGTCAAATAAGCTCTGAAAAGTCAATTCAAATGCCAGAAAGTGAAACAGCACTGCTGTTTCTTCCATAGAAAATCCAAATAAAGCTTATTTTCTTCTCTTGGGAGTATGAGACAAAGGTATTACCACCACAGCAGAGTTTTTGTTATGAAAAAAGAGGCTGAATGCCCCAACCTGCAGCCACTACTACAGCCTCCATCAGATTTGCTTATATTTCACTGAGAGCTCAAGCAAAGGGCTGTGGCCACACTAATTCAGCTTGGTCACCTTTTCAAGACATAGAGTTAAAAAGACATGAAAAAGACAGAGCTCAAGAGTGCACTAGTAAACAGCATTCAGGATATGCCACTTTGTTCACTGCTTTCCAAGGGCCAAAATTATTTTCCTGTGTAGAATGGCTGATTTTTAAGACAGCTTTACAGCTGAGGCGTGGTGTTTTACATCCTACAGGAGCAAGGCAGCAGCTTACACAGACCAAAGGCACTGATCACACAGTTCAGGGGCTGTGGAGGGTGTTTCCTGAGGCATGAGAGGCAGAGTCCAGGTCACGCCACGGGTCCCAGCAAGGCCACATGTGGCACAAAGCAGGTGCCTAGTGACAGAAAACAAAACACATCTCTTAATGCCACTGAGACAAGAAGTTTAACAGTGTGTTTTGGGACATGAAGGTGCCCTCTTTGCTGTCCATGGCCATACAAGATGGAAACAGCCTCATTTGTCCCTGGTTCCATGCCACGTAGCACATCTGGAATCAGGGTGTTGGCGGTGTTTGTGTTATGCTCTCAGCAGGAGACGATCTGCTGGTAGAGATCATGTCAGCACTGCTGGAGATGAAAACATCCAAAATAGTGTCCATGACTGGCAACTTTTATTTTGCAACATATGTCAAACTCCTGCCTGTGACGTGGCACAACTAGCTATCGTATGATGTAAGGGCTACAGCACATATTTTAACATACAATGCAATTGTCTGGGAGAAGTTAATGTGACTCCCCACTGCGAGACACATTTCATGACAACCAAGTCCTGAAAAGTGCTCTTGCTCACTTAAAACTGAGCTGAAAGGGCTTCTCACAAGGTGGGACACACTGGGCAGAAATTTCCAGAAGAGAACTGTGAATGGAAAACCTTGAAGCAAACACCAATATTAACCCAACTGCATGCAGAATTACTAGCATGGGTTGGGTCTCCTCAGAGTAATGAAGCAATTCCCTTAGAAATGCCTCTATATGTTCAGAGCCTGCTCTTAAGGCAGATTAGCCATGTTGTCATCTTATGTGAATACCAGTATTTACTTGGGAAAATGAATTAAGACCACACCAAAATGACTCCAGTGAAGGGCTCTCAACAGCACTCATAACCTCAGGGATACTTTGTTGTACCAGCAAAAGGAACCAGCAAATGCAGATTGGTTTCCCAAGGCTGTTTTACTGCAAAGCAAAAACAGTTTATGAAATCGAAACATGCCAAGGAAACACTTCTATCAGGCCCCAGCATGGTGATATAGTTCCTCAAGGAAACAAAGTCATTCTTTATCCCTTCCAACATGGAACTTAGGAAAAAATCACATGTGATGTGAGTCATCTTCCCATTCAGACATGAATTCAGTTTATCCTTGCTGGAAGGATGATCTAACTCTTACCTTCTCCAGACTTTCTCAACAGGGGATCGAGGCACAGGGTAGAGAGGAGCTCAGTGACAGAGGTGAAAAGAGGAAGGAAAAACATACACAAACACAGAGAAAAGTGATAATTCTGGAGCTTTCCGCCAGGAAGCCCTGTGCCACTGCAGAGCAACAAAAATAACCCAGGGGTTCCCTCTCTGCTCCGGCTCCCTGTGAGGAGCCACTTTAAAGCCTTTACAACATTTGCAGAGTTTGAGAGAAATGTTTTTTGTTTAACTTCAGCTACTTCAGAAATGCCTGGGGCCTGAAGAAACATATTTTTGGATTGCTCCTAAAGAACAGGCTGAACTTTGAAGTTTGGGGAATTTTTTTCAGATCAAATGTTAAATTAATAAACACCAACATGACAAATCGGTCTGAGAACTGGGGAAAAAATTCACAATCACTAAAAAATCTTCTTGGATTAATTAATTGTGGCAAATTGTTGCTTACTCTAATATGCTGATGGGTCTGGCACTTCAAGTCCTGTAAGCCACGTTGCATATGTGTCTTTGTATCCTAACTAAGCACTTTTGATATTATTGCCTGTTTTTCCCTGCAGTGTAAAAGGCACATCATCACCAGCGTCAGCCCGGGTAAGAATGAGATCATAGCTTCTTTACTTATGGATGCTTCAAGAAATGCACACAACAGTTCAAAGCAGCTGGAATCTAAGAGACTTTGTACACAGCTTATTTATAACAGAAATTTCCTCAACGCCACTGAATTTACCTTGCACTTTCTTGTTGATTGCTGTGTCCCACGTGACTTATTTTCCTTTCACTGTGTTGTAAGGAATGGCTGGATGAGGAGCCCTGGAGACCCTGGGAAGCCATGGGCCAGTGGGCTGCAAGCCACACACCAACTATTAATTACAGCTATGTGGTCAGAGCCCTCTGCTAACACTGCAAATAGGAACAGGGTTGTGCCAGCATTGCCACATCCACATTTTTGTATCCTTGCCTCAATTTTCCTCACACTATTTTCAGAAGGAAAACCATGATTCATTTCTAATAGGTGCCCTAGTAAATAATTAAAAAGTAATAATGTAAAACAGCCTCCCTCTATAAACACTGGTAAACAACAGTTTGCTCACTGCTGTAGTTCCTTACCATCCCAGGCAACTGTAGAGGGGGAACTATTCAATATTCTTTCCTGTAGATTTTAGGGACACTTTTTTCAGGAATCTGAGGACTGTGATTCATCAGCAGTCCAGAAGTATATCTGCAGGGACCACTGGAGCAAGTTTTCTACTCCCAAGATCGCTTATTTGTTTAAAAAAAATTAATAAAACTCACCCTCTCAGATCCTAGTCTATTGTCATTAACACAAGCCAGGTTAATTGCACCAGGATATTCCTGCCATGGGATGGAGCTGAGAGAGGAGAGCTTCTACTGATCTTCTCCCTGTGGGCTCCTAGAGCAGAATCACCTCCCTGGCAAACACGGTCCTGGTGGAGGGCCAGGTCCTGAGCCTGCACCGATGGACGGGGTGCTTTGATTAGCACCACAAGCCCCTGACCCAGAACATCAGCGCCCTGAGGAGGATTCCAGCAAACATCTGTTACCATTAAAGATTGCTGGTGGAGATCTACACCCCGAGAGGGATTGCATAGTTCCTCTCTGAGGCTGAAACAGCTCACAGATTTGAATGTTAGTGGAGCAACATTTAAGGAAATCGGCATCAGAATGAGGAATGTGAAGTTATTCATTTAGTGGTTTCTCTAATGCTCCTCCATTTAATATTTGCAAATTTAATATTTACACATGCAAGTCTTAGAAAAATTATGTTACAAGGAACAGCTTCTGTACTTCTTATAATAAACAACCAACCAAAAATACATGGTATGTATAGCAGGGGTTACAGCTGGGATCCTATATTACTTCTTAGAGTCACTTATCTAAGATCTAGTATCTATAAAAAGCCTCTCTGTTTGCTATTTACACAGGTGTCCTGGAGCATTATATAATCATGTAGCAGATCAACATAGCCTTAGGATCTCAAAGTATAATAAAAGTACATTAGGATCATGACGTAGAGGGAAAGAGTTGGCTACCATTTGACACTGGCCTTTTATTCCTTCCAGAAGTTCACCTGGGCATGGAGGATGTCTTCAGTTCTTCATGAGAAAAAGACAAAGAAAAACTATCTTTTTCTAATCCTGCTTGCCTAGATTTTTAAAATATACAGTCAAGCTGGCTCCTCACATAAATGTTTAAATTTTGCCACTCTTATTTACTCTATGTGGTTCCTCTAAACTTGGCAACAGAACTCCTACAGAAAGGTCCACAAGCCAGGGGTGTGGCAAGATCTCTACTTTCAAAAGTCAGACTTAAAAAAATTAAAGCCATAGTAACTTAAAGTATTCAAAATATCCACCACCAAGAAGGACAACAAGACATGAGAGATGACAGAGTCTACATAAGGCATAGATGTTTCCACATATTCTCTAACCACTGGGAGGATCAGAAAATATATTACAAATTAAAGCAGTTTCTATGATAAAAATGCCCTCCAGGAAAGGCATCTATCATCCCTTAAAAAAAAAAAAAAGAATGTGATGTATTATCCATAAAATCTTGCACAATGACTAATCTATCATTTCAGTCAGCCAAAACCTGAAGACAAGGTTTGAATCCTAACAAGGTAACAACAAAATCCACTAGAATGTAAGAACAAGGGACATATTCAGTTCCTATTACATCTGGCTTCATTGGAGCTTATTCTGCTTTTAATCTGCTGTAATAAAGTCCTTACGTTTGAGCAAAGATCTTAGACTTTGACTTGCTCATATAGAAATATATATGGCATGCAAATGACATGGCAAAGGCAACACAAGCACATCAGACCTTGTACTTACTATGAATGAATTATGTCCTCCATTCATGAAGTCCTACTGTCATTCTTTTCCAGAGCATCTGCTGTGCAGGATCAACACTGGCTCTTTACAAGAGACAACACCATGAGGAATAAACTTCCACCTCCCATTCCCTAGGCTCTGTACAGCTGCTGCTGATGCTAAGACATTGCACCCTCACCCAGTATTTTACCAGCTATTTGGATCCCCATATATGTTAGAAGACTGTAGCAAAAAACCCAAAAATTTAAAACCCATATATATATATATATATATAAAATTCAATGTAAATTGTCACACTTTTACAAACATTTTAGAAAATCTTATCACCTACTTGCTAGTACAAGCATGTCATCATGCTTACTGAGGATTGCCAGAGGTCATAAGGAACAAGCATTCCATATAATGCATATAACTACCAAGGAATTGGTCCCAGACTCCTGTCACAGGATTTTGCCTACTTGTACATATATAAATCAACTGGCACTGTGGCTTAAAATGAACATACTGTCCTTGACACTAGCAACCATTTGCCTGCTTGACAGCTACAACAACACTAACTCTTAAAACAAAACATTTGTTTGCTGCATCTTGCACTGCTATTTTTTCTCCATGCTGCTTTTTTTGGAGCTGTTTCTTAGGTGATGGTTTATTTCTCATTAAGTCCTCAAACTTGATTTACTTACAGGTCCTTTACCCACAAATGTACTGTGCAAGAGGAAAATATCAAGGGATTACTCTGATCCAGAAAACATATATGCAGAAACACACATAATCTCAATTTTATATGAATGGCAATCAATGCTAATGGAGATTGCTAACAAAATCAGTGAATTTGCACACCATAAACTGCTCTTTACCCCATTTTCTTCAAGTATTAGTTCACACCTCACTGAGTGACAACTTTCTTTTTCATGCTGTGAATCCTTCTGCCCAAAGAAAAGCACAAAAATACACCTGAACAGTATTTATAGCATTAATGACCTCAACCTCCCTGCCCCAGGTAATGGCCAGTTCAAATTTGCTCAGGGATTACCCTTCACTCCTCCAAGGCTGCTGATTTACAAAGCAAAGAGATACTTGAGAAGCCCTAGCACTGTTTGCCTACTAAGCATTAGCTCCTCTGAGATCAATAGTCATGGAAAGTAAATCCCCGCCCATACCTGAGAAAAGCTGTGTAAAGTTGCAGTTTTCTGTATGAAAAACAACAGGAAAACCTTCCAGGAGCTAGGCTGGCTTGAGTGGTCAAAGAAAGAGGTAGAAAGCAGCAGCAGCAGAAAGCAGCAGCCAGTGCTTTTAAGACTGACAAGCTGCAGCTGCTGCACTCTGCTAACAACTGCCCGGGAGAAGCAGGAGGAAACCCTGAGGGATGGGTGGTTTCTGGAAGTGGTTCTTGACATGGAACCTGTCACTGAGGTCTGGGAGTCATTGGAGGAATGGCACAGAAATTATCACCTTTTATTGAGGGGACCATATCCTTTGCTCACGGTGTTCAAGAAAATGACTTTAAAAAAAAAAAAAGAAAAGAAAAAAAAGCCAACTATAAAAAAGATGGATGGTTGGTATGGAGTGCTTTATGAAAACAGAACAAAACCAAAAAAGAACTGTGAGCCATGCTATGAACTCTAC
Source organism: Alaudala cheleensis (assembly GCA_013398995.1). Lineage (NCBI taxonomy): Eukaryota > Metazoa > Chordata > Aves > Passeriformes > Alaudidae > Alaudala > Alaudala cheleensis. The sequence continues at coordinate 481,674 of VWYE01007323.1, forward strand.
ACTGGAGTTTGCATTTTTAAAATTCCTCGCAATGGATCTGGAATAAATCAGCAATGGGTCAAACCGGTTCAGAAAGTGTTTGAATAACTGCCCATGGAGTGGCCAGAGGTTCTCAGTCAGCAGAGTATTTTGACTGCTGCTGTTCAATTACCATTTGAGAAAGCAGGACTGCTGGGAAAGACAACACAAGGTAAACCAACACTGGCTACAAAAGCAATCAGAGCACCAGTATCCACAGTGCACAGCCCACAGAGACGTTCCCAAAAGCAGCTTCACCTCACGCTGCTGAGAGCCAGCACTGCTCCACACAGACAAAGGTAAGGGCTGTCAGCAAATCAGGAGAGCCCGAAATATCTCATTTTATCTCTCTAATAGAAACCGTAATTGACAAATCATTATTTTACATTTATAAAGTAGATGATGAGGAACATACCACATGCATTCTAGACTTTCTGTCTGCACTGGAAATCAGCTGGGAAATTAGGAGGTATGGCGTAGAAACATCACTACGAATATACTGTATTACTGCTTTTGCAGCTGCAGTCTCAGAATTTGTTTCACAATAATTCAGTTACCCATGTTTAAACAACCAGCCAGCAGAAGAAAGGCTGATATATTTCATATGCATTCTCTTTGAGCAGGGGGGCCTTCACGTCTGGTCGAAAAATGTCAGGCTCATATGACACCACCAGAGTCAGGAGAGATGCCTAACCATAACTAAAAGCAGAATTTGGCCAACACAATTGGAAAATACCAGCAGAGTATACACAAATGCACACACGCAATCTCGTATAAGAGCAGAGCATGAGACAGATTGGATTTTTTAATCACACCTTTAAAGAAAACAACATTTCATGTACAAACCTCTCACTGCGCTCCTACGTGGATCCTTTATCCCACTGCAACATAAACAGACATACCAGACTCTGGAGTAGGGAAGAAAGATTTTTCTTTTTTTTTTCCCCATTGAGGATTTTAAGCACAATTTGAAAAGCAAAAGAACAGATCTGGCCTGCCTTCCAGACTGACTTCAATAATAGATAAACAGTTTTAAGACTACCACAGTCAGCAAGTACATACATAAGCTTTATATTAACGTACTTACCTATATTTTTAAGAGAGCTTCATTTTTCCTTGCTGTTCTCAGTTTCCTCTAGCATAGTCCAAAAGAAAAAAACTAGATTTTTTCTGATTCACCAACACCAAGCTTTTACAACAAACATCCTAATGGTTTAGATATTATTCCCCACTCATCCAAAGGAAAGCAGCCTTTCTGTCAGCTTCAGTACCAATTTCTACAAGTTCTGTACCAGCTTTCTAAGATCATTCTCTCAAACAAATCCTTGAGAAAGGAAGGATTTTAGCTTGCATCCTGCATGCAGTGCCTGACTTGAAGCTGCCATTCTCTTCTCCAAGTCTCTTTCTCTGGTGCACTTCCTCATAACACCTGAGGGCTTTGGTACTTTGTAAAAGCAGAGTGGATCTCAGTATTGGCAAAGACATAACCAAACACAAACATTTGGAGTTATTACTAAAAACCCAAGATTCCGAAACAGCGTTTTTAACAAAATTAAACAGATAAACTTTGGTGCAAATTAAAAACAACTCTCTTGTATCTGAGCCCATAATGACTATTTTGAATACAGATTATTTACTGCTGGCAATAAAGAAGTTTTTTTGGTAATTTTTCTGTTATTGGGAAGAGCTTGAATACAATCCAGTCCAAAAAAAATGCTGACTTTCCTAAATAGGGGCTGTGTTTTTGCAATAAAGAATACTGGTCAATATACAAGTGGAGGAAAACTGAACCAGATGTCAGTAATAGGACCACAGAACGTTGCATTTGCCCAGAATCGCTATTTTAAACACATGATGTTGGTCTACTGGTTTGTGGGATAATATATTCTTGGCAGCCAGAAGGAGTTTCGATATGTTAGGAGGTTATCCTTGAGGAAAAAAAAATTAAAAAAAAAAAAAAGAAAAAGGAGGAGGATGAGAGGTAAAGAAAGGCCATTAATTCATCAAGTTACACACAGCAAAAAAATTCACGGCTTAAGAAATCAGTTCAAAGAAAACTCAATGTCAAAACAGAAAGCTTGTTGTTTATATTAATTTTTGTTTTCTGCTTTACCTCCTTGTTACAAATACTTCATTCATCCTTCATTGCACTTTGCCTTCCTGGTTTTTGTTAAGGATTCTTCCCTTCATTACTCAGTTTCTGGTGAGTTTCCACCTTGCAGCTCCACCCAGTGTGGTGGGAGCAATGTGGGAACCATCCCCACTTGGCCAGAGCACACAAACCCAGCACAAAGGGCTTTTCCTGCTGGAAACCTTTGCTCACACCAGGATCCTGCTGCCCTCACTGCCATTGCTGAAGGCAGCTGCCCCAAAATCCCTGAAAGCAGCCCCGGAAGCCGTAACAACCCAGGACCCTGTCCACTGGCAATTTAGTAGTTACTCATCTCTAAAATGCTTCCTAGCTCAGAATCACAGGGGTTTCTGAGTGGTTTTTGGGTGTTTTGGTTGGTTTTGGGTTTTTTCCCCTTCTACTTAAGAAGTAGTTATATCTGTAAGTCTTCTTAATTTTGAAATAAAACTTCAAAATGTCTTCCCTGTTTTACCATGTATTTAAAAATCAACTCTGCTCATTGTCTTAAAAAACCCTTCTCTGAAAGATAATTAAAACCACTTCCCAATATACAACCAAAGTTTTATTTTTATAGTCTATCTTCAATTATGGCATAATCCTTTCTTTTTTTTAACCAGTGAAATATACAAATCACACAAGACAGAAATATGTACATTAAATGTACAGAACAGAGGAAAGGACATAGAAGATTTACATATCTGAATGACAAGTAAAATATTTTACATTAAATAGGGTTTTAATAGCTAGGATCATGAGATTCAAATCTGCTCAGACAGAAGTCACTAAAAAGGAACATGAGGTGATTCAGCAAATGAAAAAAAAAAGATCATGGTTTTTGTACAATAAAAACCAAAGTGACATATTCAATGAATTAGTGCTTTATTTATTTCTCTTACTTTAAAGATATTCTTTGCAAACATCTGAAGATGAGGGGTAAATATGTCCTTGTACAATAAATTAAGAGCAATAAAGCGCCATTAAGAAGCTGATAAATGATCAAGATGAATTTAATGATACAGCTTAAAGGCTTGTGAAAAGTCAAGGCTTTAGTACAACTAGGCTAAAGTGAAAGGTTTTCCTCACATGGTATCTGCAAAATCATCTTCTTTAACTTGTAGGATGGGACTGAGTTGGAAAGTGGCATCTGAACCAAAGGTGAACTCCTGTGTAAGTACACAGCACGGGGGGAACACATCTTGTTTGACAAATAACAATTCTCTGCTCAAAAACTGACAAGCAAGGGCCGAATGCAGCACATTTTGGAGTTGGAAGGTGTCTCCTTTCAGCAATAGTGAATAATGCCCTTAATGTGAGAGTGGAATAGAAGCGATCTCCAGACTGGTATCAATTCAAGTGCAGGGTGCTGCCTCTACCAACCACCCAAGGAAGTCCTGAAATTGGGAAGAGGCTTACTTCTTTGTGATTATCCTTAAAACTTTTGAATGTTAAAAGTTCTTAAAAAATAATAATTAAAAATAAAAACCCATCAAAAGCTTTAGAATCAATCTAAACACCTGAAGAGATCTGAAAAAGACAATAAGGGATGAACTGCCCCTTTAATTTAGATGTTTTATTATTTTCTAAATCATTAAAATATGTATGTACAAAAAGCTTTGAAATATCAGACACCAGAGACCACAGTTCTCCCATATATATGTAACTGCTCGAGTATAGTGTGAACAGTTGTAGTGTATATCTGCAATATATTATCTAAAGCATGTGTATTAAAGACACAGGATGATAAATTTGGTATTGCTGCAACGTTTCATTGAACTATAATAGTCACTTAACGTTATTAAAACATGAAACTATTGTCTCCTTGAGTGAAAGCATTCCCAAAATCTGCAAAAAAAAAATAAAAATCAATCATTCCAAGAGTGGATATCTAATGATTTATTTTCTCACATAAAATTAGAGGAGTTATTTGTCAAGCTGTGTTTTGAAAGACAGCCAGCTATTACACCATTTTAAGGCATTTTCAAAGTTGGGGAACTCTCCTTTCCATGGGCTTTCCAGGCTGGGAAACCAGAGCTATTTGCAAGCAGTGCCCAGCTCTGGTGCTCCGGGCAGCCTGCCCCGGGCTGCTCCGGCACATGAGACACTCGAACGTCACAATTAGCTGATGAGGCCAAGCTCTGCCTTGAAGAATATCTGTATTATTCACCAAGGCAGATTTTTTTTTTTTCTGTGGTTTTTCTTTCCTGTCTTGCCTGGTTCTGGAACCAGCCCCAGTGACTCAGGGATAGCGCAGTTGAAGCCTTTCTGATCCTTTGCTCTTTGCCCTCCGGTGACCCTTGGCGGGCACCCGACACCACACCTTGTGATGAACATACCCCTTATTTACAGAGCCCTACATGCACTGAACAGCTTTATACACCCTATTCTAGCAACTTCTAGTGTCTGAACCTAAAAGTCATGGACAGGTCTGTGTGTTCCTCACATCCATAAGGATTGCTCTAACATCCCAAGCACGTTACATGGTTGCTCTGCCTACTGCACATGTATTACGTTCCATGGATCTAAAATTAGGATATGTCGGATTTTCCCCTCAAACTACTCTATTGTTTGTAAGAAAAGTCAATTTTTTTTTTTTTAACTTTGTAAAATAAATATTCTCAGATTCTCCCCCATCATTGCCAAAAATATAAGCCTCACACAGTTCTGGGATGGACGCAGAGAGGGTTTCCAGGCACTTCTCTTTGCAACCTTTATATTTTTCTTTTTTCTTTCTTTTTTTTTTCCTTCCCCGCCCCTTTTTTTTAATTTTCTTTTTTTTTTTTCTTAAAAGAAGACAAAAAACTCGTTGGACTCTATAAATAAAGTGGAGATAGTCCCGCGGAAAGGGAGAGGGGCCTGCACCCCCTTGCTGGCAGGCGGCTGCGGCTCCTCCCACCTCGTCCGTGCCCTATTTGCACACAAACTGGTCCACGATCTCTGTGCACAACTTGCATTTCACGTAGCAGCACCAGTGGAACTTGCAGTGGCAGCGCTCTCGCTGCACCGTCTTGAACTGGTCGTAGCCCCGGCCGCAGCACATGAGTTCACAGCCGTCCATGCCCTCCGAGGTCTTGTTGCACAGGCGGCCCTGGGTGCCCAGGGAGCCGGTGCTCTCGTTGCGCACGCAGTAGTCGGGGCTGGGGTCGATGTACACCAGGTCGTGGATGGTGGGCGCGTTGAAGCGGCTGTTCACCTGCACCAGCTTGCCCCGGCTGTTGAGCTTCATGGCGGCGGCGCTGTCGTACTTCTCCTTCAGCAGGTCGCCCACCTTGCGGAAGTCGGCCAGCTGCAGCCAGCAGGTCTTCAGGCTGCAGGAGCCGGAGACGCCGTGGCACTTGCAGGCCACGTCAGCCAGGTTGTACACCGTCTGCGGGAGGCGGGGAGAGAAGCAAAAAGCATGATGAAAGACCAGCGTGGCTGTGAGAGCATTTCTACCCCGCTTCTCCTGCCCTCTGTCGTATTCCCACTGGCCCCTCCGCGGCATTCACCTTGGCATCCTCTCCTCTCCTCCAGTGCAGTGGGAAGGATGAGCCAGCTGACACACTCATGCACCCCCAGCACCCGAAGAGCCAGGAAGAGGAGGAGGAGAGAGTGTCACCAGCTTCTCCACACAACAGCACACACAGCCCAGACAGCAGCATCACTCAGGCTGCGCTCAAATTCTAGGAATTCACTCTCACGCCAGCGAAGGATTTTGCTGTTTCATTGAGAAATGTAAAACATCCCCTCATTTTCTATCTGAGTTACTCTGCCTATTGATCTCTGCTTGAGGCTGCAATTAGGGAAAGAGTTAAGATTCCTCTTGCTCCTGGCTCAGCTGCAGCTGATTGTCTACTCTTGGCTCAGTATTTCCCTCCTATCCCAAATACTGCTCTGGAAGAGAGACTTCATCCAAGAAGAAACCCCCAAACACCTATGGGTGGGAGTCAGAGCTACATAGCAATATCCTCTTTACACAGCTTTGGCAGGGAAACCTCAGTCATTTGCCCTGTACAAATAAAATAAGAGTCAGTGTTGACACTGCCCCAAAAATCCTGGTGTCTGACACATTAGATGATACTGTAGACAGCTTCCACCCAGCAGTTACAGAGCCTTGACTCTGCCAAATGGCACTGCAAAGATGAGGCTGAGGAAGGAAACAACTCCTTAAGTCTCCATAAGCAACTGAGAAAGTGTCATTTTTCTTCTTGCTAATAGTAACTGGCCAGTCCATTGCTTTCACACACCCTCCTCTTACATTTAAATACTATTAATTTTCAATTATCTTTCATCCTTCTTCACCTTAGAACACAAGTGTAAAGTCTCAGTTGACTACTGCTGGCACTTCAAGATCTGGGAAAATAATGATTTTGGCTCTTCATATTCAGACTATTAAAAAAATGTTTACACCCATTCATTTAAAGCATTTTTGAGATTAAAGAAACCATGAAGACATGTTCAACCACAGAAGACTATGTTTTCTAATAGCATAGAGAAGCTTTTCACATACTCTAAAACCAGGCAAAGGAAAAAAATAAAAGTCAGAACAATCCTGTGGCACAATTCCAGCCTGGGAAGCCCAGCACACCCCTCTTCCTTCCAACACACACTGTCCTGGTTGGAAATACCAACTAATAAAATTCTGTTCTACAGAGAATCCACAGCGAGCAGGGCACTTTCCATGAAACAATACAGCGGGAAACACAACACGCTTTGGTCCCAGCCTCCCCCATGAAGAAAGCAACAGGACTGTCAGACAACCAACAGCAACACCAACTCACACGCTCTCCACCCACCCACACCCCATATTTGCCATTCTCTTGTGCACCAACACGAAGACAAGCCACGGTGGCTGCTCTGCGCCTCACTGAACCACATTTTTCCCAGGAAGAAGGGGTGAGGAGGAGCACGGAGGGCCAGGCTGTTGCTGTGCAGACACTCACTCTCCTGCCGGCCTCATTGTTGTGTAGGTTCATCATGATGCGGGCGCTCTCGTAGGAGCCTCGCTGGTAGACGCGCTCGCGCTCCCGGGCGTCCACGAACTCCTTGGCGAAGCGGTATCCGTACTCGATGTTGTCACCGCAGCCGCCCCACAGCCAGTCCCGGGGCAGGTCCTTGGGGCGCGCGGCGCGGCTGCAGCCACACGAGGACAGCTCGCCCTCCCGGCACGCGCGGCTCATGGCGTTCACCACGCCGGCCGCGCTCACCGCGTAGGTGAAGGCCGTCTCCCGGCTGCCTGCACGGAGACACAAGTGGGGTTAGGGGACAGCCACCGCTCCCGGCCCAAGGTGTTCACCAAGTTCACTCACACAGTAAGAGTAACCCAAGAGTAACCATGCTGCCCAAAACATCCTCACTCTGAAAGAACCCAGCAAACCCAAGTCATTTGAGCACACACAGTTTGTCAAGAGCAGAAATCACTTCCCATTCATGCCTCGATGAGAGAGCAGAGTGAAGGAGGGTCAGGGCCACAAGGCCAGAGGGGCCAAAGCAGCCAGGCCTGCATGTGAGGGGAGGGAAGGGCAACAGGCTCCCTGTCCTTCAGAAGAAAGAGATGTTAAATACAACTTTTAAAAGTCTGGTTCTTAAATTACTACTTCTCAAACATGATTGATGCACTTCACCCACTTATTCCAATTTATTTAAAGTTCAAGCGTTTTACAAAGTCTCCTGGTATCAAAAGAAACGCAGCAGAATAACACACAACTTTCCACCCTACACATTAGCCAGACACTTCTGGAGGAGACTATTTAAAACTAACAACAACCTGTGCTGGTTATTATCCACCACTCCAGCTCTTGAGAATATGGCAAGGGAGCCCATGGACAATCATTTTTACAAATTACAGGGAAGAGAAAACCCTTGGCACAAGGTGGCCTTAAAGGTTTTCTCCTGCATCTGGTGCCCTTAAATGGAAATGGAAAACCTCAAGTTTCCAACTTTCGTTACAAAAAAGTTACAATACCCATAATGTAAGGCATGGCCACATACCATCCTATTGACAGTATCTGATCCCACCTCAATGAGTGTCTGACTTCCCCAATCACTTTTCCAAGGGTGCCACAAGGTTCTGAGTACAACTAGCAAACTTGCAGATAAACAAACAGAAAACTTGCACCAGAGAGCAACACTTGAAGTTTATTTTTCTCTTTAAGAGACAGCATCCCAATGGGTCTTTTCCAAGACAGATTCTCAGAATATTCTTCATCTAAGAATAGACTAAATAATTTTTTTTCTGTTTATATGATTTAAGTTTTATTCCTAAGCTTTAGTCTAATCAATAGATCAAGCTAGCTTTTAATCTTGATTTTACGTGATTTTACTTAGGGAACATCATGGGCCTTTGAAAAAGGACTTTAAGAGGCTGTGGTTTGGGCAAGTCATGTATATTTAGACAGCAACATTTTTAGGCTAAATCTCTTTGTACAAGGCGTATCATGACAGGTCAAATCTAATAGGAGCTTTCAAGCACTTCTGAAACATAAATAATTTGAAGTCTGGTTCATATTTAACATCAAGATGACACCATGATCAGAGCAGCTTTGTTAATACAACAGCTGTCATCCACAGGATTAATTTTAGTAATAGATGCTGGGTTTAAATGGGAAAAATCAGAAATCTTATGTTAGGAAAGAGGAGACTTAAGGAAGATCAGAAGCACTTTGCTACTTTACAATGGTCTATACTCATAGACACCTGCTCTTGGAAATATCTACATGAATTGTGGGCATAAAGGGTTACAGGAGTAGCATTTTCAGTTAAAAAAACATTGGCTTCATGTGGTGACTTATACCTTGTATCTACTGCAAACTATAGCAGGGGGAACCTCATACAGATTTTAATGTTCCCGTTTGCTCTGTAACACACATTTTTGGATTAATTCCTTAAGCAAAATTTCCACTATATTGAGAGGAAAGAAACGTGGTCTGCTTTGGACCACAGGACTTGCCTCTTCCGTTCCATTTTTGTTCTTTTTCATGTTTAGTTAGCTCATGCTTTCACATGGTTAACTCTGCGCTTATTGTGGGATTTAAACTCATAAAGCTGACTATTTTTGACTAGTTTTCATTATTACCCTGGAACAAATTTTAAAGCAATTACTCTTAGAGGGAAGGAGAAGGAAAGGCTTGGGTAAAGGAAGGAGAGTTGCCCTGCAAGTTCTCTCCTTGAACATTTAGGCAAATTATAAAATAGCATCAGCTGCTGAAGTACACTTCAAGCCAACACTGCCTCAAGTCATCGACCCCAGAAACACATTAAGAGTGATGTTTCCACACGGATGAGTTACTCTGAGTTTTTTTTTTTTTCTTCTTCTTTTTTCAGTCTTTAGGCACAACTGTGCTTTCCTTCACTGTCAAACATATCTGTCTTTTCCCACAGTCCAGGATTTCTCTCTATTGTAGCCATGGCAAGCAAACACACATTCCAAACACGTTCGAGTCCCCTCTCTCCCATATATATAAAACATAGAAATGGAACTGTTCAATATACACACACTGTAGGAAGCCACCCACAGAGCATGGCCCTGAGCTTCACACTTGATCTGAAGAAGTCTGCAAGAACAGAACCTCTTTTTTTTTAAATACCTGAGCATAAGACACAAATGTTCTTTGTCTTGCATTTTAAAAGCATTCAACATCAGGCTGAAGGCAGAATAAACTGGACCCCAACCACACAGAGCTGTAGGGGGAGGATTCAGTGATTTTGTTTCCTGTCAGCACTTGGCTGTGTGTGCAAAGCCCATGTGCAGCCTGCACAGGGCTGGCCACAAAGCCAGGAGATGGCAGTGAGCACCGTGGCCTGACCTGGGAACCAGCACCCAAGGAGAGCAGTGCAGAACACAGGCCCTAAAATTTTACAGTTCAATAAGCCACAGAGCGAGTTTCCAAACCCAAGGGCAGGTTTATTTGTACAGCTTTAGCTAACTGCAGGCTAAATCCTGCAAGAAAGACTGTCCATGGACACAGGGGCCGTGGCTGTGCCGGCGGGCAGCGCCGTGCCCGGGAACTCCCTGGGGCGCAACCAAGGGCACACATGGCAAAGCCTCCCAAACAATGGGCACTCAGAGCCTGCACCTCCTGCACTGCTGGGAGCAAGGGCTGTCTGACAGCCACCACACAGGCCATGGCAGCCTGAAGGCAATGGAATCAGGCTCTGTCCACTTTTCCTTCCATGCAGAGGAACACCAACTGGCCATTACTGAGGTCACAACGTGAAACACTACAACTGTTACACCTCCTTCCTCGCTCTCAGTGAATACACTCTCCATGCTCTACCTCCTGAATATGGCTATTAGCCTTGCTTCCATCTGCAATTAGAATAAGTGGCCTAATTACATGATGAATTGCTGTGTAGACATCAGCTAATACAGTCATATCCAGCAAAAGGGTGTGGCAAAGTTATTTAACTTGAAAGGAACCACCTTTAAATAGATCTGTCATACTTGAGGAGGGCTGAGACATCGATTCCAGAGACAGACACCACAAATCACAGGCCCCTGTGATCCTGTACACTCCTTCACAACAAGAGTCTCCCTGAGCTAATTTTCACTTGCTTGGATAATAAATAAGGCATGAAGGATGAAGGCCTAAATTTTAAACTGATTCATTTTCTGACATTTGTTAGATTACTAGAACAGAGAGGTGTACCGAAGAAGTTTGCTTTAAAGTTTTTAGACTTTTGCTTGGGTAAGGTAAAAAAACCCCTCTATCAAGGGTTAATACTGTGCTTTAAAAAGCCTAGGGAAGGTTGTTTATCTAAAATCAAATGTTCCAATTCAGTACTTTCATGCAATAGACTTTTTCTATTTGTCTGACAATCTCCAAATAAAAACTTATTTTAACAAAAACCGAGACCAAATGTGAATTCTTTCAACTTTAACTGGAGTCAGCCCATTTACAGACAAACCTAGATTGAGACCAATTTTAAAACTTTTTCTAAAGCAGGACAGAAAAACACTGCCATAAAAGCTTTACTTCACAACTCCAACTAAAAAGCAGTGCTGCGTTTGTCAGTGTACCACTCATTACTTAAAAGATCTCAAGTGTCACCCAGAAAAATAGGTGTTTTTCAGTTGATTACACAAAATCAGCAATCTGACTTGAGAAAGTCACAGGAAGGTTTCACCATGGACCCCGTTCAACAGCACTGGTTAAAATTTTGACAAGGACTTTAAAATACTATTCCTTAAATGCCAGGAAAGGCAGGCAGCACATGAGCACTGGGGAAAGCCATTTCAAAGAGGATCTGATAGGGGAAGGGTTGGGTGTCCACCAAATTGTGATAAGATGTTAAACAAGTACATGTCTCTTACCAGCAATGTGATTCCATTAAATGTCAGTTACGAGGACAATCACACATTTTACTATGATATAACTCATCTCATGAAAATCACCCTGCTACAGTAATTTAAAAATAAATCTGTTTTCCTTAAAAAGAGAGGAAAAAATACTGTATCTGGAAATAAGCAGGGAGGAATTGCCTATAAACACTAATCGAGAGAGCAGCAATTTTCAGTTAACCTCTGGACCAAGAGCGATTTATTATCCAGCTGCTAACTTTGGAACTAGACATGGACATCTTTAATTTTACAAGACGCTGCTGGTTTTAATTCTTGTAGGTTGCCTTCATTTTGTCTCAGGTTTTCTAAGAAAGAGATTTCAGGGCCTCATTTTCCTTTCTCCCCTATTCCCATATGCAAATATATACTCCTACTTTGTTTTCCAACACATATGGCTGGACAGTGGTGGGAAATCACCTCCAGCTAAAAATAATCCAACTCCTTTGCCAACTTTTAGAAACACTTGATTGTATACAGTACTCAGTAAGAACCTGGCAAGAGATTCAAGTGCAGAACAGTGTGTGCCATACATATCCTTAGACAAGAGTTTAATCATAAAGACGTTGCTTCCTACCTATCTGCATGACTCTGCCAAAAACAGAGTTGTTGTCCACAGTGCTGCAATTCCATCTTCTATGTCTGAATTGATACTGGCACTCCTTAATGCCCGTCTTTGCACCCTCTCCAATGAACTGCATATGGTCCTGATACAATTGGCAGAGTTTCTTCTGTCCTTGGGAAAGCCCTGCTAGCTGGCTACATAGTGGCTGGGCTCCTATAATATACACCTCTGACATCTGAACAGGGTTCATGGGGTTCATGGGGTTCATCCCTAAAGACCTGCACAAAGAAAGATTTGCATTAAAAAAACAGAAGACTTCAAAATAAAATTAAGTAAATTAAAAAACCCCAAAACTATAAATCCTAGAGAGAATTGTATCTTATACATGAGTATAGAACTCCAGTTTTTGCTAACAAGTGAGAAAAAACCCCAGACACTCAAATATGAAACTTTTGTTTCAAGAACAGGACAGAAGTTACTAGTTTCCACCCATGTGGTTATCACCATACATTAGAGACTGAAGTACGACACAAACTTGGAAGACTTGCATCTAGGCAGTCTTTTACCAGCTTAAATTGACACAGTAAAAATAACAGGAGCTCCAAACAATTGCAAGGCCAGGAAAAATAAATAAAGCAAAAATGAAAAAAGCTCTCCAAATCCCAATTTGTCTTAACACATACTTTATATTTAAGTCTGGGTTTTTCAATCTGATCTACTATAAACAAATAGGGAAACCTTTAGCAAGCCAGAAGTTAGAAACTTGCTACAGACTACTTCTAGCTTTTTCCAAATTGACAACACAGAAATATACAGACAAGTACACTCATTCTAAACAAAATCAACTTTGCTTTCTTAATTCTTAAAGTGATCTTCACGTGATACATTTCAGTTAAAAAGTGGCTATTAATCCAAAAGGCATCACTGGAAAAAGCAGAGAAACACCTCTTTCAAGAACTCTCAACATCGTACACTATATAGATAATTTGCCAAACCAGGAATTTAAATGTATTCCTTTGTAATGAAATATATTTGTAAACATTTCAGTTACAGAAAACTTCAAACTGAAACATTAAGTTTATCCTTGCAAATCAGCATTTTCTCTTGTACATGCAAAACGTCTTAACGTAAGGGAGTTGAAACGTCTTTTTAAAGACAAAACAATTATAGTAATGTAAAGATGATAAAATTCATAGAGAATCTACCAGACAGCATTTAAAAAACTGTATTTTACAAGACGAGATGTTGCCCGTTTACCCTTATTTGACAGACCCCTTCCTTTTCCTACACAACATATTCCAACCAGCACACTTCTCCCCTGCTGCCTCGCTCCTGCCGCACTCCCGCAGAAACAAAGTACAGAAGAAGCACAGAGACATTGAAGCAAGCAAATCTTGACACCCCCTTTCAAAACCAAGTCGATACGAGATGCTTACCACCAAGAGCTGGCTTCTATTACAACCTGGGTAAAAGAGGAGAAAACGGCCAGAGCCACTACGAGGTACTGAGAAGCCATTGTACTGCCAACTGTCCCCACAGCACCTCCGTGGATTAATACTGCACTGGATTTCTAGAGGGGGGAGAAAAAGGATCAGATTGTTTATTGCTTCTCAGACCATTTTCGAGCATTCAAGTTTAAACAACGGAAGTCTCCGGGCCCCTTTTAACTTGACTCTGACTCGCCGGCCCTTCTCCCCGCCGAGGCTCTGGTGCCAGACACAGGCACGTCGCAGCTCCCGCTGCACCGGGCAGAACCCACCCCCGCAGCCCCCACCACCCCGCGGACACCGCCTTCCCGGGGCGCCCGCCCGTCCCTCTGCCCCGGCCCCGCCGCTCCCGCCCCCCGCCCGCCGCGGGACGGGACGGGACGGGACGGGGCGGGGCGGGACGGGACCGGGCGCAACAGCTGCTCCGGACACGGGACCCATCCCCGCTGCCCCGGGGCTACAGCGACCCGCGGGCCCCGGGCTGGGCATTACCCCATGGCTGCCCGCGCCGGGCACACGAAAGGCTCACGGCTGGCTAAAGGCGGCTTCAGGTTTGCAAAGCGAGCCCGAGAGGGAGGGGGGCCGGTGCCTCGAGGGGTCGGTTCCGCGCGGGCCCGAGGGCTCCCGCCCGGGGGTGATGCTGCCCGGTCCTTGCCCTGCACCGTCGTCCCCTAAAACATCTGGGCGCAGCCTCGGGGCTCCCGCCTTCCGCGATCGCTGAGGCAGCTCCGAGCTCCGCGCTGGCACCGCGGTGACTGCCCCGACGGCAGCCCCAGGGCCGGTACCGGCCCGGGGAGGTACCAGGAGCGACAAGGAGCAGCTCCGCGTCCCGACCCGGACCCTGCAACACCCGGGCTGTCGTCTTGGAAGTCAAACGCTTCCCCCGACAGGTCCCGCGATCAGGTCTGGTCCTCACACGGGACTCTCTCACTCGCTCCCCAGAGCCAGTTCCAGGGGTTTATTTCCCCTCCCCTCGGAAGAGGAAAAAAAAAAAAAAAAAAAAAAAAAAAAAAAAAAAAAAAAAAAAAAAAAGAAAAAAAAAAACATTTCGACACTTGGGGGCTCCCTATTCCTTATTCATTCTCCAAAGGTCCTTAACGCTGAATTGAAGGTGCTCTTAATTCTAATTTATTTCTGTTTGCGAAGGGCCGGGAGGAGCGGAGCGCTGGCAGCGGGGCCGGACACGGAACCTGCCCGGGCACACGCGGGGAAGCTGCCGCAGCGTGGGGACCCCCTTGCGCCGCTCCCCGACACTGCTCCGGGGCTGCAGCCCGGGGGCGAAGCCTCCCCGCGCCGTGCGGGTTAAACATCCCCTGCCCGGGGGAGATGAGCTCCCAAGTCCCCGCTGCTGGAGGTGGGTCAGCGGGGGCCGGTCTCCTGCAGGAGAAAAAGCCCGCCCGCCCCACAGGGGCTCAGCCCCGGCAAGGTGCGAACGCCGAGGGCGCACTGAGCAAGGGCCGAGGAGCGGCGAGGCGTGCGCGGGCCGAGCCGCGACACCCAACAGCGCCCAGCGCGCCGGGCTGCCTTCATCTCTTACTTCGTGAAATAGACAGTAACAAAGAAGCGTCATGAAACTGCCCGGGCCCTGCGGAGGTCAGAGACGTCGGTGCCCGTGCGGGACGCCGACAGCTGTGCAGCCGCCCGGCCCAGCAGTCAGGCCCGGCGGGGGGGGCGGTCAGGACACAGCCGGGAGTGGGGCGCTGCCCCCGCTGCGCAACGCGGTCGGCAGGACCAAAGCCCACTGCCCCGTCGCAAGGGCCCGGGTGCCCCCCGAGCTCGGCCGGGGCTGCGCCGGAGCCCCCGGGCCGGTGGCGGCCCGCTCCCAACAGGGGGCGGCCTCGCTCGGCGGCTCTGCCCTTCCGACGGCAGCTCCGCGCCCCAGCCCCGCTGCCATCGCCCTCCTCGGCTGCGGACACTGCGCCGGGCGGCGGGGCGGAGGAGGCACCTGCGCCCGGGGCCGCGGACGGACCCGGCCCTTCCAGCCCGGCCCTTCTGCACGCAGCAGCTGACAAGGTGCCACCAGAAACAACACACACAAAAGCCAACAAAAAAAAAAAAAAAAAAAAGAAAAAAAAGAAAAAAGAAAAAGGCAGACAGCCCAGCAGCACGAAGCACTGGAGATCGGGAGTGTGAGGCACCGTGTTCAACTTTGTAGGGCCGCGGAGATTGGGTTTTGGTATTTAACGCACCCCATGCGGAGCCCGCGCTCCTTGCCGAGATGAAAAGAGAGGCTTTTACAGATCCTGCACCGCGGGATCGCCTCTGATCCTGTTTTACACGGGGTGTCTGGAAAGCCTGCGAAGGCATCTGGTTTTCTAGGAGCACTACCAGCGGGCAGGCGGCATCCAGAGCGCGGCTCCGGGGGGCTGTAAACCGCGGGAGGCGCAGCGGCTCCGCGGGGACCCCCCGGCCGCCCCCTGCTCCCCGCTGCGCCTCCACAGCCATTTGGAGGAACGAGACCACGTCTCACGTTTGCAGGGAAAGGCACTGGTCGCGTCCCGGCCCTGCTCTCCCCAGCGGAGGCGCAGAGGGGTTGTTTTCCCGGGGGTGAAGGCACATAGTGTCCTTCCCTCGGCGCCCGGGGACAGGCTCGCTCCTCGGCCCCGCTGAACTCCCCGTGACCCTCCGAGCGCAGCTCATTTACCATACAATTGACAATTAAAAACAAACAAACAACAAAAAGCCAACAGCCTTTCCAACATGGAGTCCTCGCAGCGCCAAGGGGACCCCGAGGAGCCGCGCTCCTCCGAGCTGACCCAGGAGGGACCCGCTGCAGATGCAGAGTGATAATCTCCAGAAACTGAGAATAAAATTAAATGGGGG